>JAPZEB010000021.1:27903421-27917386 GCA_029783705.1 Chaetodon striatus
GACTGTGTGTGTGTGTGTGTGTGTGTGTGTGTGTGTGTTCCAGGTGCCTTCTGCATCCCAGTGTACATCCCGTACAACCTGACAGGCCGGTGGATGCTGGGTAAGGGGCTCTGCAAGGTGTGGCTGGTTATGGACTACCTGCTCTGCACCGCCTCAGTCTTCAACATTGTCCTCATTAGTTATGACCGCTTCCTGTCAGTCACAAGAGCAGTAAGTACAGGCTGCAGAGGTGCTCATTACCACACATACACACACGGACACACACACACACACACGCACCACGTAGACATACTACCACAGTCAATTCTGAAATGTGTCACTCTCCAGGGCAGTTTGCTCGGCAGTGAGAAGTCATTGACATTCACAGCTTTATTCCTTTACAAGGGTGTCTGGCTTTAATCTATAATTTTGTCCAGTCAATTTGAACACAGAGCTTGAGCCGTCTGTGTGATTTGGTATGTAAATATTTTGGATGCAGACATTAGCAGGCAACTCAGCAGTCTATAAGGACCAGTGTAATTTAATTTAAGGGCAACTACTCCGTCGATGTAAACAGTTTTATAATGTCCTCGGTTGCTTTGCCGGAGCTTTTCAATATTTGAAATAAGCACCTGGCCATCTCACTTTGGGATTGAGACTTACATTTTTTTTTTTTTAGATTTTTTTTAATGGGGTAGTTCAAGTGTGAAAAAGGGAGAGAGAGAGGGGATGGCATGCAGCAAGGAGCCACGGGCTGGAATCGAACCCAGTGCCGCTGTGGCATGGTAATAGCTTTTGTACATGGGAGGCCTGCTCTCCCTGCTGAACTACTGGGCACCCTGAGACTTACATTTTTAAGGAGGTGTGGGGTTTGGAGGAAGAGGGCATTTCAACCGAATCACCCAAAAAATAGTTGGCATTGTATATTTCTGCAAACCACAGATACGTTACATTTGTACGTTAGTATGTAGCTGATAAGTTGAAACTTCATTTTTCAACAACCCTCTTGGTTATTGTCAGGAAAAGATCATGTTTCAGCTTAAAATAGCCACTTTTCAGGGCAGTGTCCTCGCTGGAAATGCAGTGACATCTCAGTAAAAAAACAACTGCTTTTTGTGGCACTATTCCAGCTGGAAACACAGCGGTGTCTCTGTCCAGTCAGACGCTTTTCTTGGCACAATATCAGCAGGAAACTCAGTGATGTCCCAGTAACAAAAAAATGCTTATTGTAGCACAATCCCAGCGGGAAACTCTGTGATGTCTCGGTTAAAATCAGCTGCTTTTCTTGGCTCTATCCCAGCCGGAAACTTAGTGATATCCTGCTTAAAATAAGCTGCTTTTCTTGGCTCTATCCCAGCTAGAAACACAGCAATGTCTCCATAAAAAGCCACCACTTTTTGTAGCACTGTCCCAGCTGTAGACTCAGTGATGTCTCGGTTAAAATCAGACAATTGTCTTGGCACTATCTCAGCTGGAAACGCAGAGATGTCTCGGTAAAAAAACAACTGCTTTTTGTGGCACTATCCTAGCAGTAAACTCAGCAATGTCTTGGTTAAAATCAGCTGTTTTTCGTGGCACTATCCCGGCTGGAGACTCAGTGATGTCTTGGTTAAAATCAGCTGCTTTTGGCACTATCCCAGCTGGAAATGCAGTGATGTCTCAGTAAAAAACAACTGCTTTTCATGGCACTATTCTGGTGGGAAACTCAGCAATGTCTCAACAAACATCGCTTTTCTTGGGGCTTAATCACTAATGGAAAAACAGTGGCGGGTTGCTCCAAAACACCCAAATTTAGTACCTAAAAAGCGGCTGAAAAAACAGTGACAACTCCCTAAAACACAACTGGTTTGTGTTGTTTGTTGGTCTCAAACAGTGGTCTGCAGCTTGGCAGTTGTTTCGCCTAGGTGACACACAATCCACCATCCCCTCCACCTCCCGAGGACAAACTCAGCTCATAGACTACGTCACTTTAGAAACGCTGAAAGATACTTATGAAACGTAAAAATGTAACGTGTTCTTGGTTTGCAGGAATGTACAATGCAAACCTTTCTTTCGATCGGATTGTAAGGAGGCAATAAGTGTCTAATAAAGCTTTCCATTGAGTTGCAATGGGAAATGTAGGATCCAAGGTTTTTAGACCTTGACAGATACTCAGCATATCTCACTCTCTGCTGCTTTGGTTTTGTCAGTTTTTTCAACCTGGCTTTTGTCCACCAGCCATATGAAAGTGAAATATTCAATAGCTGTACAGTAGTACACCTTAACACCCCCTCCAGAACAAAAACTACCGGATATGTTTTCCCCTATTGGCTTCATCAGTGTACAACCAGACATAAGCTTCAGTTCCGTGATTATTTTTTTAAGACACTGTCCCACATATGGCCAGTATTAATCATCAATTATAAAAACTTCTACCCAAGAATAAATCTCCCAGACAACATGTTCATTTGAACTCGATTGGCACAAAACTGAAATATTTCCGTGTGGATCATTTACATGGTCTTGCTGCCTGTGTTATTTTTAATTGACTACATTTGTTAGACGCCACAGAAAAAAATGAAGTGAATTTAGCTGCTCACTGAGCAGTGTATGGTAATAACATCTCTTTGCTTGTGGCTGCTTTTATCTTCCTTTGATTGAGGGTTTGATCTCGGCAGCTTAGAAGGAAATATTATTTATTTATGCATTAATTCTCATTCCAGGCAGAAGGATTTTTGTAATTTACAATGGAAATATGGAGTCTTGCGCTTTTGTAATGAACACTCAATAGCGGGGCCAGAATCCGTTATTAGCATCATGAAGTGGCTCTCTTTCATTATTTACTGACTCAGAAGTGGTTTGTTTTGTTTTTTTAAAGTTGCTCTTTAACTAAGGTCACACGAGCAGCATTGTTGCCTCAGACATACCCAGCTGTTCCATCCGCAGAGAGATACTGGATGGTTTGAGGCAAACGCAAGATTTGAAAAAGAACAACACCAATAAAAAAAGAGTGGTAAACAGAGGAGCACTGCTTAATGATAGAGTTTAGACTGAGAAGTGAAAATGGAGCGAGTGTGAAGAGAATGAGCGGCGGGCGATGACGAGGGAGGAGTGGATCGGGAGAAACCAGATGTCTCTTTCACACTCTTGTGTTGCATCAGTGAATGTGGCTCTCAGCCTGACATTTCTCCTCTCTCTTTGGTTTCAGTGGCACACCGTGGAATAGGAGCCTCGCGAGTCGGTTTTATTTACAGCATCTCATAATACAAACTGGGCTTTATTTGAGCACCCAGAGCAGAAGCAAGTGCGTTTGTTATGTGAACAGCTGTGGAATGAAACAAATAGCGTTATTTTGCAGCAGAGTTTGGCCCCGTCCCAGAACACCCTTTGCCCCACCACTTAGCCCTCACCCCTCTGTTTTGCGTGTTTACATCTGGGGGTAGGGTGTCCCGATGCTTGTTGGAACTGAGGCTAAGGGCAAAGTGTCAGGGCTACACGGCCCTCCAAATGGAGGTTTTTCAGAGGCGCACTTGAAACCAAGTGATATGAGAAATCATTGGCAAGATGGCTGCACATGCAACAAAAGAAACCCACAAATGTATTTTCTTCGATAATAAAGATTTAAAGATGGTGATAACCTATATTATGGTTTAACAGAGTGCTGCAGGGATGATGATATTTTGTATGCCAGTGCAGAAATGAACATTGCCCTGGTTCCCTCAGCAAAAAGCTTATGGGATTTTGGGGATTCATTGGATTTTGGATTATTGCAGAAAATAAGCTCCGTTGCAAACAAACATTTATGACACTTACACATTTTGTTCAGTGGGATTTCTTCACAAATTAAAACTACTGTTTAGGATTTTTGAAGCGTAAGTGCAATTGCCAGGAGTAAAAACAACATAACATTAGGTTAAAAACAAACTCAGCTACAGTCGCACAACTTTACGTCACCACCAAAATGAGGCGCAAAGCTGTCGTCGGTATGATGACATTCTGTCGTCTCATTTAGCCACTTGTTAGCAACAACCTTTTTATAAACTTAAGTTAACAAGTGGGGTATTTACTGACGTATTTTATGTCGTAGAACAAAACATGAAAAGTCTCTTACACTTATGTTAACCACAAACCTTATTCCAGGTATGTAACCAAAAACCCACTGACTTTGAGATGAGGGAACCAAGAGTGATATTCCTTTTGGGGTTTTAGGACTCATTCCTGCACAACTGTCACACTGTCAAAGTAAAATCCTTTCCTTTATAATAAGCATAACTAAGGGAATTGCTAGTATGTCAACGTCTCGGTTACATTACATTGTTATTGCTGATTTGTGCATGATGGTCACACATTTTGACATATGTCCATTTGATGGCATATGACGCTGGAAATTTAACAAAAGACCTGCAGGGAAGTTGCTACACTTGTTAACGCTCCTTTAATAATAGGCCTATGGCATACTATGGGTTTGGGCCTTTATGTTCATCACTGTGAGTCACACTTCTGCCTCTCTTTTGACGCAGGTTAAATACAGAGCACAGCGAAACATGACCCGCCAGGCTGTGTTCAAGATGGTGGCGGTGTGGGTGTTGGCCTTCCTCCTCTACGGCCCCGCCATCATCTTCTGGGAGACGATCGTCGGCCAAAGTGTCGTCCCGGCTCACGAGTGCTATGCCGAGTTTTACTTCACCTGGTACTTTCTGCTCAGCGCCTCTACCTTTGAGTTCTTCACCCCGTTTGTGTCAGTAGCTTTCTTCAACCTCAGCATTTACCTGAACATCCATCGCAGGACCAAGAATGGAGGCGCCTGCGCTGAGGAAGAAGTCAAGACGCAAAGGATCACTAAGAAGCACAAGGATGGAGCAGCTTGGTCTGTGTTTTTTGTGAAGACTCGGAAGGTGTCGTCCAGTGAGCCTACTGCTATCTCTGCAGTCATCGAGGACGATGATGTCCTGTCCCCGTCCTCCTGTGGGGACCCTGATAACAGTCAGATATTCATGCAGAGGGAGAAGTTGTCTCCTAACAGGAAAAACTCCAGGCTGTTTCAGCACACGGCCTCCTGCATGGCGCCTGGCCGTGGCACGCTGGGATCTCGTCTGTCTCGGGACAAAAAGATCGCCAAATCTTTGGCCATTATTGTCTGCATCTTTGGGATTTGCTGGGCTCCTTACACTCTACTAATGATCATTCGTGCCGCCTGTAGCGGTAAGTGTGTGGCGAACTACTGGTACGAGATTACATTCTGGCTTCTGTGGCTGAACTCTGCCATCAACCCGTTCCTTTACCCACTGTGCCACAGAAGCTTTCGAAGGGCTTTCTCAAAGATACTGTGTCCAAAAAGACAATCAGTCCAGCCTCAGATTGAGGCTCATTCTTGTTAGATTAACTAAATTGAACTTCCTTGCTTTATTAATGAAGTAACTTTTGTTGTTAAAACACTGTAAAAAAAAAAAAATCCATATAATGTTCTTCCATCAAAAAAAGAAAAAAAAATCCAGTTTTCAAAAATAAGGGACTGTTCTTTACTTATCAGAGGAGGGGTGGTGTAACTCTGTTTATTTATTTATTCACTTTTAAAAATCTGACCCTCCCCAAGGCTACAATTATTTTTCCTTGAGCCTCCCTGGGTGACTGAGGGAAAATGCATGACCCTCCCTTTACCAGAAATAACTATATTTCAAAAATATTCACACCAAATGTAGGTATTAATGGTTAACCATCAATCAGTTACCTGCAGAGAATATTTTTGACCAATTACACGTCGGTTTATTGGTAAATTTTGCTACTCTTTAGTTTACTGCACTGCACACGGCACTGGTCTGGTGGGTGGAAATTAGGGAGTGTTAGCAGCATAGCTCATTTGGCCAGTGCTGCCAGTAGCGCCATCCTAACCCAACAGCGTTCCAGTGGAAACATTGTGCCCACCCTCCGCTTTCCCCCCAGCTCATCATTCAAAAAGTGCCATAAAACCCCTTGAGCAATGTTGACTATGTATTTACTGTTAGCACCACCAGCCAGGCTGACACTGCTAACAGTGGTAACCGAGCTAACATAGTAAACAATGCTAAAAACGGTTTTAAAATTCAAAATTAAGCTGCTTAGTCACCAGGGCAAGCTGGGGGGAGACCGGAGAGTGGACACAGTGTTTCCACAGCAACACAGTTTGCCACCAGGACAGTGATGCAGCTGTAGTTGCAGAATGAGCGGCACTGCTAGCTAGCTACAGTTAGCTTCCACCCAATATGGCTGGTGCACAGTGCAGAGCTGCACATAATTTAATGTTTTTTTTTGGGGGGGGGGGGGTTGTACAGAATCTGGTTTGCGCAGTTTAGTTTTGGCAAACTGTTTAACAAGACCTGTAGATTAACGTGATTTTGATGAAATATCACTATTTTAAGGTTTCAGTTGGTTATGTTTTATGACGGAGGCATTCATTGTGCATGATGTTTTGAAGAACACAAAGAAAAACAAACAATAATATCTGTTTTTACATTTCTGGCCAGGATAAATGGTGTCATTTTGGCAATTGTTTCAGAAAACATGCCTTTCAAACCTGCCAGTAGGACTTGGTGTTCAGCAGGTATTTAGAATAAAGACAAAAAAACAACCATTTAAGTTGTACGTCCCCCCTCAGTGCTTAAAAAATATTTGACATGCTTCCCCTTTTCTTGCACCGACCCATCCCCCCCGATAAGTAATGAACAGTCCCCAAAGGAAATGTTTGTGTTAAAGTTGTGCGAGGTTTGTCCCAGCATATATCTGACAGCAATATGAGAGTATGAAACATAAGAAAAAAAACTGCAGTTAAAATATTCACAGACAATCTCAGTAAGTAGGACAGGAAGAGGGACGTGGTTTAGGCTATTTCACCACTCACTTCTTCATGAGCTCAATGCTGGGAAATGATGACTTATGCAGCCAGATAGAGGTGATGACTGTAATTTAGCCTAAGATATTATACGAGAACTACAGCACCACCAAGCTGTTAAATTACGGTCTGTCTGCTTGAATGCACAGCTGAAGGAGACAGCGGCTTCCGCCAACATCCCGTTTCTCACAGGGCTGCTGCGACGAGAAAACACTTCAACTCCTGTTTAGATCAAATGGAGGATTTTATGGTTTTTATAAAGTCTCATAATCTCTCTGCACATGAAAACCCTTTCACGCTAGTTTCAAATACGTCGCTGTTCTTTTGAAACAGAGGGCCTTCTGCTTTTGTCTTCAAAAAGGTACTTTTCAAACTCAAGCTTTTCATCATGCAGCAATAGGATGCCAAATGCGGAGTCCTCAAAATTCAAAGCATCTGAAGCGAAGAGAATAACCTGTATCTGTTTACTGTGTGAACTTTCATCACATTGATGTTTTATTTCATTTTATTTGAAAAGTGGGCTAGGGGCAGAGGGGAATCAGCTGTTATCTGCCAACACTGAATCTGCACTTAATTTTAAAAACGGTATTATTGTTGATGTTAAAATGTACAGCACTATAAGATGAGAGCAGCATTAAACCTTTTGTACAATAATATCTATGCCAAGCTAGATGGTTGTGTTCTTTAAGTGCAGTATAATTTATTCAAAGACTTGACTGGTTTTTACCACCCAAACTACTTGACTACTTTGTATCTTGGTTATGAATGTGTGTTGGTGTAAGTAGCCAAAGAAAGAATAAAAAGAGGACTGACTACAGGCTTCCTAACTCTACGTGTTACTGGTCAAATTTGGAAGCATAGAAGGAAGTGGTTTGACATTTTGGGAAATATGCTTATTCGCTTTTGTGCCACATTCATGTCTGTGCAGGTCTGGATGTAATGAGTTTGTCACACCACAAACAAACATGTTCTTTAGCACCCAGCCAAATGTGAATGATTAAAAAAGTTGCAGAGTTCATAAAATTCTGTTTCAAAAACACTAAAAAAATAAACAGTATTCTTTGCTCTGAGACGCTGGGGGCATGTCTGCCTAATGCGCTAAATCCACGCCCACTCGTGGGAAAGCTGCAGCCTCTTTTAATATGTAGTGCTACAATGGATGCTCTGTCTTATTGGACTGGTACAGCTGTACATGTTTCAGCCATCAGAGCCAGAATCAAAGTCAGAGCCAGAGACACTGACCTGCCCAAAAATCTCTCTTGCTCTTCTCCAGCTCTTTCACACAGAGATCACACTACGGGGCTGCTATGAAATCCCTTCTTTATGCCTCCTTTGCAATTTTTACACAAACCCAAACAATTGCAGCATCATTCTACACGAGTGTGTGATTATACACCGCATCGCGGCTTTGCATAATCAAAGGAGGCGTGATGGGCATGACATAACACCACGGCGTCAGCCTGTAGTGTGACATATAACATATGCGTTGGTAGCGATTTATAAACAATAACAATGGTATAACATGGAATTAACAAACGTTTTATGTCCCTTTTATACGGCAGCTGATCTGGTCCTCTGCTCAGATGGCTGTATCTGAAGGTAATTTAATCTCAAAGCAAACGTGATGCTCTCACGCTGCTTTCAATAGAGTGCTCCAGGGATGACCTTTGTTTCTGATGGGTGACACAGAAGTTAGCATCACCCTGATTCCCTCGTCAAAAAGCCTATGGGATTTTTTCCATTGGATTTTAAATGTTCATGGTACTCACAGGTTTAGTTCAGCAGGTTAATCTTCACGATATTTGAAGCCTAAATGCAATCATCAGAGGTTAAAAGCTAACATCAGGCTGTAGACAAACAACACCAAGGTCAACTGACTCAACCTTGTCCACACAGCATGGCTGTAAAGCTGTGTTCGGCATGGTGATGTGTTGTAGTTTCATCTTGTCACTTTAAGACACATTAAAGCTTCAAAATTCACAAGTGGGGTATTGACAGACATATCTTATGTCATAGGACAGGATGTGAAAGTCTCTTAGTCTTGTGTCAACCACAGAGCTTATTTCAGGTGTCTAACCAGAAACCCATTCTAAAAACCCACAGACTTTAAAATGAGCAGAAAAATGCTAGGTCAGGTATCAGGGCTCATTCCTGGGGCACTCTGCTGGGGCTGTGTATATCGTATTTATGAGAACAGTCTGTATCATTGAGGCATTCACAACCTCGGAAGTGGAAGTTTTCTGAAAGCTCCAACTTTCCCAATTGTGACATGATTGTTGATGTTTTCAGAAATGGCAGAGGCCGTGGAAATAATATGTTGTAATTTCAGTTGTATAGAGTTTGTGTTTGTAATTTTAGATTATGTCATTCTTGTTATTATACCTTTATATTTCCTGCATTAAGTTACCCACTCTTAGCTTGAAATCAACTGCTAGTCATGGCGGTTTCAAGATACTATTTCCTAGCAGTAGTGTTCTCGTGACTTAACCACCTGAATGCCAAGCATATCATGTTCACGACTCCCCGTGTCATAACTACGAGCTCATGAGTTGTATTTGAAGGCAGCATTGTGTTCACACAGGTGAGGCGAAGAAAGTAAATGGAAAGAGGATATTCAATGAAAATTCTGACAGAGGTGAAGATACAACCGCGTGAGTGAAAATGGTTGAACTTGCCTGTTGATGTTTTGAATCTATTGAAACATGGAGGTAAAGGAGAGAGGCGAGAGTCCAATCAGAGGCTGTGCTGAACATAGACTCAAAGCTGCGTCCACTGCTAGCTAATCTTGAGATATCTGCATATGAATACAGTCCGAGTAGTACTGATCAGTCACGTTTTTGTAGGCTTTGGTCGCCTGAGGGTAAATCGTCAGCGTGGAGAGTTGAGTGGAGTTTCCAACTTGGTGACTTTCTTACTAGATTTAGAGACTTTTAAGACACTCTTTGCGACTTTTTAAAAAGCGAGTAGCGACAAATTTCGCAACATATTCAGACCATTAGAGAAAAACATTCCCCTGCAGTTCACATCTCTTCCGCCATGAGCCATGGGTCTCTCACCCTCTCTGGGACGGACCATGAGGAGAGGAGACGCCGCTTTCCGTGGTTGTTCAGTTGTAGTGAGTTTCTATTGTTACGTTTATGCTCTCTGGATTGGAAGTGCAAAAAAGTTGTGCACTACAGTGAGCACCATAGCTTTCCTGACCATAGCTTTCAAATTTTCTATCCAATCTATATCAGTGAAGCTTCAGTGCTTCCATTAATGCTGGATGACGTCACCAATATGCTGCCAAAAAGTCATCTGGCTACCAAAAGTTGTTTGAAAACTTTCATTGGAAAAGAATTGGCAACACTGAGAGGTGGAACGCATTGGCTAAAATGCAATCACAGAACCAATCGGCTCTTTTCAGCAAATATTTTGCTTTTTATCAGCTTTTTTTCCAATTAATCTGCCTTCATATGCAGACATCTGTTTGTAGAGATTATTGCTCCTCAACTCCAGCTCCACTCTCCCATTTGAAAATGCTAATCAGACCGTAAACAAAGACCACAGCACAGAAGAAGAAGCCTTGGCCTTGATATCTGATGGACGCAACAAAACCCCCGAAATATTGGCTGTTGCCCTCAGAGGTTAAATCATCATCAGACAGATGGATTTCTGAATTGGTTACTAGCTATCTTTCTAGTCTGTATATTGACAGTTTGGACCAAACAAACACCGACTGCATCAACAGTCCGACAGTCAAATGAGCTCATTTCCCAAAATGTGGAACTACTTCATCAGGTGTTTTGTGAGAGATAAAAGGTTTGTAATTCTTTCTGCCTCCTCTGATAAGACGGGATAAGATAACGCAGAGATTGGCAGGGCAGGAATGAGTGGGTGGAGAGGAATTTTTATGTGTTGTGTGTGAATGAAAGCTGTTGTTTGTGTGTGATACACACCTGGCAAATTACTGTTAAACGCAGAATCAACTGACATAAAAAATAAAGGAATACTGAAAGAAAAAAGCTCCCTTAAAGGCTCTTAACACTGCAGTGAAAATGAGGAATTCTCATTTTGAGGAATGCAATCAATCTTTTACTGTCAGATAATGAGCACAAGATAGGTGAATGGCGTGACAGAAGTGCAGGGCTTTGACCTTTGTTAAATATTTACAGCAGAGATGAAGAAAATATGTCCTTATCCTCGGGGATTTAAGCCTACCGGAAACAACAGCATCACTCTGCCCTGTGGGAATTATGTGGGATGTTTTACTTGAGAGGAAAACAGACCCTTAGAGACTGTTGAACCCCGGGAGATACACACTGTAATGACAAAGCCATGGCGTTGAGAGGAAAATCATACTAACTGGATGATGATAGCTTTTATTCTGCCTTCTTCCTGTCAACATACTTCAACATTATGTTTTGAAAGTCAAGTAGAGCCATAAATTCTCCTACAGAGACAACAATGTGAAGCACGCAGCGTGTGTAAATTGTTTACATGGCTTCAGGAGTGTGCCATTTTTAACAACAGATGCGGAGGATCATTCAGAGCATTTCTTTTATGTCTGTTAGCGACATCTCAGTCAAAGTTTGGAGCTCCCCATCACCAGATTTTCCATCTCTAGTCGTGACTGTCAACACACCACACATTAAGTGACCTTTGTTTTAAGAAAGTTCATTCCCTTACAAGACCCTTCACAAAAAAACAGATTTTTTTGTCATCTGCTGCAGAGAGGGCTCCTGAGGATAAAGAGATTTTCTGGTCATACGCAGTGGTGTTGTTCTCCCACTGACCCCATTTAATGATAGCGCTTTGAATGCAGCGGTTTCTGTGGGTGTGGATACACATTTTGTGTCCGAGAAAATGCTTTCCAGAAACAGATCTGAAAAAATTGATACACGTTAGACACAACTGTCATAAGTGCTTCTCAAAATCCATCTGTTACAATGGAAATAGACTTCAGAGTCCCACCACCTTCTCCAACCACTCCCCTCAAAACGGGTGACAAAGTCAATTTGGAGGCATTTCTTAAAAGGTCAGCGGAGGATGAGATGAATAGACTGTGTTTTGGGTGACCTGCGCTGAGACGCAGGTGGACTTGCAAATAGAAAACAAATTGCTCGGCGCGAGTATTGACATTGTTTCTGCGCGCAGCGGGAGACCTGAGAACCAATATTCACAGCCTTTCAAAAAGAAAATTGGAAGCGGTTCACATCCTGCCCGTTCACATTTGAATTGCTCTGGGATACAAATATGGTGACAGTAATGTAATTGTTATTGAGGCAAATATCTGGTGAGCACTAAACACAGATGAGGTCCTCGAGGACTGGAGGGTGAACACACACACACCTCTGGCTTCTTTTTTTTGGAGCATATGAGAGACCTAAATGTAGCTGCTGCTCACTGGACAAGACAACATGTGTTTCCAGGATGATAAGCGACATGCAAACACACGTCATTTGCAGGAAACAAAAGAAGTACATCCCTTGAGTGTATTTCAATGCTTTTGAAAGCAACATGTCCCGCTGCTTGCTTTCTCTGTGATGGTACAGTATACAGTCACAGTTAATAAGCTGTTTTGGGAACAAACTGACAGCATATTCAGCTGAGGGTAAGATTAATGCTGAGCCAGTAAAAGGTTTGTCTGAGAAAATGAAGGAAGAAGTCATTTAACTCAGGGTATAAACAATGCAAGGAGTTGACTTCCCACTTATTTTTGTACTGTACACTCTTCCACACCCCAGCCTGAGTAATGAACAGAGACACATCCTGGCAGCCGCTGATGATGCTGCTATCGACTCCTTAACAGGATTCACACAGTGTGGACTAATGGTTTTTATGGTGCTGTAGTTTTCTTACTCTCAAAAATAAAACAGTAAATGTAGGGAATAACATCACGCAGCTCATCCTCACTGACATTAATGTAAAAGTGGAATTATTTCCTTGTGGTTGTGTCTCCGACAGTTATGTTGCAGTTTATATCCGTGTCAATCAGACTTGTATGTGGTGAAGACTTTGAAGGAATCTAATAAAAACATTGTGTATCTTTTTGCAAAATGAAAGTGAGCACTACATTGATGAATCATTCCAGTGAATCATTTCAAGTGAGAAACAGTGGCGCCCCCGAGGGGGTGGCCAGGGGGGCCATGGCTGCCTCACTGCCCCCACCTCTGGCAAAAATAACACAGTTCTCCAGGGATGACGTTTAATTGAAGGCCGATGAAGAAGTTGAGCTCCATTTCCACTACACACTTTCTGTATCTTACCTTTGGAACTAAAGTAGCCCTTCAGACATGGTACCTAGACTCTAGCGTTTCCACCGCTAGTACAGTACAGTAACAGTACTCTAAATGTGGGTGGAGTTGTTGTCACTCATTGCTTTGTCTAGCACTCACTGTATTCCCTCATTACCGGTGACACAGATGGAAGTCTGCACCTCGTTTATCGTCCACAGAACGAGGCTGCACAGCAACATTTTCACAACAAAAGAACAGGCTGCAGTGATAGTCTCGATTTTGATCTCAATTTAAAAATAGCCGGTTTGTGTATTTAGTCCTTCTAAGGCAAGCTCGGGGGGGTTAGTTTTACCCGAGCCCACTGGAACAACAAAAAAGCTCGGTGGCAAACAAACATATATTATACGTACATATTTTATTCAGGAAAATAATCTTTACAAATAAACACCACTACAGTTACACAACAGTCGCATGACTTAACATCTCCACCACAGTGAGGCTGTATAAAGCTCTGTTTGGCGTGAAGACATTCTGTGGTTTTATTTAGCTGCTTGTCAGCACTCTTCTTCTTTAATACATAAAAGCTTGAATATTCACAAGTGGGATATTTAGTGATGTATTTAATCTCGCAGAACAAAATGTGAAAGCTTGTGTTAACCACAGACCTTATTCCAGGCCTCAAACCAAAAGACCTATTCAAGGACCCCATTAACTTCAAGACAAGGGAACCGGGGGTGCTAAAATACTGACTCATCTCTGCTTGTGGTGTAATTATTCTACTGGAAGCCAACATTACTGTCTTTGAGAGGCTGTGTCTCACTCATTTTTAAGCTAAGTAGGGTTGGTACAGTGGTGTAGTGGAGAGTGTACGCAGGTATACAGGGTTACCCACCTCTTTTTCTGGCTGTTTACAGTATACCCACC
>JAPZEB010000021.1:27959094-27972474 GCA_029783705.1 Chaetodon striatus
ATTATTATTATCATTATTATTATTAACAGCCTGTTATATTTTTGTTTTTTGTCTTTTTATCACTATTATTGTCTGCATTCTCCAGAGCAATTTAATTTCTTTGAATTACTTTCACTGTCCATTGCATATCTTATTTATTTGCCTGTGAACACCCCCTAAAAGATTATGTTTCATATTCCTCCCTATCTTTTTTTAGTTTTATACAGTTACAGTGTACATATTTTTAAACTTTACTTTTAAATATATTTTAATTGATCTATTTATCATATATTTATTTATTTTGTCTATGCACAAAAGCAGTAAAGCAAATTTATTATATGTGAAAACCTACTTGGCAACAAAACTGATTCTGATTCTGATGACATGTTATATTATAGCTATATATTATACTTTTTTATACCAGATTATATCATTATGGTGACATTATTATCATTATTATTACTTTTATTACATTGCACCTTATGCTATATCTTACACCTTACACTATATTTCATCATACTAACCTATATCATACTATACTATGTCAAAATGTTATTAGACCTACTGTCTTACCACATCATATACTTGCCTATATTACTTTTATGTTTTGCTACAGTAATACAGATTACACTAAGTGTCGATGCTCGATCAGAGCAAATAATATTCTGGTGTCTCTGAGTGCACCGCAGTGAACAACAAGTTAGAAGATAATGTGACTTAACTGTATCTCTATCTTTAAAGTCGTACCAAATGAAATACCTGATAATGAGAGGAGGAACAATTCATTGGCCTGAACTTAAAACCAGATGATTTGTTAGAGGAAGAAATCAGTGACATGAACAGACTCTTTCTGGGGTGCAACATAAGTCTTCTGTTGATAGAGTTGATATGTTTAACTGCAGGGCATATCCTGTTTCTGACAGATGACAGATTCAGCAGTGCAACATTCCCCGTGAGGAGTTTAAGTTTAATATCAGCTGCAGTGTCCAGGCTCCAATTACCTTTCAAATATAAAGCCTTTTAATTAGGAGCCGTCTGAAACACATCTTTTACTGTCCAGTTTACGATTCTTTCATGATAATGAAAACATTATTTTCTGTGGAGAGGAAGAAGGGCACATCTAATAAAGCTGTATGACGCACTCAACAAATATTTTTAATTTCAAAATGTAAATAAATAAATAACAGAATAAATACTAAGCATAACCTTTTTACTTTTGTACCTCTGAGCCTGACTGCATACCTAATTTGTTTTATTAATTTGGCTGAAAATCCCAAGTACACTCTGACATTAAATTGCAAAGATGTAATCTTTTGGTTTCGAAATAGAGGGGGGAAAAATTACTTTATAAGCTGAATTTTATCATCTCGGTGGAGAAATTCTGTTGCTTCCACATGAATACAAATCCAGTCAGAGAGACTGCCTGCCCTTCACCTTAAATTACTTTGTTGGGCAAATAAAATCAAACAGCAAAACAGTCTCAGAGCCACTCAGAGTCAGACACCTCTGTCCATCACATGTGTAACACATCAAATAACATGCTGGGTACATTATAAGACAATGTATTGTGTAATTGATGTATTATCATGAAAACAGGGATATTTAAATCACCTTAAAAGAACAGGAAATCTGGAGCACTTTAATAATTAGAGTGTTTTATTGTAAGACGTAACATGTTGTCACTACAACTTGTATATCCTCCTGAGACCCCAGCTTTTGTATGGTACGCATTTTTTAATTCCCGTGAAGTATTTGGGATAAGAAGGGCCGGATAAGTGCACAGACAATTCAACATTGTTCAATGTTTCTTAACTTAAGATATTTAGGGCTATTTGTCAGGTCTAAAACTGTTCATTTCAAAGCCTGAACACAGCTGTGCAAACAAAAGTCACAAATAATGCAACATATCTAAAATTTTTGTAATTTGTTTAGTTTGTGACTGTGGAGGAAGTTTTGTTGCTGCATACTCCAAGCTATGGATGTCCTTTTTTTATTTAGGAACAGTCTGCCACACCTGATTGGACTCGGCGCAATAATACAATATAAATTAAATTAGATTAAAAATAAATAATAATAACGTCCTGGTGTCCTCAAACGAGTACAAACAAGAGCAGCATCTTAGCTTTTCACTGTAGCTAAAATCAGTCGAATTTGTATCCAGTATCAGCGGCACGGTGGTGCAATGGTTGGCACTGTCACCTCACAGCAAGCAGCCCCTCTGTGTGGAGTTTGTATGTTCTCCCCGTGTCAGTGTGATGTGAGCGTGAATGGTTGTCTGTCTCTGTGTGTCAGCCCTGTGATAGTCTGTCCAGGGTGGACCCTGCCTCAGTCCCCATCTCGACCCTCAAGAGGATAAGCGGTTATGAAAATGAATGAATAAATGTATCCAGTATCAAACTACAAATGTTATTAAGCAGAAATAAACAAGTTTCAACCATAAAAATTGTTTAGATTTTGGACCTCGGCTGCAGACTGACTTGGCAGAGGTGGCTGCTATTTTTTTTAACATGCATTAGTGTATTGTGGTCTTACTGTCACTAGATGACACAAATGAGTCCACAAATGAGAAAAACCGGTCCATGTTAAGCAGAATAAAGTGTAAGGTGTAGGAAACTCAAAATGTGACGTCCTCACGGGAGGAAAAATTCAACCAAAATGACCTGTGTTTTGAAAACACCTGACACCTGAAGCTGTTGTGATTTATTTCCATGCTATGATTTTCTCATATACAATCTGCTGTATATTCACCTGGTCTCAGAAGGAGAGATATTTATTAGTCCTTTTGGAAATGTATTGTATGCCGCTCCGCAATCATCAGATAGATAAACAGACAACTATAACAACACCAACAACAACAACAATATTAAAAATCTGACCAATGATATGATATTAAAGCCTGTACAGTGTGTATATAACAAGCTGTCAATCCTGGATAATAAACCTGAAAGGTGCTGTGCCCTCACTGTAATGGACTTCCTAGATACGGCCTTGTTTGCTTGGAAAACTTTATTAAATCTCACAATACTTGTTAAATGTTCAAAATTCTTAATGGATCAGTACATTCTCCATTTACCATATTCATCGTTCAGAAAAATGCTTTGGATAGATCAACTAGATCAGGATTAAGATGGGGCATAGTTACACCAAGGAGGGAAACATCTCAGAGTCAGAATCAGGTTCATGGCTGGTGTATGAGACAATGTGCTCCTGGGCACAGAGACACTAAAGGACGCACCACGTCTTCCACAGAACAAGACACACAGACTTTGTGTTGGTTTTGCCTCTTTTTGTTGTTGTTTTGTGTCTCTTTGTAATCATTTGGGGTCTTTTTTTGGTCAATTTGTGTCTGATTTTGGTTGTTTTGCCTGTTTTAAAGTCAGTTTGTGCCTCTTTGCAGTTCCTTTGCGTGTCTTTGTGGTCTTTCTGAGTCTCTTGCAGGTTGATAAGTGTAAATTTGAGTGACATTCTGTAGGTGGATGCCAGAGGTGTCCTCACAACTTTGGGCCCCCGGGCATGCACCCAGTAAGCCATGCATGACTGTATCATATTATAGTTACATGATAATAAGTCTTTCCTGATGTTTGGCGTAGGGGTACCTTTTTCTCGGACCATTAACAATCCCCTGAGTGAAAAATATGCATTATTAAAATGCATTTTTTATGCATTGAGACTATTCATTCTGTAATACTCTTCCGTGTCAAAGTCCAAGTCATCATACAGCAGCACAGATCTGCGTCCTGACGTCTACATTTGTGCTGATCTGAAGTGTGGACAGCCAGACTAGGACTTAATCAAATGAATTCTTCCTGTCTGACAAAGGCTGAGCGATAGATGGTGCTGGACTCTCTGCTTTCACTGTAAATGAAACAAAGCACAAGTGGACTGTGATGCTCAGTGCTCCTGTGAATGCTGGAAATTATGATCCTATTCACATTAAGTCTGGGAGCAAGAAGGTCACGCTGCTCCCAAGAAATGATTGAATGATGAAATTTCATTATCACGTCTTTATCCAGCTTTTCTATTTCCTGCCAGATTTGTAAGTCTATATTTTCCTTTCTAGGTTTCCTCCTCTGACCGAAACCCTCGACTCTGATTTTGGTTATGTCACCCACTAAAAATTGATCAGAAAAACAAAAAGTTAAAACAACTGAACATTTATATTATGATGGAAAAAAACAAATTAATCACCTCCATCACAGTGTCATACTCCCTCAGTGATTTGTGCTTGTCACACTTCCCCTGATCTCAGCTTGCAGCTCGAGGAGTTTTTTATTGAAGCCTGTCATCAGCTTTGGCTGTCTCCTCTGTATTCCTCCTCCAGCCGCTGCTTCAGCACATGTCCCCAACCTCTCAACAATTCTCAGGTAGACGTCATTCATGTCAGAGCAGAAGAGCAGAAGAGCTCCTCCCCGCCACCATTTCCTCTATCCTCTCAAAAAGCTCAGTAACCTGAGTCTGTTTTTTAAACTCATTTGTCTCCGTATGTGAACAAAACCATGGTGTGTTTCCAGACGCTGGCTTCAAAGAAGTTCTTCGTTCCTCCGTGTCGACCTGCTGAGCGTCTCTAAACTTCAGGTCCAAGTGGACCCCCAGCAGAACAGCATGAAGCGACAGACCTCAGACTATTCCTTTGTCCATCTGCCAGCCAGCAGCATCGATCACTGTGACCAGTCTGCCAGCAACTTCCCCTCTCTCCACCTGACAGTACTCACTCTGACGGGTAGCGAACACTCTCCACGTTGACATGTGTGGCCCATTCCCATCAGGAGACCACTGACTAGTGCCGACTGACTACTATTCAAGGTGGGTGACTGTAGATATTCTCGGAAACCCCACTTCAGTGAACATAATAAAATGTGTGGCATCCCAGAATGCTTTGTGACCAACAACGGCGATCCGTTTCTTTCAAAAGACTTCAAAATATATTTCAAGGAAAATGACTTTACACACTGCTGTGTTACGCCGTACTGGCCTCAGGCACATGGTGACGATAAAAGACAGGAGAGTACACTGTAAAGCCAAACCTGCAGCTCGTTCTTAAGACGGGCAGACTGAGCCTGATGTTTGCCTTGTGGCCGACCATAGCACCCTTCACTGTGTCTGCTGTGGCAGCTCAACTTAGGATCCAAACGCAAACACAACCAGGAAACAGGGAATAGTTAAAGGCAGTTTATTGTCGTTTGAAGAAGAGGAGCTGAAGGCTTGAGTGAAATGATGGCTGAGGTGGTACAGGAATGGTGAAGCAGAGCAGCCAGATTAGTTGAAGGCAGAGCAGTTCAAATCCAGAGGCAGAAGACGAGAACAAGGCTGGACATGGTGAACCTGAGACAGAGCGTGAACTGATGTTCAAAAGTACAACAGACGAAGTGTCAAAAACTAGTTGACCTTGATGTCTGTACCGCAGAAGAAAGTGAACGATCTGGCAGTCTGGATGTCTGAGCCGAGGTTTTAAACTGCAGTGGATTGACTGTAGATGTGGTTCAGGTGTTCAGATTCAGTAGCTGCTGGTGCTCAGGAGGAGAGAACCAGGAGGCCGCGCCCAGCAAACACAGAGACAGACATGAGACACGAGGGGTTCATCCCAGTATCCCTCCTTGACTCCTCTATCCTCGATTACTTGACCCGGAAATTGATTGACACCTGCCATTAAGGACGTCTCAGTTCATTTCATGCACTCAGAGGACTTGAGGAGTTGAGATGAGAGGAGGCTTTCAGAGGAGAGGGCGGCGAGGATACCCCGATTGGATATCAGTTATTGATTGGACAGCTGATCAAATGATCTGATACATCACAACATCAGAGGAGTTTCAAACCAAAGGAAAGACGGATAAGAGATTCAACTCAAGTGTTTCACTCCCAAGTTTTATATTTCATTTGTTCTCTAATTTGCCATCTACTTAAAAATCTGAACAACAGAAGGAGCACAAACTTTCTTCATTTATTCCTTCATAATCTGTTATTTTATTATCAATACAATTTAAAGCAGGGAGAGTCTGTCTCTCAGCAAGGAACACTTTTACATCAGTGATCGTCATTTCCATTCAGTCACATGTGAGGATGATCATTCCTGAGTGTCTGGTTGACGAGTACAGAATTTCAATTTTGTTTTAATAAAGACCATAAAGCCTACTGACAGCTGATCCAACAGTAATCAGCTGCCACCATCATCAGAAATGAGGAGAAGATGTCTCATTTCTATGTAGGCATATTTCCTTTTTCTTTCTCTACTCGCATCTCATCCTTGCATCTTTCCCCTGTGTCTTACGGGGTGGAGCTATGACGCTAGGAAGAGATGCAAGTGAAGGAGAGGTGGGTGTGAGATCAGGTATTGGGATGAACCCAGACTGGAAACAAACATGAGACACTGGGAAGGGGAAACAGGGAACACAAGGGAGAGGCTGAGCTGAAACCCTAGCGGTGTCGCTAGTCCATCAGAGCTGCAATTTAACCGCCAGATCAAAGCTAAACTTCCTGAACTGTCTGCAAACAGTCAGGTGCAACCTACAGCCATGGAGCCACAAACTTGACTACATATGTGATTGTGTGTGTGTGTGTGTGTGTGTGTGTGTGTGCTGTTGAAACTGGCTGATAATATTGGCCTGCCAAGTTTTCTGTCGGTCACAAGTACACGTGACACATCTGACACTGAAGTGGGATAATTAGGCCACTCATTAAGCAACACACTGTGGCATTAGAAATGCCCGTCAATCAGCTTTGACAGTCCCCCAAAAAAACTGAACATTATGAGCTTCACCAGATTGTTGTATTTTCTTAAATTCTCTCCACCACTGGTATCTTTTCACCCCTGGAGTGAAGAAACTGCTCTCACAATGCCAGACTGATTTACTCGTGATGCTAATGCTAGATGACTGGACCATACCTCTGAGGGGTTTTCTTTTGGCCTTGACTTGACTTTGCCTCAGTATTCCACTCTTCTTCTTCTCTCTTCAGTGGTCAGAAATTTCTCCTCATCTGGGACAAAATAGTCCCGAACATTTCCATTCACAGCCTCTGTGATTTTCTCCAGCATACCATTATCTGCATTCTTGTTATCAACATGACATCTGTTTCCACACTGCTCTGCTAACAACCACAAGGCCTCTCCCCTTCCATGTACTCCTCTACGGTGCGTCTCTCCTCTGGTGAAAACCGCACTACTCCATTTCCACACTCCGTCTTAAAGAAGCTCCATGTGTGTTGTCACTGCATGTAAGTTTTCGGCATTAAAGGAAGCATCTGCGTCTATCACCAGCAGGAAGACGAGGCCCAGGGAGGCTCGGAAACATGCTGTGCATCACTTCGTCTTTGATCGCTTCAGGAGTGTCAAACACAGGGAAGCCTTTCCACCAACCTGGTGTGTCAACAAGAGTTATTTCAGTTTTACCCACAAAACCCCACCGGGCCACCGAGTGTGCCGTTTCCTTTTCCATCTTCTTGCTCTTTTATTCCCGAGTTGACATTCCTTACTGAGGTTTTTCCCATGAGAATCGTCTGGAGTTTGGGGATGGTTTTCATCTCTTCTGTCAGACGAGCTTGATTAGTCATGGAGTATACATTTTTAGTGAAAATGCACGTGTTTGGAAAGTACTGAGTATACGACTAGATAAATGAGACTTGGATTATACTACACGAGTCGTGTGAGTGTTTGTAAAGGATGTTTTGATATAGTTTTGCTGTCACAAACACGATCTCTGGTGTCTTCAATTCAGACAGAATGTCAGCTTTTTTTGGATTTTCCGTTCATCGTGGAGGCATGCCAGAAAAACAAAGTTTTCCTCATGAGTTCAATGTAACACGCTGTGAGTAACTGATATACAGTTGGTTGTTTTGTGGGTAAAATATTTCTTTAATGATGTTAAACGTCTGTTCATCCACCGTGTGGTGACCGCCATTGTTCTGCCTGTAACATTAGAGTTTGTGACTTGGCTACAATGTTGATAACAACAACTAAGCACCGCCCTGTGGCCAGAGCAAACACTCTCATTTTACAGCTTAACAGTGCACTAAAGTATATTTCTGAAAATAATTGAGGCAAGAGGTCAACAAATTGCACAGCGTATGTGGATGTGGAAAGTCCATGAGCAAACGTCAATATATGACAAGGTCGGCGGGAGAATGCGTTGGAGAAGTAGGCAATACAGCTGCATTACAGACTCATCTGCTTTAATTCGTTGTTTTCCGTGAGCCACAGTAAATCTAGTAAATGCCATTAGAAGCAGAAGAAGAGAGAGGAAGAACCATTTTCCCCACAGACTCTGTCTCGTGTACTTCTGTGTTGATGTTGTAAAAGTTTCAGCAAATATGACAAAAAGTTATTTTATAAAAGTTACCAACTGAGGCTTTAAACACTTGAGTGAGTCTCTTTCGGCTTCTTTCAGAGGAATCCCCCACAGGTGAACAGCACCATGGTGTATCTCCAAACCTGCCCCTCTGGGAGCTTCATGTACTCCTCCACGGTCCTCCTCTGCTCCACAGACAAGGCAAAGTCTACGGGAATAATGAGGAGAAAAACATTTAGTTCAGGCGAACACTTGGACCCGTTGAGTTTGAATCATTGCTCGTCCCTCTCCGGGACCTCAGTGTGGGGGGGGTGGGGGAGTCGTTCCATCCTGGATCATTGACCCGCCCTCGACCTCTTCATGTCTCACTTCACACCAAGCTGTTCTGGTTCAGCGACACTCAAACCTTTCCTTTCTAAAGTATGGTGTTTGCCAGAGGAGCTCTTGGCAGCCCATCTACCACCAACCAGGATGAGTCTGACCTCCGACAGGGCGAAGCTCTCTCCCTCACCTCGAAGACAAGGGGAAACTTTTGGATCAGATGTGAGGAAATAGAGAACGACATTTTTACCAAAATGTCATGTTTCTAATAACTTTGTGAAGCGGCTTCCTTAGCTTGATGATAATGCCTTTTGTTCTGATCAAACTGGGTTAGAAACTTTTCTAAAAGAGCGTCAGCAGATTTCCTCACTCTGAGTAGGAGAACATAAGGCAATGATGAGAAAATCACCAAAACTATAATGACAAGGTTATCACAGCAGGTGCCTCTGCTGCTTTAGATAACTGACAGAGGAGGAGTGCTTTGGTAAACTTGTGCTTGTGTTGTTCCTCAGGGACTTTGTGGCAGAGTTATTTTTGACTTTTTTTTTTTTTTTAATCCTTCTCATTTGAGAGACGGAGTCTGAAGAATAACACAAAGGTGAAAGAAAACATTTTTAGAATGACCCAAAACCAAAACAAATCATTTTGAGGTGGAATGAAAAGAAAAGAAATGCTACACGTAAAAATATCAACAAAATCAGACGAGAATGACTCATCGTGTCCCTTTGTCAATGGTGCTGTGATTTGTGATATAAAAAATATGCAAACAATACAGAAAATGCGAGGAGAGACAAGACAAAATGGAAAGACTTGTATTACGTAGCGCAGTCTCGCACAATGACTAAATGCGTCACTTATGTTGTTGTGGCTCTTAACTGTCTTGATTTAAGGTTCTTCAGTTCCCCTGTATGTTCAGAGGCTTTCATTTGTATTGTTATTATATTTAACTGCATTATAATGAAAGGAGTTCATCATATTTTGCCCTAATCATTTAAATATATGTAGATATATACAATAGATATGTAAGCCTACAGACATCAAATTTCTCTACACCACTGCAGCCTCAGAACTCACTATGAGCTGAATCAGAGTCAACAACAATTCAAAATGTTATATTTCACAGTATAATTTGTGCATTTGGGGGTATTACAATGCCGAGGTGTTAGCAGTGTCCTTATGACTCAGTATTCATCAAACTGTTGGGGCAGAGTTTCAACCCTCAAGGATGGTGACTAATTGATAACTCCATGGTTATCAACGTTTAAAGAATCTCTATTGCCTTACAGGCAGTAACGGCCGTAGCACATTTGGTGCCCTAGACCAGCGGTTCCCAACTGGGGGGGGGGCACCAAAGAGCCACAGGGGTGTAAGGTAATGGTTTTAATGTGTTATGTGTCCAAATTGAATTCATTTATGTGTCAAACACAAAAAAATAATGGTTATATTAAAAGCTTCTTCATTTACTAAAAAAATAAATAAATTAATTAATTAATTAGTAAGAAATTTTTGAAAAATATATATTGCAAGAATATGGACATGTGTAATGTGTGTACCAGGGCAGCGCAGGGCGGGGCGGGTCATTTAAGTCTACAATGGTAAAAATATGGGTCCTTTAAGAAAAAGGTTGGGAACCCCTGTCCTGAGCCTCCCCCTGGCGCCCTGCTGGCCAAAAGCTACATTTTACAAGATTACATTGAACATGTTGTGAGACCGTTTTAGTTTACCCTAACCCAACAAAAAAATGTTTACTGAGTAGAGTTTAAACGCTTCACAATGTAAATCAATTCACCCTCTGTGAGCCACTGGCTGCTTAGACATAATGATAACTTTCTCTCCTCCTGCCGATTTCAACACTCATTTTATCATTTCACCCTGATTTTTGTGTGTTTTTTTAAAATTGTCTTTCTCTCCACATCCACTCCTCTCAGTAGTGTAGTAATAGTTGAGTGGGCACCAGAGAGCCTTTGTTGTTTTTACATGATACAGCGTGTTTTGGAGTCCACAAGACGTTGGATAGCTCCCCCGTCTCCACCAGAGAGCAGGTAAAGCGTAACGAGCTGAAGAGGGGTGGGTCACTATTACTCAGTAGATTTTGCTACGCAGCTATGTTGTTGTGGCCTTCTTCAGTGATCTGATTGGTCAGTGGTCAAGGTGTTGACAGGCTGTGACCCGACACTCTAAAGTTTACCTGCTCCAGAGCAGGTTAACTGTTCAGCATCAGCTACCACGGTGATTTATCCCAGTAAAAAGAGAACCAGCTTCATAGCAGTGAAAACCCAGAGGTCACCCTGAAGAAACCTTGCTATCTTTAAATCCTGCTCCTGCTTCTAAGTACAGACCTCAGGTGTACATGTTGAACTGAGCAATACATAATTTTAAAAACATTAAGAAGAATGTCCTCCGAAAAAAGTCAGTGTAACTAAGAAAATGAAAGCTTTAAGCTTCTGCATCTTGATGAGGGTTAAACTATGCAGCTATACTTTTCAAGATTGTTTTTCATTTTTACTTTTCGTCTCTTTTCACGGCCCAGAAAGTACCAACTGAACACCCCCGAGGGCTCTGCAGAGGTCACTGAATGAAGTCAGTCCTCGGGATAAAAAAATATTTTAAGAGAACAAGTATACAGTGATATTTTATAGCCTGTCTGCAGTCTGACTGTACGCAGTGAGACAACAAAGCAAACAGTGCCAAATAACACCATAGCAGACGAACAATACGGCCTAACTAGTATTGCTCTTGCTTTCAAAGTCTTTGTGGAAAGTTTATTTTGGACCGAGTATAAAGGTGAGATCGAAAAAGCAACAGCTGCATTAATGAACAGAGCGCCGAGCCAAAAGCAAGTCCAATCAAAGTAACCTTTGCTCCTGTGTTTCTTTGCAGCAGAGTTCAAGCTCACTTCAACACTACCATTCCTAAAGCGAGTCAATTTTTCATAAGATTGAACCGAGCAGGTTCCTTTAGTGATGCTTTTGCAGAGGGCAGCAGATTTTCCTTCAGCGTGTCTTGTTATGCTGAAGGACTGCTGTATTAATTTTAATCTCTGTCCTAACCAGAGTCCTGTCACCTCTCTGTGCCAGAGCATATCTCTGGGAACTGAGACCAAATATTCTCCTTAAACCCTTAAGACATTTTCCTACATGATTTTGGCAGAGTGACTGTGTCTGCAGTGCATGCATAATTTAGATGACACTGGATGATCTTGTGTTCGTTCTTTGTTGCCCGTACTTTTTGAGTTATCCTGCCCATTACAATAGTCCCTCCAGTGAAGTCCTCACAGATAGAGAAATGTGCTCGCTGACACATCCAGGATTTAGAGTATTATGAGATTTGTTTTTATCTCACATTCGCTGCTTACCACAATGTAAACCCTCCAAGCTATAAAGACTGTAAATAAAATGCTTGGTAGCTCTTTGGAATGAATTAAATCAAAACCAAAGATACTCTGCATGTGGTATGCATATGTATTTATTTTACAGTAATTTAATTTATTTAAATGACAAAAAAAAAAAATAGTATATTCAAAGATGAGTCATGCAGTGCATCATACCGTTATAATTATCCTGACAGATACATAATGGTTATGGGTCTCTGTAACAAATGGCATCATTTAAATCCAGAGCCTAAATTAGCATCTGGTGGATTGAGAAATTACTCATCTTTCTTTAAGTCTTTCAATAGACTATTATGCGCATGCAGAATATGTGCAGAGTTGATATTTGATGTCTTGGGTCTGACTTCATTACTCCCCAAAAGGATACCCCAAGATCAGCACAGACTGCAGAGACTGGGAAGTGACTGTGGGAGAATTATGAGACAATGAGTTTCTACATGAGAGCAAGAGCTCCAGACTGAGAGAGACACAAAAAGACTGCAAACAAATCGCTAGTGGTTTTCCTTTTGTTTTTGGTGGGATTTTGCTTCTCTATAGTTGGTTGTCATTTTGTTTTGTGTCTCTTTGAAGTTGATTTACATCTGTTAAACAGCCACAGAACAGTTTAACTGAGTATAATCATGAACATCAGACAACAAAACAAGGCAAACAAGAATAATTAGAGTCGTTAAAGAGAAACATAAAAGGAGAAACTTGCAATTAAAAACAAGATAAGAAAAAGAAAACCAACAAATATGCTCTTTGGCACTGTAAACATTTTGGAAAATGTCTAATCTAAAAATTGAACAGATTTCCTAAGCAATAGGACAATGAATCATAGCTACTTGAGCTGATTACCACTTTAAATGATTTTTTTCCCAGCATTTATGGCAGGTTGAGTTAGTAGTTCCCCAAACAGTTAATATATTGGATACATTATAAACAAGCATGGTAGGTCAGGTAACAAACGTCCCTGAATATTCAAAATGTTTGACTTTTTACATACTTTATACAATAATTTATCCGTGCTGAATCTTCAGGGTATGTCTGTCAGAAATCAGTTCAGGAAGGACCCAAATGCAGAGCAGCAGGCAGGTTTCAGGTTTAACAAATAGAGAGCTTTAATAAAGCTGATGAAAAATATCCAGAACAGGCAGGTAACTGAGTTCAAATGACAGGAGAACCAAAACTAACTGATAATCAACAAGGATAACACAATGAACTCAGGAAACAAAAATCCAAACTGAACACAAAATACCAGACAAGAAACAGAGCGAAGAATGACACAGGGATGAGCACAAAGAACAAATGCTGACGAACTGACAAACAAAGGAAAACACAGAGGTATATAGATACAGAAAACTAATCACAAGAATGAGACACAGCTGGAGTAGTAGGACACGGGCAAAAGGTGGGAAATAGGGATTGGCT
>JAPZEB010000021.1:28021261-28036351 GCA_029783705.1 Chaetodon striatus
ATCTGGCTCTTAACTGTGACTCATTCAGAGAAAACCATGTAGAGGTGCAGCATTGCGTTTTATGATGATTTATTTGACAAACAACTCAGAACTACAGAAAAATAAGATAAAATATTACGTGACATGTTTACGGT
Organism: Chaetodon striatus; assembly: GCA_029783705.1. NCBI lineage: Eukaryota > Metazoa > Chordata > Actinopteri > Chaetodontiformes > Chaetodontidae > Chaetodon > Chaetodon striatus. The sequence continues at coordinate 28,021,396 of JAPZEB010000021.1, forward strand.
CAACAGAAAATATTGGAGCCAACACTCACCCTCTTTGTCTAATGAAACCGTCACGCCAGTGAATGAACAGGTAAAATAATGTGAAACCACACCCATGGCCCTGCCAATTATGACCGGAAGTGAAAGTGACCAAAAGAATGTGTGCAGCCTTACAAACAATAAACAACAGAGGTTAAACACTCATTTTGGCTCCTGCAGGACGGGCCTCTAATTATTATGTCTCAAATCATAATAATTACACATTTACACATTACAACAAAGACAATATTTCAATGCAGGTCCTCTTTCTTCATTATTCAAAGCCCAGAGTTAATTTTCACAGTCTCATAGAAGTGTAATCTTACTCAAGATCAGTAAAGTCTGTAGGCTGTGTAGTGTAATGTGTGCAGGGGGCAAGGTCAAAAAAACATAAAGTCAGTCTGCACCTGTCAAATGATCTCTGCTGCCTGAAGAAGGCAGACTTTGTTGATGGGTCTGTTCAGGAAGCTAGTCTTGGTCTTGATCTGAAGATGACGAACCAGTCCTCTTTTGTCCAGAATGGTTTCGACAACTTTTCCAGATGGCCAGGAGTTCCGAGGTGCTGAATCATCCACAATGATGACGATGTCTCCCAGTGTGAAGTTGCGTTGTTAGACCATTTCTGTCGTTCCTGAAGTTGGGGAAGATATTCCTTAATTCACCTTCTCCAAAACAAATCTGACATATATTGAACTTGCCTCCACCTACGGCAAGCATATATGTCATCCTTCTGAAACTGTCCTGGTGGTAGGGATGGTGAAGTCTTAAGAAGCAGAAGGTGGTTTGGAGTGAGTGCTTCAAGATCATTTGGGTCTGTAGAAGCCTTGGTGATTGGACGACTGTTTAGGATGGCTTCAACTTCACACAAAACTGTGGAGACCCTCCTTGTCAAGATTTTGCATGTTGAGAGTGGAACTGAGAACCTTTCGCACTGATCGGATTAGTCTTTCCCATACGCCTCCATGGTGTGAACCAGGTCGAACTTTAAATGCCGCTGAAGTACGAGACACTTTGCACCATGTAGTATGAATGTGAACATGAACATTCAGGCTCAACATATTGCATTACATTTTCTGAAGCTTTTACCTTCAACAAAGTTAAGTGGAAGCATATCTTGCTGTACATTACCGTAGTGAGCTGTGTTATCTTCTCAGACCGGGTGAGATCACAGCCTCTCTGGGTGAGAGATGTCAGTTTGGGCACTGCTAGCAGCAGCAGCTGTTGTTCTGTGCAGGTTAACATCCAAATGCTTGAGTTAAATGTGGTTGCGCATTGCTCCAGTCAAGTGATTATATACCAGTTTACTTTCTGACACAGCCTACATTATTTTCATTTCCTAGATCAAAGTACTGCCAAACTGTGCAAGTTTGCAAGGACATCTCTCTTATTTCCCACCGAGCTGTTTACAAACTCCAGTTTACTCGCGCTTTACCACGGGTAGGGGAATAGTGACGTTGTAGGTGCTGCTGTGAAGTGGACTTGTGAAATGGAGGAAAAAAAATGTGGAATTATGGCAACAGCACCCCTGCATTTTTGTTGTTTCCTTGAGGGGCAGGGTGAAAAAAGGAAAATGCTGGCATGAAATGGCAGAGGCACTTCAGCAACCCGGTGAGTACTATCGTTAGCATCAAGCTAGCAAAGAATGTTGATTGTTTATAATGTAGAAGATTATGTAGATAGCCAATAAAATTTACAAATTGCGGCTGGGTCTTTTCTGAGCACAACTACAGAGAGTACCAGCTGTATTTTAAACAGACTACAGTAGACATAGGCCTTTATTTCTTATTACCTCTGTATTTGTCTATTTTTGTTTTTATTCTACTCCCATTTGCCATTAAAGGTAATGCATTACACTGTCATTTCCAATTTAACACTTCCTGTATCAATTTCAGAAAACTTCTTTTTCAGAAAAAAAAAAAAAAAGATTCAATGATTTGCATAGTTTTCATGCAGTACTTCAAATCTAGCTGCTGCCATCTGGTGGCACCTCTTTGGTTACTACAAAAACAATTTGGCTGTGCCATTAACACCCACAATGACTAAAATGACAACAACAACAACAAATAGGACATGATCCGGAAATACTGAGTGATGAAATTGGCATGACAACATTGTTGAATTTATAAGTGTTGGAAAGTCATATAACATTGACGTATGTTACATGAGTTAATTCATACTTGGTTTCCCCCTGGCTTGTATTTAAGGCCAGCTTTTACTTTGTCATGCCATCACACTCCCAGCCATTATTTGAGAATACAAGTCATAGACATATAACAATTATATTCGCTAGATTGGTAATCTATCCATCCATCCATCCATCCATCCATCCATCCACTTTCATCCTCTTATCCGCTTATGGGTTGCGGGGGCAGCAGGCCGAGCAAAGCACCCCAGACATCCCTCTCCCCAGCAATGCTTTCCAGCTCCTCCTGGGGGACCCAAAGGCGTTCCCAGGCCAGATGAGATATGTAATCCCTCCAGCGTGTTCTAGGTCGGCCCCGGGGCCTCCTACCAGTTGACATGGCTAATGAAAATTAATATCCCACTAATATTCCTGTTTACATGCAGTCGTGCATATTCCAGTTAATGTGCTCTAACAGGTTGTTTAGTTGAGCTGAAGCCACTTGTGCCAGTTTGCTTCTTTGCAACAAAATAGGATTTTTTAAAATTTTTTATTTCCACCTGTGACAGACTTGTTGGACTTCGATTCCCTCAACCACCTTCTTGAAAATGTCAGGGTGGGATATTAGCACATATCCAACAACCTGTTGATATCCAAGTCTTTTGAAATACTTAAAAGCAGGTGTGTTTCTCTTATTGACCAGTTGGCTTTTCTTTTCATCTCTACAACAGTGTACAGTATTTCTGCCACAGTCTTGCGAGCTGGTTTGTGTATGATGTATCCATGACAGCACACAGAACTGACCGTAAACACCCCGATTAAAACACATGTTCTGAATGCGCTGTGTACAGGTCCAAAGAATGCGCCTAAAACCTGAATAATACCAGCATATCCCACATGTCTTAATCAGAAAATGCTAATTTAGTAAAAAACGGCTAATTCAGAATATGAAAAACAGAAGATGCTGTTTACATGAACAGTATCATATTTAGAAAAATGTCATATTTGGAATAATATTGGAATATTAGTATGCATGTAAATGTACTGATTGTCCCAGTCTGCTTTGTGTCCTTATGCCTTCAGACTCTTTGGGAAGACTGGATTAAGTTCCATCTGTAGTAGACTATAGAGTCATTTACAATCATATGCAGATATAGAGTTATAGAGATTATATTGTATCCCATTAGTGGAAAAACGTGTGCATTTTAGCAAAGCTCCCTGCTGGACTAGAAGGCACAACCTTGCCTATATAAGTAAGTCTGTCTTGGTTTTCACTGTGGTCAGTTCATTATTAACAGGATTGTGTTTTCTGGGTTTTTGAGTTTCTGGTTGCTGTGTTGTTCCCCTCCTGTGTTCCTGTGCTGCCTTTCCCTCATTTGCCCATCGACACACCTGCACTACATCAGTCTCATTAGTCCTTTTTCTGCTGCAGAGTTCCAGAGTTTTTCCCTGCCTGTTTGTCCTACCTAATCACGTCATTCCCCTCACCTGAGCCTCTGCTCCGTCTTCTCCACCTGCACTTCATCACCTCGTCAGATTAGTTTGTCTTTGTTCAGCCTTTGCTGGATGCTTTTTTTTTTTTTTAATTTTGATCTTCAGTTTTGTTTTTCCCGCTCTAACTCTGAATAAAAATTGTTTTATTGGAGTGTCAGTTGCCTGCAGTCTCCTGGGTTTGGGTCCACCTGCTCCACACTACATGACAGTCATTATTTTCCATTTATGTCACCCTGCTCTGAAAGTCGACTTACTGTACAGTCTTCAGACTTACTAGAGATACTGTAGGTAATACATCACAGAGAGCACTTTGTCACATTGAACTTAATATTGTGTGGTAATGCAGCCGTGAGCAGAAACTGCTTTGACAATTATTCTTGTTCAAGGACGTTCAACAATGTGAGCTGCTGAACATCAACCTTTTACAGTAAATACAAGAAGACGTGGTTACTTATCGTTTGCTTTCTGGGTTTAATCATCCAGTTATATAGCATGTGAATAAAATACACTATTTCCACAGTGTACTAAAATGAATGGACACCTAAGGCTGAAATCAATGGAATCAATGATGGGAAATTATTCTAAAACGTATGCTTACTGTGCTTTGGGAAAAGTCAGCTGCGTACTAAATTCAAATCTTTACCGAAGGTTGCTTAGAAGAATTACAGACAGCAAGGAGATTTTTCATCCATCGATGTAAATGTACTTAGTAAGATTATATTGTGAAGGGGAGAAAGACAGGCATGCAACAAAGACAAAATATAAACAGACAAATTACACTGTCAGAGCAAAAGCATGCGCCAGGAAAATGCAGCTTCAGTGGACACAAAGATATAACCTTCAGTGGCATACCAACCAACGCAACTTGTTTAAAGTTGTGTAAAAAGAGTCTTTACTCATTCATTTAATAAATACCATCCCTTATACTGTATCAGGCTAGATTCAGGTTGAAGTTTGATTCATTTAAAGAAGACCTGTTGTTCTCATTTTCAGGTTCATACTTGTGTTTTTGGTTTCCACTAAAACATGTTTACATGCTTTCATGTTTTAAAAAACACCCTATATTCACCTCGTACTGTTTGTGCTGGAACACCTGACATTGCCCTCTGTCTGAAAGCACCTGTCTCTTTAACCCCCCTCCTGATAGAGATTTTATTGTTTAGCCACGACAAAAATTGTCTTCAAAGCCTGGTGTACTTCCTGGAGGCCTGGTCATTGCAGTATAGCGTTACTGTAAAAATTACCAATAAAAACGTTTTAACCTAAATATTCACAACTGGAAATGTTCCAGCAGGAATCTGATCAAAGATCAGGGAGAAATTAACAACATCAGAATCCACGATTACATGTTACCATGGCATTAGCGTGTAGCTACATGTAGCAGTGTACTTGCAGCCTGAGAATGACAGTAGTAATAGTAGCTTAATAAATTACTGTAAACCCAAATCTCAACAACTGGAGATGTCCCAGCAACAATTTGATCCAAAATCTGGGAGAAATTAAAAACAATGGAGCAAGATTGCTGGTTTCCCTGAGGTTTGCATGTAGCATGTGTAGTTGCAACTGGGAAATAAGTGTAACAGCGTATATTGGCACTTTTGACTGTGAAAAATCAGACCAAAGCTTCCAGACCAAAATCTTCACAATTGGAAATGTTACGGCAGGAATCTGATCCAAAATTGGGAGGAAATTAACAACATCAGCCACTAAGATTACATAGTTCTCTCATGTTAGCATGTAGCTACATATAACATTGTACTTACGGCTGGGCTCAGCAATTTGTACAGTAAAACATCACCAATGAAAGCTTCTTAATCTTTCCAAAATATTCACAGCTGGATATGTTTCAAATGAAATTTGATCCAAAATCAGGGAGAAATTAACAACTTCACCAACCAAGATTGAATGTTTCCCTGTTAAATTAGGTTGTATGTAGCTACATGTAGCAGTGTACTTGCAGCTGGAAAATGACTGTTAGGAATGACTGTAAACCAAAACTGGACATGTTCAAGCAAGAATCAGATCCAAAATCGTAGAGAAACTAACAACTTCTGCAGCCAAGATTAAATGTTTCTCTGAAGTTAGCTTGCAGCTACATGTGGCAGGCTACGTAATGTAAGTGCACACAGATGACCATATAAAGAAATCTGTCACAAGCTGATGTCAGCTTGTCTTAAAAGTAGAAAAAACACTGTAAACAGAATATTCACAACGGTCTTTAGCCTGACGTTTTCCCGCACAGGAACTACTTTTACATACTTTAAGCTAATGTTTTTTAAACTTCAGCCACATTCAATATGAACATCCAACACTGTAATATCATATATGTGACCAAAAATAAAGAAGAGCATAATAGGCCCCCTTTAAGTGGGATATTTTCACAAAAAAGAAAAAGTTAAATACTTTTGACATGACCAGACATTAGAAAACATTTGCTACATTTGTGCCAGCTCCAAATAAAAATCTGAGTTTAATGACATTTCAATTAACATACTTGTGATAACGTTCACACAATCAAACAGCCCTGTTGGGTTCTGAAAGTTTCTGAGGCTTCATTTTAATTGGCTCATGTTTAGGTTATTATTTCTCATAATTCAAGGAGGGTGTGTTTCTCCGACCAGTGTGTTGTCTGTCTTTGAAGTAATCTCATGGTGAGGTTCAGCTTGTTTAGCACATCCTGCGGGCTGCTCGCACATTCAGAGGCAATTGAATCTGCTGTCCATCATTTTTGCTCAATTCTAACATAAATGTAGTCACTCTTTGATGATTAGAGGAGCTGGAGCTGGCTGTTTGAAGCGTTTGGGGTGAGGTAACAAGACGTGATTGGTTAGCTGGTGACTGCATGTTGTTGATCAAAGGGGTCTGAGACTCGGAAATAAGAGGTGTTTTTTTCTGACACAGCTCAAAGGAGGATGTTATTTTGTCATTAGCAGCTGGTGATTTTTGTTGTTTTGCAAAATGGGTGTTTGGTCCTAGAGCAATCATTCAAATGAAACAAAATTTTAAATGAATGTACTAAACATGCAGAACCACCACTGTGACCCTTTGAAGTATTGAAGCAGCAGTTTGGTAATCCTTTATTTTGGTGGAGCTGAATTCAGGAACAGCTGTCACAGCTTATCAGAATAACATTGCTCCCTTCCACACTGCAGGTTAAGTCAGTGCTTTTAATATGATTGCATTTATAATATAAAAAGTGCACTTTAGATAAATCATTGTGTAGAAAGACATGTAGCCTAGCAACGCTGCAATTGCCACTGTACCAGAAACAAAGCAGAGAAACAGCCGGTGTGGATGACTGCGATGAGTTCAAAGACATCCTAACAGATGACTGGACTACATGTGTGACATTTCCACCTCTCTCACCTCTTTCAGTCAGCTCTCCTCTCTGCACAAAGCTCACTCGCTGAGGAGGAAGAAGAGGAGAAACATGCTGGCCATCTTCGGTTTCCGTAAAAACCGCAACCAGCCATCATCCAATCAGGGGCCGGAGCCTGAAGTCGAGGTTTACGGAGATGGGTGTCACTTTGTTGCTTCAGCACCCACAGGGTTTGTGTATGCGCACACACAACACGCACACAGTCCGTTTACAAAGGTATAGCCTTGAAAACACAACACAATGCCTATATGGTGCATTAGATAACAATACACACGCACAAAAGACCCATTTTTCTTCCATATTCTGCTGAACAGCCTCACAGTCATCTCCTCTTGGTTCTCGTAAGAACATTCAGCAGCACTGAATTACATAAATGCTCTGACAAATATCACTCTAAATCTCCCTCATTTCTTTGTTGATACGAGAAATGGCTGGTAGCTGCCAAAGTGCAGGCAGGCTGATACCAGTGTGTGTACACAGATGTAGATGACAGCCGGTGGCTCTGATTCTGAATCCAACAGTCAGCCAAGTGATTAAGGATGAACACGCTGCATGTCAAATACAGATTAGGATAGCAAGATAGATGATTTCTGCAGAAAAATGATACTTCCTAATCACACTGTTCTCAAAGCTTGTTACATTTTAGTCTTAAAGGTCTGGTGTGAAGGATTTAGTGACATCTCGTGGCTGAGGTTGGAGACTGCAACCAAGTGAAACTTCTCCTGTATTCCAAGCCATGTATAGCTGCAGACACATTCAGTTTGAAGCTTACGTGATATGCCCCTACACGCCGTGCCCGTCACCAGAACAAGACAAACCCACCCTCCTAACCCTCCTAGGCCAAAACATTGTTGTGAACAAATACAAGGCCACACATAGCTATTAACCACCTTTATAGCTCTTTATACATAAAGACGAGATGCACCTCCAGATGTAACATGACCCTTACCCTAACCCTAACCTCTCTTTTAATCTAATACTTCATAGCTAGATAAATGCTAACTTAAAGGCTCAGACACACCAAAGCAACTTTAAAAAAACTGCCTCACATCATCTGTTTCTCTGCCAAAAAGCTGCACCTGAACACATCACAAAGACTACAGCCAACAGCTGACTAGTGCTGTGTTCTGAGCCTTCATGAAAATAAATAATTGTCTGTAGCAGCGGTCTGTAGTTGTTTTTAAAAAAGGGAAAATGGAAGCCCAACAGGACGGACGCTAATTAGCCAGTTAGCACTGTGACACAAAACCCAGTGTTGAAAGAACAAAGGAAACCTACCATGCGGCAGCAAACAATGGTCCAAACAATTATGAATCATTTCTGCTTAAGAGTTCGATGGCTAAAAAAAGATCTTACCTTATATAACAAGTTGGTTTTGACACCTTTTTGACTTTAGCTGCTTGTTTGCTTTCTTAACTTCCGTTTCTCTTCTCGTCCACGGAGCTGAACTGCCCGTCAGAGCAATTTCATTCACAGAAGGACTCTGCCATCTCCGCCAATTCAGTATACTGCATTAGCTGAAAAAGACTGATCAACGGCCAACTGTTAGCTTAGTGTGTCAGGGCCCTTAAATGTTCTTTAGGACTTCTGCTTCTTTTAGACCAAAGGGCAAAGGGGGCTGACCGTGGACTGATGTGTAGGTATGGTGGGTGAGTCGTGTAACTGATGGCGAGTCCTGTAGCTGCTCCAGCCGAGGCCCTACCTACTTGGAGTATAGGAGAACTACGGTGGCTAACGTGGAAACATGAATGGCCCTATCTAGAGCCAGTGTTTGGTGTGTGCATTCTAGGCTGTTGTAGTAACAACATGGCGGACTTTGTGGAAAAGGACCTTGGGTCTCATTCATAAACATTGTGCATGCACAAAACGAGGCCTGAAAGAAGCGTACGCTACTTCCTATGCAAAGGTTCTGATAACTAAATGAGTTTATGGGAGAAACCTTGAACCCTCAATGATTCTTAGTTTCAGGTGATTTTATACTAAAGAAAACATAGTTACGAATGTTATATTCCATTTCTGCCTATATGCCCTCCTAAATCCTGCACACTGGACCTTTAATTCTTTGTGTGGAAACAGCAGCCTTGTGGCTCATTTGTCATGCAGGCTAACACCCTCAGTGTCTTCCAACTCTTAGGACAGCCACAGAGAATGTATACACACTCCTTCAGCCTCCAAGGTCTGCTGCCAGGGCTGGATCTCCAGGCGATGGGGCTGATGGGAAGACAAATGATCACCAGGGGAAAAATACGCTCGTTTTGAGTCCGCCACAAGTGCCGGGCATCCCTCACCCGGGTGTGGGAGGAAGTAAACACCCCTTCTTTTCTCCCAGAGAGGTACAGTCAGTGTGACCTACCACCACAAGCATTAATTTTTTTTGGAAGTTTGCCTCGGGTATGAACTTCTCTTTTGCCTCTTTTTGTTGTGTTTTGACAGAAACCCGAAGTGGATGCTGTGTTTGAACATCCGGAGGAGACAGACAAGTACTGGGTGGACGACAAACAGAGGCCGACGGAGATTCTGCAAGTGGACAAGTCGTGGATGGAAACGAGGCAGAGCGACCAGCATGCTGAGAAACACGTAGAGAGACAGCGCTTTGATAGCAGGGTGCAAGAAAGAACTTTTGGAGAGCCGAGAACAACCGACAGACAAACAGATAGGTACTGGACTGAGAGCAGACACCCGGACAGACACATGGACAGACAGTGGACTGTTGACAGACACACCCAGCGGCAGATTGACAGAAAGATAGAAAGGCAGTGGATGGGCGGCAGACAGATAGACAGGTCATGGTCGGAGAACAGGCCGACGGACATACAGGTGGACAATCAGTGGACTGAGAGCAGACAAGCGAGCAGGAAGACGGAGAGACAAGTGCAGGCGCTTCATTTGGCTCAAAGGCCGCTGCCTCCATACCCATCAGACAGGACGCCTTCGCCAAAACAGGAAACAGATCCTATGAAAACTGCAGAGGCGTCAGCTACAGACTGGCAGCAGCAGGACACGCAGGGAGACAGACAAATGTGTCCAGATGCCAGTGCAGGGTTCACGGAGGGATGGAGGAGCAGCGGGGGAGGAGGGCGAGCTGTTCCCTGTGCAACTAAACCCGATCCCCCGCCGCAAAGCAGTAAACCCAACCTGTCCAAACTGAGGCAGAGACATCGGCTCGAGAGCTCAGACGCTCTACCAGGTACTTCACTGTCAGCTACGAGCTGCAGGTTTTAAAGGAGGTTTAAGCTTTTGCTAAGAGGTTTCAACTGCAGTCGTTGCATGAGTGTATAATCACACCACAGACCGACGTGTAGGTGACAGTCATTTCTTTTTAATTCATAGGTACAGAGGAGGAAGTGGAAACAGAGAGGGATCCTGGAAAGATGGAAAAGAAAGAGAGAGAAAAAAGAAGAGATTCGGAGGGTCAACCTCCTCCAATTCCAGAAAAGGTGTGCGATATATAGCCATGTATCATTCGGTTTGTCCCATGTCTTTTGTGTAAAAAAATCTACAGTATCCACAAGCCTGCTGTAAATCTATAGCAAATCTTCCATTAGTGATAATTGTCTTTGTCCTCTTGATTCGTTCATGTTTTCTGTTCTGATCCGAAAAACAGCCAAAGACGTCCTCGTATGTGACTTTTTCAAAAGAAGCAGCCAATGAGAGGAACCTACCTCCTCCTCCTGTGCCGCCTCCTGTTAACAAGCCTGCACATGGATTACCAGACAGGGCTGCAAGTCAAGGTAACTCCACTGAACATACAAACAAACAACGTGGTGGTGTTAACAAATGTGAGACTTTAAGAGCTCAGTTGTGTTCACATTCCCATTATGAGATTTTTCAGATGTCTGCCTGACTTTGTCATCGCTGTAAACGGTTTACTTTTTGGTCAGACACTTATTTCAGGTGCAAATAAACAGCTCGAGCTGCAGGAAACTTTCACAGAATAGTTCAACATTTTGGAAAATACACTTATTTGCTCTCTTGCAGAGAGATTGATGAGAAGGTTGATACTCTCATGTCTGTCTTTTCCTCACGGAACTATAAAGTGCTTGAATTTTAAGGGGAAACAGTCAAGTACTGGAATACCTTGAAAATAGCCCCTTTTTTTTAACAAAGTGCTTAAAGTCCTTGAAATTCATTCCACTCTTTCACTCTTGGCATGGCTAAATTTAGCATGACTTCACTTACTTTCCATTTAAATGTTTTGTTGAGGACTTTATATCGTTATGCTGTAAACAAATGTGATAAATAACCCGTCGCTGGGAAGAGGGACATTGATCACATCTTTTTTTTTTGTTTCATAAAAACTTATATGTTAAACTGAATTATTTCCCTTGAGTGAAGTCTCAAAGCAAATTTATCAATACATATGAATTCTGAATATTTGAATTAGTTTCAATGCTCATTTTCCGCAGTATCAGTGCACCATTAGCCAACCTGCTCTCACTACGAATTCATCGAAATCCAGCACTTTGGCAGTGACTTCAGGCGCCAGGCACAGATGAAAAAGCCATCCTTGAACACTGGCATGATACACGGCCTGTCGCTGTTTTAGTTTAACGGCGGGGAGCAGCGTCAGTGCGAAATGCCTCGGGACAAGAACAAAAGTTTAAGCGGCAAAAGTCCAAGTAGGATGGGTGGCTCCAAGAAACACAGAGTGTTACCCCGGAGAGCAGGTTCATGTCCCATAAGATTAAAAAAACAAACGTGTGTCAGTTTGTTGAAGGACAAAAAGGTCAGTTCGCAGTGTTATATTGCAATGACTGCATTTATTTTGAAAGAGACTGTATGTAAACAGTAAACTTCCTGTGAAAAAGGAGGTGTATTTTGCAAGAAGATGATGCATGTAACAGGCATAAATTGACACGGTATCCCAGAACATCAACAACTAACACACGCAGGGTACCTTTCATGTCATATCTGGACATGGAAAGTCTATGACCAAACATCTATATGTGACGAGGTCGGAGTGAGAATGTGTTGCAGTACCAGCTGCAACAGTCATTCTGCTGTTCTCTGCGAGGCTTCTAACCAGGAAAAGAAAAGTTGTTGTTGTCATAATAAATAAAATCATAAAAAAAAAAGATGATAAAAGATATAACTATGTGTTGTTGTTTTCATACCTGTTGTTCAGGTGAAGAAGGATTGAGACCTCAGGCACCAGTAAAACCACAGAGGAACAGAAAGGCCATGTCTTGTGACGCAGGTACAGTTTGTCTTTTCTGCATCACAGTATATACTCTCACTATTTAACCGGTCGCTACACGGTATATTTATGTTGGGATTTTGTGTATATACGTTGACCTGTGTGTAAAGCGTCTGTATCTAACTGTTACTTTGTGTTTCTTTGTCCTCACTGAACTCAGGCACTGACAGGGAAAGCCCTAATAACGTTGAGAAGCCCCCAAATCGCAAACCCCCTGTGAAAAAACCTAGACTACCCCAAAACAGAAATAAGTCACTGGACTTGTCTGGTACATGTCTCTCTGTTTTCATATATGTGTGTGTGTGTTTGTGTGTGTATAGTAGATGTTACAGAGTGTGAGTCAAGTGGTAATTAAAACACCACAGTATGTGTTATATTGTGGAACGTGATCATTAAGTTGCAACCTATTAAAAGTTAAATACAGTGGATACTTAATGAGCAGTGTGTAAGATTTAAGGGGATTTAGTGCCATGGAGCAGTGAGGACTGCAGATTGTGACCAGCTGAAACTTTTCCCGGTTATGATTCCCTTTGGCCCCGATCACAGAAAGTGTTTTAGCAGCTGGAGGCAGCTTTTTGCGATTGTTTTTAATGAGAATGAAGTTTTTTATCATGGTTTTCACGGTGAGACACACCTCGCAATTCTGTGCTCTGGGCTCCTGGTGTTTTTGCCGGAGCGCCCTGAACTCCTAAAGTTGAAAGAACTTCAACTCAAAGCGGAAAAGCACCCCATGTCATCTCTTTTGTTCGTCATCTTTTTTACCCAGTGTCCAGTCAGATGATTTGAGAGGCGGGCCTTCTGTGGTCGTCGCGACAACAAGTTTACAGTTGGTAAACAGTGGAGGAGAAACGGGTGGTAGCGGTCGCTGGATACACAGAGCTGTACGATAGACAGCAGGTTGTCAAACCCGAATCATACTAAAATAAATCCGGAAATGACCATCATTAAGTTGAAGCTCCCGGGCCAACTGATAGTACTCCCCGTCATCTACCGTCTTTTTTAGGGTCTCATGTACCCACACAGATCTACGTTTCTCTGTGCTCGACAAACTATTTGCTGACAGCCTCTCAACCAGAGCTACAGCAAGTACCCTCTGCTTCAACATTTTAGGAACTCACTACTAATTACTGTGAAAAAAAACCTGGCAACAATAAAAAGGTGCAGCAAGCGTTTTTTTACTATTGGTGTTCCTTGTTTGGAGGTTTTCGACGGAGGCCAAATTATCTGCAGAGGTCTCTTCTTCTCTAAAACAAACAAATCAGGGGTTTCCTGTGCTGTTTGGCACGTTTGAGATGGGTCACCTGGTAATGTGCGCTCACCTTTTTTCACTCATAAAGATCAAAACTTTCAGGAGGTTTTTACCGTGAGCCAAATTATCTGCATATGTCGCTTCTTCTCCAAAACAAACAGACTTAATAAAGCAGCTTCACATTAAAAAAATTGTGTTTTTCCCACAACGCTCTCTGTGCGGAGGGTTTGAACTACAATGGCCAATATGAAAACATGAATGGCCCTATCTAGAGCCAGTGTTTGGTTTGTCTGTTCTGGGCTCCCATAGAAACAAGGTGGTGCAACATGGCAATCTCTGCAGACAAGGACTGGCTCCCTATGTAGATATGAACGGCTCATTCTGAGGTAATGAAATCGTGATGATTCTTATTTTCAGGTGATTATACACTAGAGAAAACATATTTAATATATCATATTCCATTTCTCCCAATATATCCCCCTAAATCCTACACACTGGACTGTTATTTCTTACATTTCTACACATTGTGAACTTATTATTTTTAAGTATCTGTAGGTCACAGCTGCGTAGAAACCTGTATTTATCAACCACTGATATTTTTCTGATAATAGCGCCTCCCTGCCACTGATCAGCTTCATTTTTCTTTACTTTACAGACAGCCTCAACTCAGCCTCTGGTCACAGCGAGCTGTTGTGATGCCCGAGAAATTCAGCCGCCGCTGTCCGGCCGGAGCGTTGTCATGACAACTGTGGAGCATTTCATCCAACGAGGAAACAAAGAAAAACCATACGAGGAGGAGGGGGAGAGCCGGAGAGAAAATGTCTGACAGACATCATAAAGCATCCGTCACTTGCTTCTGTTGAAACACTCTTTTTCCTTAATGTCACGTTCCTCCCTTTCTTCACCCCCGACTGTGTTTCTGTTTCCTCTCACATGAAAACTCTTTTTGTGGCTACAGTATTTTAACAGTATTTGCTACTTTAGAAAACCCAAAATGATCATTGTCTTTTGTGTCGGTGGACGGTGGGCTGAGTGTTGGAGCGTTGTGGCTTTGCTAGACAGATAAAAAAAAAAAAAAGTCTTTATTAGAATGTGATTTCTTAAATCTGCAATGCATTTTTGACTGCTGATACAGTTGATTGCCTTGGTTGACACTTGAAAATGAGTTGCTTCTTATCAGATGAAACTTGATGATTTATATCTAGTTTTGCTTTCAGGAACTGAAAGGTAATATATTTTATAGAAAAAAAATAAATATTATGTATGAGCACCCTCACTGTATGAATAAAACACTAATGGAAAAACACTGGCTCTTATTGTTGTGAGCTCAACAGGATGTGTTTCTGTGCGGCTATAGAATCACATTAAATATAAAAATATACTTAAAGGACAAGTCCAGTATTTTGCACTTTGAGCTCCTTTCCTGGTTGTTTATGATGAAATAGAGTGGTTAAGACCAAAATCTTGACGATTGCTCCTTCTCTGAGAATTTGAGAG
>JAPZEB010000021.1:28067538-28083102 GCA_029783705.1 Chaetodon striatus
ATCTATATATCCCCCAAGAACACACACACACACACACACACACACACACACACACACACACACACACACACACACACACACAAACAGAGCCAATTAGTGAGGAGAAGACTTGTCTTATGCTGCCCCCTAGCGGCCACTTTCCATATCGCCTCCTTCTTCCAGAGGTCAATGAAAGCTTCGTGACACTGAGCATCTCTCCACAGTGCTGCTCCCAGCCTCCCTGCCTCCCTGCACCACTGCTCCACTTTTTACGCACAGAGCTGCATGCACCTGCAGAAAACACTCAGAGCGCGTGAGTCCTCGGGGTCGCGAGTTTCATCTCTCCTCTGCAGAAAATCCAAATCTGGAGGAGCATTTACGTGTCAAGTCAGTGAGTCATAGTCAGTGTGGAGAGCGGTGATGAATGACGGTGCTGACTGCAGAACTGGACCTGGGCCCTAACCTGAGGACACACACTGATAGTAGAGAGAGGTAGGAAGGAGCTGAGAGAGGCAGAGAGCGCGCGAGAGAAGGAGGAAAGAGAAACACCGTTCTTACTTTGGAGTTGCCGAGAGCCGCGTGACAGGTGAGAGATCACACCGCGCTGCCTGGGGCTGGGGTTCAGGAAGTCAGACTTGGGGGGGGGGGGGATTTTAGGGGAAGAGGAGGTGGGTGTTGTGTGTCTGATGGAGTCCTCTCATTACCGGTGGCTTGGTTTCAGTTTGCAGATGCCGACAGATGTGCCCGAAGATAGGCTCATCACCGAGGAGAAGGCGGCCAAGGTAAGGTGCACGGGGCTGCGCGAGCTCGGGGCAAACAGCGCCAATAACCAGGATTCAATTAGCCAATCAGGTCCGGGGCAAAGTGGCGGGATGAAATCATGTCTTGCTGTGGAATTAATAGAGGGGTTTATTTAGCTGTCAGTGTGTGTGTGTGTGTGTGTGTGTGTGTGTGTGTGTGTGTGTGTGTGGTAGCTGGTGGTGCAGAGAGGGGGTGTCCTGCATTTGAGTCAATTTATCCTTATAATCAATCACTAAATCCAACTTTTGACTAACTGGGAAATTATTTTTGCTCATTTAAACATCATTTAAGTTGCTTTAAGCGCTGTGTGTATATAATTTAATAGCAATACATCAAATTAGGTGTAATTTTAAAAGGTGTTTTGTGATAAGCGTAGACAGAATAATCACCTGACTCTGTACTTCTCACCTGTACGCAGCTTCACTGTGTAATCGTTTTGTTGTTGTCACCCAGAACTTAATGTTTTCATTTTAAGCGCTGTCTTGGTGTTTTTTGGACACAGCTGTTTTCAGAGAAGCTCTAAAACTGACAACAACAGCACCAAATAACACGCAAGCATTTAGCAGCTTAAGATCCAGGCAATTTCATCAGGAGGTGGTGGAGACCAAAATAGAGCTGTGAAAACTCACTGTTTTCGTTTTGACACCCAGAACCGCATGTGTTCATTGTCACTGCTGTGTTGGTGTTTTTGAACGCAGCTGTTTAAAAAAAAAAAAAGCTCTGTATGCCAGGAACAACAGCAGCAAACGGCACGCAAGCATTTAGCAGCTCAAGAGCCAAGTATTTTCTTCTGGAGGTGGTGGAGACCAAAATAGAGCTAAGAAGAGAGTCAATATTGGACTTAATGTTCATCAGGTGGAAACAAACATGACTCCAAATGAGTGATCATGTTGCTCTGTATCCATGGGTGGATTATGACACACTGGGCTCCTGGGCAATGACACACAAAAGGCCCCACCACCTCTCCTACGTAGGAGCAAGACACACAGATCTGTGGTGGTTTTTTGGCTGTTGATTTGCATCTCTCAGGAGTCATTATGAATTTGTGTGTCTCCTTGAGTTCGTTTTGCATCTCTTTGTGATCTTCTCGTGGCTCTTTGCGGTAGTTTTGAGTATATTCCTTGTCAGTAGGTGTTAATTTGAGTGAAAGCCACAGCGGCCTCTGAAAATTTGGGCCCCTCTGCCCGTCCCTGTCAGGCCCTTTCAGTAATCTATCCATGTCTGTGTCTGAGCTTTAAAGATAAAGTATAACAGTGTTGTGTTGTGGAAATCCGTTATAGTATGTTTAGAGGTCCGAATACTACCCATTCTGTGAAAAGAAGCTGTTGAGGAGAAGCCTTGTCAGTTTCGTTAGGACATTTCCCCGATGATGTCATCAGAGTTACTTTGGATTGGGCACAGAAAGCCAGAGTGGATGTGAAATCTGAAAGACGAGGGCATTTTAAAGGTCCAGTGTGTAACATTCAGGGGGATTTAGTGGCATCTAGTGGTGAGGATTACAAATTACAACCAGCTGAAACTTCTCCTGGTTAGAATTCCTTTAGTGTTCATCGTTCAGGAGGTTTTAACCGGGAGCCGAATCATCTACAGAAGTCTCCTCCTCTCCAAAACAAACGGACACAGGGATTAAAACTCATTAGAGCACTGAATTAAAGAAATTCATATTACAAATCAGTGTTTCTGCTCCGCTGTTCGGCTCATCAGAGATTGACTGCTAGCCCAGCACCTGCAAGTGTGTGCTGTGCTTTTTTCTGATCCAGACGATCAAAGTTTTTATCCAAAGCCGTTTCACAGTAAAAAATGTTAGTGTTTTTACAATGCTGCTTGTCGCTGAGGGGCTGCTAACTACGGGGAAAATGCAAAAACGCAAATGGCCCGATCTAGAGTCAGTGTTTGGTTTGCTCTTTCTGGGCTACTGTAGACACATGGTGGTGCAACATGGCAATCTCTGTGGAAGAGGAACTCCTCCCTATGTAGATATAAACAGTTCATTCTAAGGTAACAAAAACTGGACAGTTGTTATTTTTAGGTGATTATACACTAAAGAAAACATACTTATTCTATTTCTGTCTGTATATCCCCCTAAATCCTACACACTGGACCTTCAAGAGTCAGGGAAAGTCTAATGAAGGATGAGTTGTACTATGGGAATCGTAGGATCCAATGTTTTTGAAGCTTGACTCATCCAAGCGACTTAAAGGCAGGATATCAGCCTCTGCTGCAAGTCCCCTGATTTTGTGGAGGAGTAATCGACATACTGAATAACTGGAGTATCACAACATCATGCAAATATGACACTAAGTGCTATTTTTAATGTGAGAAACACCATATCTGGCTACAGACTCGCTTTAAATGTCCTAATATTAAGAGAGCGTCCCTCCGTGTTCCTGTCTCCTCCAGTGTGACAGTATGACTCTGTGCAGCACCCCGACTGTTCGCAGAGGAAGCACTCCTCTGCCTTTAAAGCACCAGCTCAGACGAGAAGAAGCCGTCCACGATGACTGCGACTGGTCATCAGGTGCAGCCGGACCTTCTGCCTCGCCCATCAGCTTCAGCCCAGCCTTGGACGACACTCTGACCGTGGCTTTGGAGGGCAGACCTGATGGGCCTTTAAGGATCGCTCTGCTGGGGCAGAACGGCGTGGGGAAGTCTTCTCTGGCCCTCGCCCTCGCCGGGGACATGGACAGGACTGCATCTGTGGATTCTGAAGGTACAAAGCGGTGTGTGAGCGGTTTAGTGCAGTGAGTGCTTTCATGGTGAGCAATCAGGTAAATACATCAGAGCACCCATCTCCCATGTGAGACCTGACTGCTGCGCTCTCTGTCCTTAGGGGAGGGTTACGTGCGCACAGTCACAGTGGATGACGAGGAGAGCACCATCATTATCTATGACAACTGGAGACAGGTAAGCCAAACAACACTTCCCTGTTCCCACACTGCTCTCTGCTCCCTCATTAGGCCACTGAGCCCTCTGTGCAGCTGCATACTGTGTGCTCAGCTGCTTTTTGGCATTTCACTGGGGTATATAGAGTATATACGTCGGGTCTTGTCAGGGGGCCTGAGGGCTGCTGAATCCCTGGCCGAGTTTAAGAAGGAGCTCAAAATGCACCTTTTTCAGATTGAATTCTCAACTTACTTTTGCTACAGTCCAATTTAAATGTCTTTATTTGATGTAATTTGTTTGCTGCACACAGTTATAAGCCGGGAAAATAGTTCCTGGATTTCTAACCAAGTAAGAAAACAGACAACATCTCCTCATACTTAGATTTTGAATTTGACTGTATCTCAGTGCGCTTGGACCCGACACAACCAATATATGGCATAAGAAATGAGATTAAAGAGAACATATAGTCAAATTAAAGAGGCAAAACGCCCAAAAGGTGAACACAGACAGAAAATGAAAGGAACTGCAATACATAAAAAGATGCAGACTGTGTACGCAGCATATTTGAGTTGGTTCACACTGTATATCTGGAGCACATTTTATTGTTTACTGTACCTGACGTCAGTGCAACAGAAATTGATGCCAAGCTCAGAGAAGCACTTTGGCAAAAAGAGGACGATAAATCTGCTGCATCTGCATCTGGCTGCCTGAGGAAAGCTCATTATCAGGTTGTTTTGCACACTTTTTCCTCTTTTCCCTGGAGTGCAGTTTGGAGGCATCTGTGTGTGGATGTGTGAAGAAGAGGGAGAGTGCGAGCTGCCCACAGAGCAGATGTGCCAAATGACTGCATTAATGTTTTGGATTTAGGTAGATGTGTGAAGGAAAGACGAATACACACACTCGTGACACAATCTGTCTTTTTTGATGAGGGGAACTGAACGTGTTACTCGTTGTGTAATTAGCTCTATTTGTTTTGAGTGGCACTGTGATGGTCACCTCATGAGGAATTTTCTGGTATAATTGTCTGTGTCTATCATCACGCTGCAAAAGGTGCCTTTGGTCTGTGCTCAACTCTGGAGTTAATCGAAATTAAATGAGAGGTCAGTGGACCGTGGCAGCTTCAACTAAAGACAGGCTGAGGTTTAGTCACTGTCTACTGAATGAGGGATTCACTCACTCACATTTTATTTTTAGGGATGTTTGTCTCTGTCGTCCTTGGAGGGGGTGTGTGTCAGTAAGAATTTAAGGTGTTGTGCAGAAGGGCTGCACAGTATATCACTTTTTTTATCGTCTTCAAGGTGTCAGCCTGCAAGATAAACACATTGCAAAAGATTGCAATAAAGAGGAATGGCATTAATTAGTGGGTAAACCTGGACGTTAGCGTCGCTCTGGTTCTCCTGACAAATAGCCAAAGGGATCTTTCCACTGGATTTTGGATTATTGCAGAAACTAAGCTAACTGACCCACAAGCATAGGTCTGTGATTCGCTCATCAAGATAATATTCATGAATTAACACCACTGTAAACACAATTGATAAGGGTGAAGCTATAAACAGAGTACACCATGGGACTCAATTATTGCCACCACAATGAGGCTGTGAAGTCGTGTTTGGCGTGATGACGTTCTGTAGTCTCATTTAACCACTTGTTAGCAACTGTCTTTAAAGGAAAGGCACACACCATGAAAATCTTAGCTTTTATGGTATAGTATACCCCAGTGAAATGTCAGGAAGGTATAATAATTTTTATACCACCCAAACCTAATTGTTTTGAACATTTATTGAACATCCAGCTGCGTAGAGATTTTTTGAGTTGGTTGAGCGAATCAGTCGAAAACTGCAATTTAAAATGTAACTATCATTTGTTTTTTTAATCAGTGCCATTTGTGTTCAGTTCAGTTTTCAATTTGCTCAATGAAAGAATGTTGGAAATGATTTCCTCTCTTTTTTTTTTTTTCAAATTCCACAAGCAGTTTGTGGTATTTCAGCAATATACTGAAAATAGAGTACACCTTAATATCTCTTCATTTACTGCAAGTAATATCATTCAACAACCTCATCGCATGTCTCACATTCTCCTCACATTGTGCAGCCCTTTTCTGCAGTATCTAAAGTAGCAATTTCCCACTAAACCACAGGGGATTTTAGATAGGGCCATCAATTGTCTGTTTCTCCCGGCAGCACTTTCACTGTTACTGCACATAAAGCTGTGACAACAATATTTATGAGACCAGTGGAAAGTAGAGATTTACCAAGTTTTCCCTTCTCATGATTCACTGCAGAGTGATGATTCTCACAATGTGTTTTAATATGTGCTAACTCAATAGTTGTTTTCTGAAGTAGAAGTGTCACACCATGGAGATACAATGAATTATCTGAATTATCGACGACAGTATTGTGACTCACTTCCTCTTCCTGTCCCTCAGGACCTGTCGGCTCTGCAGTGTGAGGTGTGTGTCCTGGTGTTTTCAGTGACTGACAGGCGTAGCTTCCACCGCACCGCTCAACTGCGACTTCTCCTGAGGGAGACTCAGCCCCAAACTCCCATCATCCTCGTCGGTAATAAGAGTGACCTCGTTCGCACACGTGAAGTCACCTCTCAAGGTGAGATCAACCTTTCTTGATTGCATCTTTACCGTTATATAGTGCCCTTTATTCGCCTGTCTTGTGGGCTCCCTCCGTTGTGGCTTTCATCGTAACAGTTTGTGTTGACATTTCCAGCTCTTTATATCTGTCAGTAAACACTATCGTAGGGTGAAATATGTGGAAATGTAAATGTTAGTGTCTCAGCTTCATTGCAGTGTGGGAGTATGAAGAGAGTCGCAGTTACAGTTAAAGTAGGAGAGCATTTGCTGAGTGCACTGCTGTTCACATTCATGCAGTTTTACAGTACACAGGCTGTGTAACAGTCTGTGCGTGGCGTTTCTCCCAACCTAAAGCCCCTGAAAACTTGGCTTGACCCAGTTGCTCTTCCTGAAGTTATTTCCATTTTTCCCTGTTAACGGGATTGTTAGGGGGAGTTTCTCCTCGTCTGCTGCAAGGCTCCGAGCACAGATGGTGTTGTATGCTGTAGATTGTTAAGCACTCTGAGGCAAATAGTGATTTGTGATATATATAAATAAAATTGACTTGACTTCAAACCTTAAGCGTTTCCCTACAGTATTAAATATTGCAGACTAAATAAGCAACAATCAAAGTTTTTAAAAAACATCTGTAGTTATTCTTGGAGGAGTTATTTCGGGCATCCATTGCTCTGATAAAAAGCCAAAGGTGCAAGCTTTTTAAACATAAAAACTTTGGGTGAGAAGTTAACTGTGATTCCCAAGGTCCATTTCAGCTAGAAACATCCAGTCACAGAGTAAGAATTCTGATATGTAATCAACTTTTCATATTTACCACCGACTGAGGATTTACATGTCTGTCCTTTCAAATTAAATCCCCACATGATCCAGTCCTATAGGTTTTGATTTATTTTGACAAGGTGCAGCTCCTGATAGACTAATGACCTTTCTGGTTGACTAACTATTGGTCAACTATAAGGGTGCAGCCCTAGAAAAGACATTCCCATTCAAATCAACATGGCAGGATGGTCAGAGCAGCCCCCAATTTTGTGTGAACCGTTGCCATTGCAACCGCTGAAGCAGGCTAACCTCCATATAAACAAACTGACCTACAGCAAATCTTGATCTCACCGAGGTGAGGTTTCGGTGTAACGACCAAACCAGCAGTGTCGTAATACGTTTTTAAATAAGCAATCCATTACTTTTATGATACTACCATATTTCCCTCTCTTTTGTTGAAACATGATGTAGCTGCCTCGTAGAATGAGTGAGAGCCACCACTCAGCAGACGGCTGAGAGAGAGAGAGAGACTGCAGAGAAACAGCGTGTAGATTTACATCTAACTAAACATCTCATGAATTATTACTGATGTGTGCTGTCACCAACTGACAATAATCGCCTGTTTCTGTTAAATGAGTCAAATAACGGTAAGCAGTTCACACAGTTCAAACTTACACATGGAAAATGGTACATTTTGACAAAGATTAGGATCATGCAATGAGGCATTGCTTTGTTCTTTAGGCGACTCTCCGTGAGCACACCTTGGACTCTCATGCCCGATGTTAATCCGTTCTCTGACACGGCCAGTTGGACTTTATTTGCCACATCTTTAAACTCTGGCAGCAGCGTGCCTAGTAACAGTGACTTAGTGAATGTACTGATCCAGTCCATGTCACACCAGCTTCTGTTATATAATGATTATTATACATTATTATATAATAATGTTTGGATAGAGCCACATACAGCCAGCAAATCGTCTGGGATTTTAACAGGTCCAGTGAGCTTCTCCAGAGCTCAAGTTTATTCATGCTTCACCTCTAGGACACGGATTATTGAATTATGTTTGTCTTTTAATCACTAAAAGTTGAATCACAAAGTGACGTACGACTGTTAGTGTTTTTGTGATGGTTTCTTTTGTGGGGCCATTTCAGTGACCCTTGACACAATATCCTTGGCTCAACAACACCTAAGACAATTGTGATTGGTTTAAAGAAACAAAAACAAGGCATAGCTTCTTTTTTTTTTACCGTATAGCAGAAAGATAATCGGTAAATCCAGACCTTTCTCTCACATTGACACAGCACTGTGGACGTAGATGTGGCTAGTGCTGCTCTGTTACTCATAACAAGAAGCTGATCAAGAAAATACATTTTTATAGCGTTTAAAGTTGTTTACGGTGTTTACAGTTTACCGTCTTTGCCTTGAGGCTCATTTTAGTGAAACTAAGTGTCAAGTACAAACTGGCGAAGGACTCAGAGCAGACTCACAGACTCAGATAAAAGTTCAGGGTCTTTATTCAGGCTCAAGTCGGTACACGGGTGATCAGTTACACAGGCGAAGGTATTCAATATGACAGGCAAAAAGGGTCAAAAACATATTCACAAAGAACACTAGGGAAACTGTCGTTCCAATGTAAAGACCATTAGGCAACAAAAAAGCAGAAGACAAGGACTTGAACTGTAATAAACTAAGACAAGGGAGACAATGAGACACAGGTGAAACACATCAGGGCGGGGCAAGTAATCACAAAGGCGGGAACCTTGACAGCATGTTTCAAGATGAAATGAGACGAGACAATGGTTACCAAAATAAAACAGGAAACACAGGGATGACAAATCAACATTAATCTAGGTAACTGACGGGTCATGACACTAAGTCAGTATATCTGTAGATTGTCATGTTGTTTTTGTGGATAAACTGATGTAGCATCCTGTCCAGCAAATAAATCCCCACCTCTTGTTTCCACGTCTTACTCGCCCATCATCTGTCTCTACTTCTGACATGTTTACAGTGTCTGACATGTCATTGTGCATCAGATCATGTTAGCCCCTCAAGATTTTGTGATAGACACCGTGTATCAATGATGTAAGTCCCAGATAGCCTGGACCATCTGCCCCCATCACACTGTTAACTCCTTTACAAGCTCCTTGTAACTGCTTGTGAATGTGTTTTGCAAAATTGGACCAAACAAACCTCTCCTCAAGAAGATTTAAAATTACTTTATGTGTCTCTCAGGAAATTTGTCCTGGACATAAACGCAGAAACAGATATAAAAAACAAATTATGCAGCAGCACAGTTGTCCAGGTTGCCCGCAGCGTAAGGATAGATGCTTGGTGTGGCCCTCTGGTACCTTCAGTCCCCTCCCTGATGTAAGAATCTGTTTTAAATGTTGCGTTGTTCGAGGAGGTTTGATCACCTTTGTCCCTTCTCTCTCCTCAGAGGCCATGTCCAGCGCCACCCTCTTCAACTGTCTGTATCTGGAGATCTCCGCCTCTCTGGACCACCGTACTCCGGAGCTCCTGGAGTGCGTGGTGCGGCTAGCCAGGGGCCTGCCCCCCTGGCCCCCGGGGACCAGCGCGGAGGACATGAGCGGCGGAGGCCAACGTGAGAGCATGACCTCCCGCGCCAAACGTTTCCTGTCCAGCCTGGTGCCCCGGTACCAACGAGAGCGAGAAGTGGGCAAGTTCCTGAGGCAGAAGTCCCGCTCGTGCCACGACCTTGGGGCGCTGTGATCGGGCGCTGCGGGGAGTTTAATGGTCAGATTGTTAGTAGCGGTAGCTGGAAGTGATGTAGTATACCAACAGAGACAGGAAGCAGTTAGTGGACAAGAGAGGGGGGGTGTGAAAGTGCCAGAGCGATGGCAGGACAATGTTATGAGCGATCGTCATGTGCATCCAGCAGAGGAAAACAGATGTTAGTGGTGATGTTTATCTGTAGGATGATATAGAAATTTTGTACACAAGACCAAACAGCAAAGAGAAAATAAAATACTGTTGTAGTACACATGTAAATAAACTATAGTAATGTTACTTAATGCCACCCTCATAGCTTTGAGAGCTAAATAAATAGCTTTTTTGAGTCTGCATGTTTGCCTCGGGTTCTGTTATTACACCGTTCGGCACATTATTATTATGACAATGAGGAGGAAAGCATTAATCACATTTAACAACAGCTCAAGCCGGGATAAAGTCATGACCACACAAATTCAGAACTCATTAGTGGGTTAGACTTTGCTGATGATTCATGTTGTGTTCATTTACACTCAGCTATTGTGGTATCCATGGGGATGGTAAGCAGTAAAATAGTGAAATGCCAGCAAGAGGAGAAGAGAATTAAAGAGATCTAAAGTGGATCTACAGAGCTCAGCGTGACAATGAGAGAGGGAGCAGAGAAGGAAAAACAGGTTATTGTATATAGAGTGATTGTTGCCATGTTACGGTTGTCAAGGAGACCTGAAATCACTGAGACGTACACATTATGTCAATTTCATCTCCGTGGCTTTACCTCCACTCTTTATGCTGCATGTAGATAAGAGATGGGGAGGCTGATTCACGTGCAGCAAATTGTATTTTTTTAAAGATAAAATTCAACTCCAAATTAAAATGCAGAGGATTTCTGTCAGATATCAGCTTCACTGCACTCATCTGTATCACTCTCTACCCTCAGCACTTCCATCCTCCCACTCCCACCCACACGTGAACAAAGATTTAGCACATCATAGGTCGTTATACCCATCATTTGTTATCAAAGGGAGAGCTGTGCTATTATTGAACTAAGAAATAAAATGGTGGCATGATATTCTGACTCATTCCCTTGGCTGCAAACTACTGGAACAGACTGAAAGGTTAAGGGATTGGATCGTCAACACGAGGCGCAGGCTCCCTCTTGTGGCTGATTTGGCGTCCCACAGCTGAGCAGATAATAAGGATGCATGACTGTGAGTCAAATGGCAAATACATGGGAAATATTCATGAATTTCGAGAGCAGCTCCGCATCCTAGTTTCTACATTGTTGTCACTTAGCAGAGCCCACAGTTCACTGAGAGGAAGCGCTCCTGCCTCGCCTTTGATGAGGGGAATATTGTCAGACACATTCATGCTGAAGTCCTGTCATAATAGAAATAGGAGTAGACAGTGTTTGTGGGTGTTGTAAGGGCTTTAACATCACTGAAAGGAGCTCTGATTGTTGTCAAAAACAAAGCAGTTGCTGGCACAGCGTGCATCGAGTATGCATGTAAAAATAGAGATAAAATATGACACTATGAATGACATCCTGATATAAAACTGCATCAACCATTGTACCATATGCAGCAAATATAATATATATGACATGCACCTGAGCCACGAGCAGTCTCCTCAGTGGCATCATCTCAAACCTTGACCAACATTTTGCTGATTTTCTACTCAATCTGTTTATTGGCGTAGCTGTGACAGTGAAATGAACATATGCTAAACATATCAACAACAACTCATCAGTTAAAATCCTAATCACAGTAATAAAATCATAAACTGACCACTGGCAAGAAAACCCCACTTTGGCCCAAATCAGGGCAAATAGTGGATCCAAATTCCTCCTCTGCAACCCAACCAAAGCTTTTTGAGTTGCCAAAAAATGAAAATTTCTGACTATATGCCTTCTCCATATCAACAGGAATATAATTCTTGAGGACAAATACTAAAAAATGTAATTTCTTGTTTGCCACAGGTTCTCAATTTAAGGTCCTGTTTATACGACAACGATTTCAACTGAAAACGTCAAGTTGTGTTTTGGGGTGCCTGAAAATGTTTTGAAAACGGGTTCCAGTGTGCATTTTTTTGGAAACAGCACCGTCTCCTTTGTCATGTAAACTTGCAATATGCAGTTCCTCTGAAAATGGAGACTTTTCGCACATGCGCATTACAGTTCCAGTCCAGGGTTGCCAGGTCCGCTTATAGCAGCGACTTTGGGCTTGTTTTTTTGTAAAGTCACTTACAAATATTGGTAGTCGCGGATCGTGGTTTTTTGGGCTTGTTTCTGAAGTCCATAGTTAGCTGACTGGAGGAAGTGGTGGAAGAGGGATAGAGAGAGAATTGTGAAAGGATAACATAAAGAAGTTCTTCCCGATTTAATTTACACTAAGCTTCATGTGTCTTCAGTTGTTCAAAAATTGTTGTCCTATGTGGTCACATGGCCAAAAATCAAAAACCACCACTTCGTCAGTGATCTTGGCGTCAGACACCAACACAAAAAAGTCATAAATAGAACACTAAAATACACACAACTTTGTTCACACATTAAAAGCTGTTTTGAAAAGAGTTTTGATGAGTGATTTGAACTGGGAGAAGTCAGTGCAGAACCTAACCATGTGCTTTTGTCGCACAAGGAAATAAACATACAAGGTGTCTTACCAGCGTAAATTTATTTAGAAAAAGACTGTATGCAACGAGCAAAAACTGCATTTCCTGTGAAAGTACTTGCTACACTATCATACCACATAGAGAAAGTGGCTTGGCATGGTCTTGCTGGAATAAGAAGGGACATCCCTGAAAAAGAGGCCATCTGAATGGCAGCATATGTTGCTCCAAAACCTGTATGTACCTTTCAGCATTTATAGAGCATTTACAAATGTGCAAGTTACCCATGATGCCATGGGCACTAACACACCTCCATATCATCACAGACATTGGTTTTGAACTTTGATCTGATAACAATCTGGATGGTCCTTTTCATCTTTCGCCCAGAGGACACAACATCCATGATTTCCAAAAACAATATGAAATATGGACTCGTCAGACCACAGCACACTTTTCAACCTTGTGTCAGTCAATCTCAGATGAGCTCGGGCCCAGAGAAGGCAACAGTGGCTCTGGATGTTGTTGATATATAACTTTCACTTTGCATAGTAGAGTCTGAACTTGCATTTGTTGATGCAGAGCCTAACGGTGTTTACTGATAGTTGTTTCCAAAGTGTTTCTAAACCCATGTGCTAATATACTTTATACAATCATTTTGGTTTTCAATGCAGTGCTGCCTGATGGGTCAAAGCTCAGAGACATCCAATATTGTTTTTAGCTTTGCCCCTTACATGCATGAGATTTCTCCAAATTCTCCAAATTATAGATGTGAAATCTCTAAATTACTTGCAACTCTGCGTTGGGAAAGGTTGTTTTGAAACTGTTTCACTTTAACTTGTGCAGTTTTTCAAAAGACCATCCTTGCTTGTGATAAACTGAGCCTTTTAAAGATGCTTCTTTCAAACCCAATAATGATACCATGATCTGTTACCAGTTAACCAGTTTACCTGTGGAATGTTCCAAACGGGTGTTTTTTGAGCATTCCACAATGTTCCCAGTCTTTTACTGCCGCTGTCCCAACTTCTTTGAAGCGTGTTGCAGGCATCAAATTCAAAATGACTGTATATTACAAAAAAATAAGTAAAAGTGTATCACTTTGAACTTTAATGTCTTGTCTTTGTACTGTAGTAAGTTGGATATAAGTTTAAAAAGATTTGCAAGATTTACACAGTGTCCAAACTTTTAAAAAATTTTTTTTTTATTTGGAATCGAGGGCTGTAACTCCATTAAACTAATCTACCAAACCCCTTTAATGTATTTGATCTTTTCTCTTACATGGCTTTTTGAGATGTATTAAGAATATTTACAGTAATAGTAGGACTAATTTGAATGGAAAATTAGTCCTCTCATTTCAAATGCTAATCTGAATGGAGAAAGAAGCAGAGAGTGAAGGGCACTAAAACATTGCTACAATATTGAAATACAACAAAAGATAATTAGAGGAAAAGTGATCATTCCCAGTTTTGAATAAAAAGTGACAAGATAGTGAAAATATACCTCTGACAAAGCCTTGAACTTCTTAAGACCTTAACCTGTTAAGATGTATAAATGTATGTTACTTTAGTGACTATTCAGTAGCACTCCTGCATCATGTGAATCAATATGTAAGATGAAAATCTATAATACATCTGCCACATGCTGAGTCCTTAGGCCCATTTGGAAAGCTATCAGAAAACTACATTTCTTCTCAGAGGGACAGGGTCGTTCAGTCCACCAAGTCAAATGTTGAATGAAAACAAAATGAGAGGAAAGTTCAAATGTGGACTGATGTTGCGATCTACTCTACATGAAAGATTGATTCTATTTGAGAGCAGGTTTTCCGGAGGATCGCCTCAATTGAAGAAATGCAAAGCATGCATGAAACAGGGCAGAAATAATTTAATGCTCCTCCTGGTAAAGCTTTGGTCTGCCTCACTTTTAACTTCAGCTACATGAAAGGATTCACCGTCTATGTGCAGGTCAACACATCATGCTCATTTCCAATGCATGACACATGACCCGGAATCACCCTGACGTTTTTAAGCTCTGCTGCCGGGTCATACATTATTTTTCAACATCCTGCATGATTTTTTTTTCTCAATAATAGATGAGCACAGGCCTGGGTTTCATCCATGTGCAATGTACAGTATGATAAAAAAGGCAGAACAACGTAGTCTTCCCAGAGCAGAGGTTTACAGCTCCCCTGACATACTATTGTAAATGCACAGACTCATGAATGGGGATCTTCTTCTTGCACAGTACATGTGCTACATGTTATTTTTAAGTTCTTTAGTGTTTGCTTAAGTGCTTTAAATATGAAGGGAAAAAATGGGTGCAGGAATCTGAAGTTTCTTGTTAACAGAAGTTAAACTAGACATCACTAGTATTGGTATATCTGATCAGGCAGTGGGCTGGTTTGTGAATTACCTCTCAGAAAGGTCTTAGTGTGTTCTGTTTGATGGGTTCACCACTAACTAGCTCAGTACTTGTAATGGTGTACCCCAGGGTTCTGTGTTAGTTCTGCTGTTATTTTCAATTTATATTAATTGTCTCAGTCAAAATGTGGGTGGTGCCAAATTTCATCTGTATACAAACAACGTGTTGATATATTGTGTCAGCTCATCCATCACAGAGACTATAGCCAAATTGCAGGCTGTCTTTAATGTAACCCAAAAGAGATAGTTGATCTCCATGGGATTTACCTGGTTAAATATGGGTTAGAAAAAAAATTACAATAGTGCATAACCATGTGTTTACAACACTGTATCACCTTTTCTTCAACACCTTTATTCCTGTATACATTAATGAGCACAATGAGAGCCGTGCTTTGTCATTTAGTGGGTGATTTACTCAGTACTTACAGTTGGTTTATATGTTTGCCTGAAACTAAAGATTTATTATTGTTTCACCAGACCAAATTGCATTAAGGCTGTATTTGTGCTTGCTAACATGATCAGTGTATTCTAACAGTGAGCCTCCAGACCCCAAAGGATACTTCAACCTCCTGTTTATGGGATCTGGCTTTACACAGAACATAGATAAGTTTCACTGTCAGTTCAGTTCCCTGTTGGAAAGGGTTGTTTGTTTGGGAAGTATTGAGCACACGACTGGAAAAATGAGACTTGGATTATACTGTACAAGTGGTGTGAGAGTTTGTAAACAGATGTTTTGATATAGTTTTGCCGTTGTGAAATGTGGACCAGGCTACCCCATGGTTTCTTCATTCTCAATGGAAGAATGTGAGAAAA
>JAPZEB010000021.1:28084900-28097130 GCA_029783705.1 Chaetodon striatus
ATTTTAAAATGTAATAATTATCATAAATATTAATAGTTTTTCTCCTGGCTTTTCCCCCATAATTAAAAAAAAAAAAAAAAAAAATCTCAATCTTTCATTTATTTAAGGCGTCTGAAAGCAGCACAAGAAGTGATGATGCTCCGGGTTTCAAAGGGTTAAAGCAAGACTATGCAACATTAGCCGGGCAGTGGCCACATGTGAAAAATACTGGCTGATAAAGATATTATGTTAAACCTGCATAGCAATATTGAGTTAACGTTAGCCTTAATAGGCTAGTGGCCATACCAGACCCAATAACGCCATAGCAGCAAAACCCTTTGGTTTATTTAATGGATTCAACTTTTCAAATCACTATGCAGAAGAAAGTGTGCCTCTACTGCTAACTGACCTAGCACCACTGAGCTAGCTAACGTTACAGCTCAGCTGAGGAGGACGCCATTCTTGTTTACATCTCACACTGTCACAAGCATGAGTCTCTTATCCATGAGTAGATGCACGCTTCTTTCAGCACAATGATACGGTTGGCAGGTGTAGTTTGGCAGAGAGAAAGCAGTTCCTACATGAAACTGCTCACAACAAGGTCTGCGGATTATTTTGAGTAACTGGGTCATGATTTCTGGAAAGAGACATTGCTCTTGTCTTTTTTTTTTTTTTGCCACTTGAGCCCCACAAGCCGAGTGCCATCTTGTTTTATTATATTGGAGAGCAGGCAGACATCTCTGTGGCGGATAACTCCCAACACTCTGCAACTCCCACCAAAACAATCTAGGGTCCATAACTAGCACTACAGATAGAGGAAATATGCATTTGTGATTTGAGGGTGAACTGTCCCTTTAAGAGAGTCACTTTAAGGGTGTGTTTGTTGAATCAGTCTTGAATGTTAAACATTCAAGAATAAAACCCAGCAACTGAAAGAAAGGATAACTAACCACTTTTTAAAAACACAATTTTTGATTCAAAGTTTGAGAATTATAAATGTTAAAACTGGTGAGTCACAGAGCCCAGATAATAGTTTATCATGAACTTTGTGTGTCTGTTCTTCATTGAAAACAAAGAGCCTGATAGCAGAGGGCAGATTGGGTCAGTAGGTTCAGCGTACCTTGACCCTTTCAGAGACCCACTCAAAGTTTCTCTTCACCATCTGCATCGCCTCAGGGGTGACTTCTTTAAGGTCTCGGTACACCTACAAACAGGGGGAAACAAATTATTTCAGCTTTTAGAGTAATACTTAAAGCATCTAAATGAAATAGCAGGACCAAAGATATGTCCTGACCTGCTTATCTTTCTGCTGGCTCCGATCTCCAGCCGGCCACAGCCTCCACGAGTCATTGTCGATCACATCGGCGAGGACGATCTCCTGAGTCTTCACGTTCACGCCAAACTCGATCTATAAGTAAGGAAGATGTGAAGCAGCTACAAAAGTAGGACAGTGTTCACACTTGGGTATCAGATCAACCAGCAGAGGGTGCTGCTGCACAGCTTACCTTCATGTCCACCAGCGTGCAGTTCTGAGTGGCCCAGGCTTTCTCCAGAATCTCAAAGATGGCCACAGTGCTGCGATTCATGATGTCCACCTCGCACTGACCGATGGTGAGCCCAGCCAGAGTGAATTTGGCCGCCAGCAGCTGCTCCTCTGACCACTGGGGGTCGTTGTTGGCATCATCCTGCATCAGAAAGCAATGATTACATTAAGATGGCTGTGATTGACGTTGTCTCAGAATTTCCCCTGAAAGTTAAGACTAGGTCCTTGTAAAGATAAAAGGTCCTTAAATTGACCTTAAGAGAGCTCCTAAGGTATAAGACTGTTAGGAGCAGGGAGGAGGACTCTTAAAGAGGCTTAAGATGTTTCTTAAATCAGAGGAGAAAATGGTGGAAACACAAAGAGGTCAGAGAAATATTCTCCAAACACTGGACGACAGTGAGTAGATTAAATGCTACAGATTAGATCGTGCAGGGGTAATATGTGTGGCTGATGTCACTGAGGATACACACACACACACACACACATTTCCCAACACAAGAAGAAAATGATCACGATACTGAGATATTTGGAAAACTGGACAAATGCAGCAGTGATGACTCAGGTCTGTCTCAACCCTCCATCAGCAGTGATCACACTAACAATTACAAAACTTTCACAGTCAGCATTTTATTTCCACTGGGTGTTCGCACCCTGCAGGCTCACAAAAGGGGCGTGTCTGTGACAACCAATCACATCTGTTAAAAGAATGCATCATACTTAGCAACAGGGTCAACCACACCTCCTCACTAGAAGAGAAGTTTCTGCCCCTTTGTTGCTCTGAAAACTTCCCTAGATCACTCCTAGGCTAGGACTCCTTACTAAAGATAGTTAAAACTCTTTGTGAACACGGCCCCTGGTCTCAGACTCACTTTGAAGAACATCTCCATCTTCAGAGGGGAGAAGCGGTAGCCTTCTTTGACTCCTGGATTCCTCTTGAGGAATGATCCAGTTGCCACTCTGCGACAAACCCACTCGATGGGAATCATCTCACAGTGGGCTGCGATGAAGGCTGTGTCTGAGTGCTGCTTCACGAAGGCAGTCTTTATGCCTGGAAGAAAGGACAGACATTAGAATCAGCTTCAGAATATTACATAGTCCCACTTTAGGGCACCAAAAGCTTAACCGCGATTGGCTTAAGAGCTGCGAACAAAGTTAAGTCGCACCTAAACCTCAGTATATTTTAATCTTAACCTTCAGTGTTCATTTGGATTACAGATAGATGTTGATACACAGCAGTACTTCAAAGATTTTCACGTTCTGTCATGCCCCTGTAACGAACATTAAATGAGGGGGACGTTGGCGGTCACGTTCTGGTGAATTACGCACAATAAAGTTTCAAGTCACAAGACAGCCATCACCACAGTCATGAGTGGCATTTGGGTTACACTTACCCAATTACTTTAAATGAAAGCAAGATGGAGAGTCATTTTGGAGAATCTGAGCTTTTTTGGACCTTCTGTCACCAACATGCACGCACCATTTATGGTGTAAATGTCTTATTACTGTTTAAAAAAAATAAAGTTGTCTGCAACTGTATGTTTTAGAGGGAGAGAGAAATGCACATGTTCTTGAATTGAGGGGAACATGTCCTCTGTGTACCACCCAAAATGACTAAATGGCTAATAAAAATTTAAAGTTTAAACTGACCCTTGTGTAGGATTGAATTTACAGAGAGGGAAAAGGTCCCTCTGTGCTCAGTTACAAACGTGTACCTTGCCACGGGCAACTGAAGCAAGCAGATATTAAGGTATTTCTGATGAGCAGCATTAGTGTCTTATTATCTCGGGGTTGTTGTTTCACTGTGTGTTCCACTGCCCCATGTACAGTGACTTGAGAAATAATTTGGTTGACAATCTAGTTGAGGAGCACTGATCTATTTTGGTTATCTGACAATAATGTTGTGTTGGCTCTTCCCTGAGGAGACTATAGAAAGATTTATAAATAATACATGGAAACTAAGACAGAGAATATCGTATCCATCATGATAAGATCTTTTTGTGATGGAAATGTAATGCTTTTACATGTTTTCCTTTTGAATTGTGGAACTGTATGTTACAGCTGGTCATGTGGCCATCCTGGTTGTTGTCTTGTGACTTGTAAGCTGGGCGCCATCCGGGGCAGGACGCCCAAATAAATAAAAATTAAATCATGTCAATGAAATCTGTTGAATACAATCATGTGTTTTCAGTTGAGCTATTTTCACCAACATGACTATTTTTAACTATTTTCTATTTTCATAAATCAACTGTTGTTTGTTAAAGAATTTTAAATGGCTTTTTGAAAACTATTTTCTGAAATGTAAATGGATGTACCGTAAAACTTCAATTAGTAGCCTGGGCTATTATTTGCTTAAATCACTGAACTAAAAAGGCCTATATTTGGGACAAGTGTCTATATGGGACAGGCCTTTATTTCTTTTACACAAATCTGTTGCTCAGCTAAGATCTGATGTAGGATCAAACTGTTTATTTGATTCAGTATAAATTTCACTTATATAAAAATAAGGCTCCAAATTAGGCTGGTTTCTGTACCATGAACTTAACATTTGAATTGTGGAGAGTCTAAAAAAGCTTATCTTTTGTGTAGCATCTCCATACTGACAAAAGTTTGAACATGTATATCTGTATGTACGATCCATACAGCCAACTCGAGTGGGTGGCCAACAATCTGGTTTTATACATCCAAAGAACTTCTATAACATAAAATTGGCACACAGGCTGAGCGTCTAATGAGACAGGCCTTTATTTGTCAGTAAAAGAGACTGGGCGTTTAAATGAAGTTTTAGGTTGGGGTTAAAACACAAAAGGTAAAGAGGCCAAAGGTTATCTTTGTTCTGAATACAGTTTGGCTGCTGCCCACATATAAATCCAGTGAAATTAAGGTATTCGGGGAAAAAAGATGTGTGTGAGGGAGTGCTTATAAAATCAAATAGCTCAGTCCCATAGTAACCAAACCCCTCTGGCTTTAACAGACTCTCAGTATCACAGAAAGTTTCTCAGCATGTGGGAAAGTTGCCTCAGGGGTGTAACGTTATGTCACAACTGCTGCACACACTACCTGGTTGGCACAGTACCCTCTGAGTGGATCTATAATACCTTCACCGAGTCCTCACCAGATTCCTGGAGCAGCTTGAATATGCAGCTCGTGGTTTTGTTGGCGATGGCAGCCTTCCCCTCCATCTGGTCCTTCCTCACGGCATTCCCAGCTGTGATCTGGTCCTTGGACTGGACCAGAACCAGTCCAGGCTGGTCCACGATCTCGAAAATCTGCTTCGTCTTCCCCTCATTGAGCTTCTGGCCGATGTTCAACTCTACAAAACACATGCGCACACACAAAAAGGGAAAGTACGCACATTAAAACTCTGCGCTTTTTACCATGTATTCTGAATTACGCGTTAATATTTGCACCGTACCTGGAGTGGAGGCCATGCTGGTGTTGTTGGACAACCGATAGTCCTGAAACAAGAAGTGAAAAGTGACGCTCAACTCTTAAAAGTTGCAGGATGAAGAGGCAGCGGGAGGCGTGCAGGCAGCAGAAGAGGGAAGTGGACTCTGTCTTACGTGCTCTGACAACCAATCACGTCCCTCCGCTCGCTCGGGCAGCCAATCACAGCAGCGCATTGCCACCACGTGAGGGGAAGATGCTCCAACTCCAAATACTTGCAAGAAGAAGAACTTTTTTGGAGTTTATCCACAAATCTGCCCCCATTTTCCCTTTGACGAGAAGATTGATTATCAGGAAACTTTTATCAGGAGAAAACAACTGGCCGCTCGAGCGAATCGATTAATCAGATTCAGATTATCGTGACACACCACGTGTGTCCCGTCACTTCAGTATGTTTGATTTTTAATTTAAGTGATAACAGCCTCAGTGCTCTCCTCCCTCTGTTAGCTGGTTTTCTTTTTGCTTATCACTGAGTTTCCCCCGGAGTCGTTATTTCACGGCCGCTTCAACATGTCAGCCGAGTTTGTGTTGTTTTAACGAGCCACGTTGTCCGTTAGCGTCAACGCTCGCTGCACGTGCTCGGGCAATACTATCAGAGCGCACGAGCCCGATTGCCGAGGCAACCAGGCACGAGACTGTCCGCCCGCCGGGGTTAACGGAGGACTGAGGCAGACAGCGGCCGGATGGAGTTTGAGGAGTCCGGTATCGGGGAGGAGTGCGGGGTGTTCGGGTGTGTGGCAGCCGGAGAGTGGCCCACTCAGCTGGAGGTGGCTCAGGTCTTAACCCTGGGACTGGTGGCGCTACAGCACAGGTACGATCACGGAAAGGTGTGTGTGTGTGTGTCCATCCAACTATACCGGGGAACAATAACTGAGCCAACCGTGCAACCAAAAGCTTTTTTACAGCTATTAAATCCAAAAAATTCACTTTATGTGGGATAAAAACATTTGAATTTATCTCCTCAGTCAAACTAAAGTGGAAATAAGGTTTTAAATCTAACTTAAAGTCACACTTAAAGTAAAAATGTTGCGTGTTTTGGAGACAAAAACTCCAATTTCACAAGTATTTGCGTGACTGTTTAATCCAATCTGACTGGAGTCAACGTTGTTTAGCTGTGGCACTGTGCTGAGAACAAAATGTGGCTTTAATTATCAGTCTGCAGCTACAAAGCCTTTTTATAAGCAGCAATAAAACAACAACAAAAGTAGTATTGCATTACAGCTCCCCCAAATTGTAAAGTAAGAATTCCAATATGTTATTTCAATGGTCGAGGGAAGTGTAATTAATATTTGTGAACACCAGCTACTCTCTAAAAATCAGTAATCAGAGAGGCAAGTCTCAAACTTGTGATGTCATAGGGTATAAAATCTGGGAGCTTTTTTTTTGTGCACCCACTGAATGTTTATTTGCTTTTTTTGCCCAAATGATGTACCCCTGTACTCATTACATTCCTCTGGGTGCTCTCAGCATCATCCAGACCAGGCATGTCCACAGTCCAGCATGCAGACAGATTTAAAATGCCCCGTGGCTTGTCTTTCAAAGTATACTAAATGTGGCCGGTTAATCAGGCAAGATAATTTTGCTTTTTTTTTTTTTTTTTTTAATTTTTTTTATTATAATCCAGTTTGTAGATGTACAACAAGTAGGAACTACACAGGTGAAACTTGTGTGTGACTGTAAACAAGCAAACTAACTAAGAAAGAAGAGTAAGGTTGGCAGTGAGGGCCGTCACATTCAGGAGCGGTAAAAAGTCTACTACTTATTCAGTAGAAGATAAAACAGTTGTGTTTCTTCTTAATTGTATGTGATTTTTTTTTTTTTTTTGGTAATAACCCATTTGATGTGAGAAGCAGCTGGCCTCAGGTATTTTCACATGATCTAATCTAAGTTTGGACACCCATTGATCGAGAATATTTTTCCCAATTCATTGTCAGTGGAGCAGCTCCAGACTTTATACGTGACGACATCACAAATTTGAGTTTTAGCACCCTCGTTTTTAATTTTAATTTCACTAATATTCTCCAATACTAAGAATAATAAGATTTAATTTATCATAAATGACAAAAGCATCAAACTCTGACTTTTTTTTGTTTGAAAAATGACCAGACTGATTTGTCGGTTGTTGATATAGTTGATTGATTTTCTGTCACTACACTAACTGATTCATTGACTAGAGGTTGTAGCTTTGAAAGATGAAACACATGCTCTCCTGAAAGGCAGAAACAAACTGTGTAATCTGTGAGATTACAATGTTTTTTCCAGCACAGCAGCATCATGTCTCTTCTGGACTCTTCCGCCCTGTTAAACAATGATTTCTATAGTTTACTTTGGTTGCACAATGTTTTATCACATGGTGTTAGTAGGTGTTACCTCTCTCTCTGGGGACGGATTGGGCGAGGCTATTGAACAGACTGAATTGATCTTCATTATCGGGATGGGATCCTGCTCCTCTTTACACTGGGCCTTCATGGTGTCAGTGCCAGTGTCCATTTTCTTAAGTGGTGTCTGAAGTGTGGTGTCTGAAAGGGGAACAAAGGCAGCTTTAAAATCAGGTTATTATCCTTACATCACCTGAAGGCTGTTATTTGTAAAAGTAATGCTAATACAACATTTAAATAGTGGTGGAGGGGCAAAGTTTCTCGTTCTCTTGGTGTGACAGCGGACGTCATCGTGAGTTGTGCCTCTTGTTAGCAGTTACAACAGTACCCTTATCCGTAATATGATCAGGAGGCTCCGTGGCCCATCATGGGACTGAGTCAGCAATTACAAAGGCTTCAGTCAATAGTGGACATCATGCGACATACTAAGTGATTACAGACGGACACACATTTCGAACCTTGATCCACAGCTTTCCTCTTCATCCTTCTGTTTGCTGAAGTGACGTCCTCTCTCTTTACCTGAGGTTCAGACGAGCCTACAGCAGGCACAGTTAAAACACAACAGGCTTTTCTTTAACAGGGAAAAAATGCAGTGTTTTTATTCTAGCTTTTAAAAAAATGCTGTTATTTTCTCATTTATTTCAAGAATTTTCTTAAAATTATACCAACAGGATTTTTCTAAAAACAATGTTTGGACTCATACAGACGTAAACCCTCTCAGTCATCACTTAGGACCCACTGTAAGTGTGTGGCGGTGTAATTTACTGCAGAGACTCTGCCCTCTTCCTGTTGTTTATTTGTCTCTTCTTATGTTCTGTGCTTTGGACGTTAATGGGTGAGTGCCCCCACAGCACTCAGGTGAGATAGAGGCTTCACCAGCTGCCAGACCATAAATAGCATACGCCATGTCGTTGAGGTAGTTTGCTGTCGCTTCAAAATAAAAGCTCTGTGCTGGAAATTCACTGTACTTGAAAATAAAGTGTGTCTTTTACAAACGAGACGAGAGTCACCTGCAGTCCATTCAGATTGGATGTGCAACCCACTTTCGGAATGCGACCCACCAGTTGGGAACCACTGCCTTAGTCCACTTGTAAAGGTAATCTTGCGTACAGTTCATGTGTACTCTAGATCGTTATGCGTCAGGTGTGAACACCAACTGTACCAAAACATGGAAATAGACTACTATTTAATACAAGAAGTTTGTAACCGGTTATAATACCACTGCCTCAGAGCAGCGCAGTCTGCCACGGACAGACCCAGATTTGGCTTCACCGCCTTTGACCTGCTGTCAGAGCACCGGCAGGAGGCGGCGAGATCTGGAGATCTGCGCCCGACAGCAGCGACTCATCCTCCCATCAGGAGCAGAGCTTTGCCTCGCTGCTCTGCCAGTCCCTGCTGATAATGGTGCCTAGGGTAACAGTGCTATGGATGTGAGAGCTGAGGGGCGGGAAAGTGGAGAAGCAAAGTACGAATCAGTCGCACACTGGATTACTTTCTACAGAAAAAAATATTCCTTATAAAACCAGTTCACAGCCAGACCTATGATAAAATGTCTCCTGGCATTTTAGGTGAACTAACCCTTTAAAATGTACTTATTGGTTTAAGTTTTGGAGATCATAAATTGGATTAATGTGGTATAATATTTTGATTATGTACACGTGAGTTGACAGACCAAAGCTTGGCTGCTGTCAATCTCTGCCTCTGTAGATTTCATGAATGGATTTTGGTAACAGACAGTAGAAAGCTACGTGTGTTCATCAAACACCTGCTCACTACACATGAATAAATAATGATGTTTGGCTCACTCATTAATGTGTGCTGTTGATCCAAGCGAAGCTCCTGGTCTCCCTGCAGCCTCGGCTGTTCACTGTTTGGTGTAACATCGAGGCACATCGACGAGACAGAGTCAGAGCTACAAGTTCTGTCCTCAGCTGCTCCCGCCACTGTGGTCACTGTGTTCGTCTTTGTCAAATAGACATCTACGCGCTCGTTCTCCTCACAGCCCTCAAGTCTGCCTGAATCTGCTTGTTGGTCCGCAGCTCCTGTGTCATGTGATGAGCCATTAGTTTTGCGATTCATAATGGCATCCACCTCATCGTAGAACCTCATGAGGCGCCTGGGGTCGGCCTCGTCACCCTTTCCTCTTTGAAGGGAGCGGTAAAGGTACTTGAGGTTTTTGTACTTGGTGTGGCACTGCTTCCAGTCGCGCTCAATGCCCTGCTGCATTAACCTGTTGGAGATCTGGATGAAGATGTCTCTCTTTCTGGTCGAGCTCTCCAGCTGCCTGCAAACGCGCTCGTCCGACCAGACTTGAATGAGCGCTCGCACCTCCTGGTCACTCCAGTTTCGGCCTGTGTCCGACACCGTGACCACGTGGAACTGGTCAGAGCTGGATGGATCTGTGAGTGTTAGATGGGCGTCTGGAGTGGACAGAAATAGATTAGGAAAATAAAATATAACACATAATGTACTGTTTGTCTATGTTGCGTACCTGTTCCTCTCCATTTTGCTTCCACATCTCCGTCCATGTCATAATCATCACTGTTGTCATCTGAAAATAAAACAAGCAGAAGAAGATTTGACTGCTCTTTTGGCCTTGAATACAAATCTAATATATGCACTGCAGCCCAAAAACATACCATCATCAATTTCAATGACGACCTCATTTTCTGAGGCCGGTGTCTGCAGCCTCCCTGCTCCCGTTTCTCCGTCATACAACCTCTTCTGCATCTCCATAGTCCCGTTTTCCAGCCCCCGGTCCAGCAGAATGGCCTCCACCTCATCAAAGAACTTCATGTACTTCCCCGGGCCTCCTGCGGCGCTGCCTCCAACAGCGTGAGCGCTTTTAGCAGTCTTGTAATCGTATTTCAAGTTCTTGTATTTAGTCCGACACTGTTTCCAGTTGCGCACCACCCCAAAGTTTCTCTGCATCTGACGGGCCATCTCCTGGAAGATTGATTTGTTGCGAAGTGTGCACTTCAAGCGCTCACGGATGCGCCGGTCAGCCCAGACGCACAGCAGGGCCCGCACCTCGTCGTCCGTCCAGTGGCGGCCTCCTTCTTCAGCCACACTCGCAGTGTAAGGGAGAGCCCGATGGATGAGACTCTTGATACCTGCACAGAACAGTTTGGTTTAAAAAGTAAGTTGGTGTTTTATTTCAGTCTGACTTTAAAAATGTTTACAGCAGGCAAAATGCTCCAGTTTGAAGCTGAAACCAGTTTGATTGACATGCGTGTTTATCTGATGTGTCAGTTGTTTAAAATGTGTTGAGCGTTGTCATGTGTCGTGATCGTCAGCGCTACAGTTGGGGTTGAACCTACATTTACCTTCCTGCATTGGGATAGTGACTGAGGAAGGGTAGACTCCTCTTTGGTTACCCACATCCTCCACCTCTTCCTCCCAGCTCTCCACTGGCCTTCCATCCACTCCTGGGCTGTAGTTTGCTGAAGAGCCTGCTGCTGCGTCAGGCTTCCTGCTCTGGAGTCCCAGGCTTCTGCACTCGGCCTGACACTCCCACCAGCTGCGCACAACACTGAGCCTCCTCAGACGCTCTGAAATCAACTCAAATGTGGTTCTGCTCTCAGCTACGTGCTGAGCTCCCACCTCGTCCCACACTGACATGAGAGCCAGCACCTCTGCCTCCCCCCACTGCCTCTCCACCGAGCCTTTTTCCTCTGCCACCTCCCTATCACCTCCTCTTTGTCTCTCTGCTCCTCTCTCCATGTTTGAGCTGACCTGGAAACGCTTTCTTTTCCCCAATCCGTCTGTCTCTGCTGCCCGGTTCCCTAGGCAACCAGGCGGTTAAGCCTGAAAGCAACGCCTACATGCTGAAAAGCAGCCTCACCACTGGCTTAAGCTGTGTGCCGAGGGGGCGGGACCAAGTGTAATCCGAGAAGCAGCTTGGTATATAGGCTGAGGCTGCAGCAAGGCGACTCTCCGTATATGGCAGCTCCACACTCGACGAGCAGACTCCTCTGGTTGCTTTTTTTTCTGTCCCTCATTCCTGAATCACTTTGCCAGAAACAAACCAGTTTGGTTTGCCTCAAGGCTCATACCCAGCTCTGAGAATCAAACAGGTTTATTCATGTTTAGTATTTCAGCAAAGACACTGAAAGATCATTCTGTATTAAACTCATTTTCCACTGATATATTTACACTGTTATGACTTACATGAGATTGTTTGTGTCCACTCAGGGGTCAGGAAAGTGCTGGGATTGTCACAAGTAATGGAGCCAGTCCGCCCACATACACAGCCCACAAGGTAACGATGGTAGAGGCCACTTGAACAGTTAGACTGAAGCTTTAACTCATGCTACACAAATGCAGGAATCTCTTCAGCTGCTTTTCATTAAAGGAGCTCTACACGACATTCAGGCCAGATTTATGAGTGTGTTTACACGGACATACAGCGTTTTGCAACCTACTGAAAAGTAGTAATTAGTCGTAGTAACTTCTCTCTGAGGCAACTGAATTACCTCACCAAGTGCTGCATAAAACTTTTGCATTTCTTTTTAAATATCTGCTTCAGTTCTGTTATCAATGAACACATAGCTGTATTATTTTAGTGTTGCTGTGCCACAAGTGGGACATGACGTGTCGTATTTTTAGCTGTCATGGTAGCCATTATCACTGATGTAAAGTACTGTAAGTAGTGGAACAATAACACATGATATGTTTTGTTAGGCCTGTTTAATGTAGCACAGACAGGCCTCCAAATCAAGCAGGTCAGTTTTTAATAGCCGACACTTGGCAAGTCAAGTGAGTCAGATGAAATGGCACCTGTATCACTGACATTTGACATTAAATTTGTTATCAAAATAAGCCTAATAAATGAAATGTATTTATAAAAACACAAACGCACTGAGGTTTATGCTGTAATAGTAACA
>JAPZEB010000021.1:28117785-28135504 GCA_029783705.1 Chaetodon striatus
TGTCTGCATGTGTTTGGGAAGTACTGACCATAGGACTGGATCAACTAGCGTTGGATTATGCTGCACGAGTTGTGTGAGAGTTTGTAAACACATGTTTTTATATAATCTTGCTGTAGTTAAACTCAGCCTCCTTTTGCTTCAGTTCATGCAGACTGTCTTTTATGGATTCTCCGTTCAAAACAAAGTTTTCTTCACGAATTCAGCGTAACACAGGGTGTGTAATCGATATACAATGATCATTTTGCAGGTGAAGTGCTCCTTTAATAAGCTAATCAAAATCACTCAATCAAATAACCATTTCATCTGTATGGGGTTTTATCATTTGTAGACGTGCAGGTTCTTACCAGTGACCGAGCTGGGTAAAGTGTTGGATTTTTTCAGGTGCTCTCTGCGCTCAAATCGTCCCAGGAGGCTGTCAGGTCTCTTGGGCTCCTCTGGAGTCTGAGGTTTAGAGGAAGGACTGGTGCTCCCGCTTCCTCTGCTCTCTGTGGGGCTCACCAGCGTAACCTGCAGAGGAGATAAGTGATCGTATGATTACGGCCTGATTATGTGAATGTCAGAGGAAATATTATGAAGTGTGTAACGGAGGCGATCTGGGGCACGTACACTGTCTTTCTCTCGAGCTTGTTTTTCAGCCAGTTTGGCCTCTCTTTGGCTACGACGGTCCTCTCGGTTCTGCTGCTGCTCCCTGAAGCCCTTCTGCTTCTGCAGAGCCAGTGTGATCCACAAGGGCCCGGCCTCCTTCTCCTGGACCCTCGCACTGTCCAGGGAGTGTCTGCTCTGTAGTGAGGGTTTGTCTGCAGGGGAGTCATATTGACGCATTAGTGGGGCAAAACATAGTTTGAAATTAGTTAATAAGAGCATAGTGCCTGATCAAAGTGACACCGACCTCTCTTAATGAGCTCCGTCTTTCTGTCCGCCTTCTCTCTCCAGGGGATGTTGATGGAGGGGAAGAAGGATCTCTTCTCCTTCGGCTCCTCGTCCCCTTGGACCTTACCTTGGCTGCTCCGGTGTAACTGGGCCACAGCTGAAGGTTCCTCGCTCCTGCTTGTTTGCTCCTGGCTGCATGACTCTGCTGCCCCTGTCCTCTGGATCCCAGCATCACTGGGAGGCCCATGGACCACTTTAGGGAGCGGCGACGGGGGAGGTGTGGGCACCGCTCCGCTAGGTTTGGGTGACGTAGTTGGTCTTCGGTAGAGCGGAGGCTTGGAAAGCACTTTGTCAGCCTCACTGTGTGCGGTCTGGCTGGCAGACTTAGCAGGTTTAGCCCGAGGGATGGCAGGGGAGGCGGCTGCATGCAGGTACTTGCCCACCGCGCCTTCTCTCTGAGGCGACGTGGGACTTGCGGATTTGTCAGAAAAGACAGAGGAAGTGTCAGAGTCTGGCTCAATGGGGGTGAGAGGTGAAGGGACGCCGTCAAAGCTGTCCCCGGCACTGTAGCGCTTCTTCCTTTTCTCAGTGGACTGTTCGCTGTGAAAGCGGAGGGAGTAGTTGGTCCTCCTCAGCTTTATGCCAAAAGGCGAGGGCTTGTCCTCGCCGTCATGGCCTCGATCCTCCCCCTCCTCTCTACTGTCAGACACCAACGTCTCACTCAGAGCCCT
Organism: Chaetodon striatus; assembly: GCA_029783705.1. Classification (NCBI taxonomy): domain Eukaryota; kingdom Metazoa; phylum Chordata; class Actinopteri; order Chaetodontiformes; family Chaetodontidae; genus Chaetodon; species Chaetodon striatus. The sequence goes on from JAPZEB010000021.1 coordinate 28,119,387, forward strand.
GCTCTTCAACTCTAGCCCTTCAGGTTTGGCTCCAGGGCTGGGAACCAGGAAAGAGGGGAGGTCTTTGGCAAACATACACTCCTCTGACCCTCTCTCTACAATGCGGACGGTTTTACTCGACCTGTTCTGAGGTTTACTGGTTGGAGCTGGGGAGGCCGCGGTGGGGCTATCGGACGGAGTAGATTCCTCTCCTGCTTCCTTATCATCTGCGCCTAACACCTCAGAGTTCCTGTTTGAATCTCCAAACTTCTTCTTCGCGGGAGTGATGGAGAACTTGGCGCTGGCAGACATGGTCTTCCTGAGGTTGGTGTGGGAGAACGCAGGCGACTCTTCGCTGCTGGGCTGAGCGTGGTTCTTGCCTGGGTCAGGGTACTCGTCATATTTCCCCTCCTCTACCCCCTTGAATATCTTTGATCTGATGCTCGCCCATTCTGCCAGGACGGATTGGTCTGTAGAGAGCGCGGACTCATTGAGTGATTTGGTTTTGCCAGACTTGCGGTCTGGTGAAGTCTTGCTCTTGGTCGGGGGTGTTCCCTGCGCCTTTCTATCCTCTCCCAATCCCAGCAGAGACTTGCAGGCGGTGTCTTTGATCTGGTCTAAGTTGACGGCCGTCCCGCAGAGCTGGGCGCCTGTCACTAAGATGGCCGTGTGGGGGACATATGGAGATGTTGGCAGGTTGGGGGAGTCTGGTGCTTCAGAGGGGGAAGCCTTGGCGCTCTCCCTTTGTTCAGCTACAGCCCCGCCCTGGTGGCTAGAGGCCGGTGTAACAGGCGTCAGGTTGACCTTCTGGAACAAAATCTGTTTTTCTCCAGATGAAACTTTGAAAGAGAAAGGCCTCTGTCTCTCCTCCATCTCCCTCCAGCGCAGCTCCTCAGCTTCTGCTTTTTTCTTTTCTTCAATCTCCTGCAACCTCAGCCTGTCTGCTTCCTCCCTCTTCTTCCTCTCCTCTTCTTCCTCTCTCAGCTTCCTCTTCCTTTCGGCCTCAAGCTCCTGCTGCCTCCTCGCTTCTTCCTCCTCCTCCTTTTTCCTCCTCTGCTCTTCCAGTCGTCTCCTCTCCTCCTCCTCCCGCTGTCGACGCTCCTGCTCCTCTCGCATCCTCCTTTCCTCTTCCTCCCTCCGGATGCGCTCTTCCTCCTCTCGCCTCATCCTTTCCTCTTCCTCCCTGAGCCTGCGTTCCTCCTCCTCCTGCCATTTGCGACACCTCTCCTCCTCCAGTTCCCGCAGCCTCAGCTCCTCTGCTGCTCTCTTCCTCCTTTCCTCTTCCTCCTGTTTGAGCCTCTGCTCCTCCAGCTCCCTCTTCCTCCTCGTCTCCTGTCTCTCCTCCTCATGGAGTCTCTGCTTCTTGAAGCTTTCTAGGGACTCAACAGATGCTCTGCGCTGTTCGTCTGTGGAGACGCCCGCTGCCTCGAGGTCCTCCCGCACCACACCAGGAATAGAAACCTCTTGGAGGTCCTGAAAGGGGAAATATGATAAGTTCCTGTTTTACTAACCACAACAAAAGGTGGACAATGTCACAAATAAATCAAAACATACTGAAGCATGCATTTGAGGTGACTCATAGTTTGGCTCACCTGTGTAAACCGCCGGTGTTTGCGGGAAACCCTCTGGTTTTTGGGTTTGACGGACAGTTTATGCTTGGCAGCGGTGTTGTCTAAGCGAGGGACAGACTGTGGGACAGCGTCCAGATTGATGGACTCGATAGTACCAGTGGGCGGAAGAACTCGTTTGGACCTCGGTGACTTCACTGGGGTGCTGTGTGGTCCGGCTTGTTGAGCCCCCTGGACCTGCTTTTGTCACAACAACAGAGAGTTTATTAAAAACTGAAACACCTCCAATCTCAGTCCTCATATCTTAAAAGAGACACTGGACAGATTTAGCATTGCACTCCTATAACACTGTCTGACTCACAGTGGAAAGTTTTTTAAAGACAAATCAATGCCACAGAACAACAGCTATCGCCCTATTTTATCCCACGCGTTCTGCTTTCTTGTCAAAACCTGGTGCCTACATGAACCACAATGCAACTGTGACAGACTACAGTTCAATCAGAGTGGGAGCTCCTTTTCTTTCAGCCGGGGCAGAATCCAGTAAGAAGTGATGACAACCGTGTGGGAGGAGCATTTCTCTTAAATGGAGAGGAAAACATTTGTCGGCAGGAGGCGACGGCACCAATAAACAAAGCATAGTTCTGTCAGAGTGATCACGGTTATTGTGCCATTAATTGTTGACGAGATAATGATGCCACAGAGAAAAATAATGCCAGTAATCACCTGATGGCTGCTCTCGCTCAGCTGTAACAGCATAATGTACTGTACACCTCTATTAAGGGCTGAGACTGTTATCGCAATACTGAGTGATTGCTGTGTTTATATCAGCCATTTGGTCAAGGTAGGTGTTTAACTGGGCATTGGGCATATGTGCTGGCCAAGAAGCCTTTCATATGGCGTGCAGACTCCGCCTTCTCAACGTACCACAGGCGCACAGTGGCGTGGTAATGCTGCAGACTCATAGATTTGGCTGTATTATGCTAGTAGCAGCTAATGCATCAAGCTGTGAGCCTAATGCAGAGATAAGAGCAGAGAGGGCTGGCAGACTTCACAACTCCACATCCTCCCAACTCCAACTGATGCCAACTCGTGTGACATCACTTGAGGACAGCTCCCTCTGCAGCCTAAAAAAAGCAGTGGTGCTCCCCAACACCTCTAAACAGACTTCGATGTGTAAAATTAGTGGAGTTGCCCTTTAAAAATGGAACCAAACTGTTATCAGATCCAGTTAAAGAGGTTTTCAAGCCACTTTGTATAACAATATGGGTGGTGTTCGTAAATGAACTGGTAAATTTCCCTCCATCTTACCGGCACCTAGTTACTTCCTGCTCATCTCCCAGCTCAAATTTCCTGGTTGGGCTGAATGAAATTTCGCATCATCTTCTAAATTTTCACGGGCTGTGGATATGTTGCTTTAACTACAGGTTGTACTTCAGCATTTTCGTATGCCCACCACCTCGGACACAAAGAGTTTAGAAGTGGATCAAGAGAGAAACCCGCTCCTCTCAAACTCTGATCAAACTGTAAAACTAAGCTTTGATGATGAAATATAAACAACGATTGTGTTACTGTATTGTCTATTTCTTGCCTAAAATATTTTAAGAAGCATATTTGGGTGCACTGTTTGGCTGTAATATGAGAATTTTGAACCGGAAGTGGGCTCCACTTGGTTTCCTGTCTTGTAAAATACTGCGGTCGAACAGTAAAGCTAAGCAGTGTTGAGATTCGGTTACTGCATTGCGTTTTTCTCGGCCGAAATGTTTTTAGAAACATATTTAAGCTTAAGAGAGAGACGAGTGGTTGCTCTGTGTAATAAAATGAAGATCAAAACCTTGTGCTGGATGCTCACGAAGAAGGGGAAACAATAAAATATGCAGGAAGGCAATCCAGGCCCTGTCATTAAAAGTCTTCACTGTAGTGGCTCAACCACTGCACGTCTTTGTCAGGGCTGTAAAAAAGCGACTACAATAAAGTCTTTTTAATACTTCCTTCCTTGTTTCCTATATTTTTGGAGTACCTGGATTGTCTTCCTGTGTATATTTTAGCTTACACTTTAACTGTAATTTGAGATTATTTGCTACCAGCTGGTTGCCATATTGTTTCCTGTGTCAGAAAGAACCAGCTCACGTTACGTCACCCATCGACGGGAGCATTTATTGGTCCAGTGCAGCACAGTGCATTCTGGTAGTTGTAGGTTTTCTACCTTTTGAGCTAAAGCAAATACCACAGCCCCTTTATCTCTGTTTTCTCTGGTCATGTAGCGCCAAATTCAAAAGTTATTTGTGTCGTCTACTGCACAGACAACTCAGATTTATAAAAAGACCATCTTCCCAGTAGGGATATACTTTAATAAGTTGTTACCTTTGGCTCTGTGTTTGCTGGCTCAGCTTCTACCTGGGCCAAAACCTTCAGAGGACTCCGGGGAACCTCTTCCTCATCTGAACTTCCCTCATCTCCTTCACTTTTCCTCAGAGAAGGAGGCCTCTGGCCAAACTTTATACCTTGTGCTATCTGCCTCTGTCCGACCAATAAAAAAAGTTACACGTTAAGCATGTAGACAAAAGACAACTGCTCAGCAACTGATGCACACACACACACACACAGCGCTACAAGGCCCACCTGCAGATTCCTGACTTTATCAGAGACGTTTTCCTGGGACATGCTGTGATCTAGGCCGGGCTCTGCCGCCGGCTCCTCCGGGATGAAGATGCTGTCGTGTGAGAGGGCTCGAGATCCGATGGGATTCAGCTCCCTGCAGGAGAATAAGAGCGTCTTCAGTGCTGCAGCGTGTCATTACTGCCAGTCATTCATTTATCATGAGCGGGCTCGCCGTAAATCATTTTACACAAAGAAATGAATGACCTCTTTACACACCGGTGGTTTCAGCACATCAATTAAAGGCTGAAATGTGTGGAGCCTTTAGAAGTTGTGTTTGAGCAGAGCCTCACCCTTTCACTCTGCAGATTGTGCAACCACAACTGCAGCGTTCAAGAGAGTGTGTGTATGTACTTTCATTTTTTCTGGAAGTGAATGAAATCTGATAAGAAGCCAAATTGTTTCTTGGATAAAATCTGCTTTGTTTAAGGCGGCAAAGGCCCTAAATTGGTCGGTTACAGCTTTTATCAGCAATAATAAAATGACAAGAGCAGAAGCTCAGTTTCATTTTGTATAACTCAGACATATATGTGTAAAAATGAAACTGTATCTGTGTAGTTACCTCAGATTTTGATTGGACTCCTCATCGTCAGACACAACTCCATTGCACACTTCCCCAGTCGAATAGCTCGCCTTTAGCTCTGCCCCATCAAAGCCCCCCTTTGCCTCTCTCTTCTTCTTCTTCCCAAAGAGTCGTCTGAAGGGCTGGAATTTGCCCTGTCGCTTTCTCTCTGTTGGCAAAAGAAAATAGATGACAACCACAGCGACGTGCAATCAGATCATCAATCTTTATATCTCGCCCTCGGGCAGGACGGTGCCTATGGGCGTGTTTCTGGACGCGCGTGTGTGTGTGTGTGTAGATAATGAAATGCAATTGATTGAATTTAAAGAAAATAAATCAAAATAGCAGATGGGATGAGAAGAAAACCTTGGCTCTTTGGTTCATACTTACTCGTATTTAAAAAGGAAGTGGGAAAGACAAACAACACGCAGAGAAACGGAGAGCTCACAGTCGCAGCAGCTTTAGAGAAATGGTGAACAAATCCCTGAAACACTAACTGAAATCCATGATTGCTCCTGAGAGAAAGCAAGGCAGTGTAAACTCAGTGACATCCTGGCTGTCCACACGGCTCCGAGAAGTCATATGTGTGACTCATATCACATTTGACCCGCAATATAGCAGTAGATAACAACGCCACAAGATGTACGCTTGTCTTATCTGAAGCAAAACGTAAGGAAGTAAACTTTCATTATTACTTAATGACACACATTACCACTAATCACTCTGGAAGATTCCCAAATCCATCGACCAGTGAGGTAATCCCTTCCATATCACGTAACATGGAACAGTAAAATAAAGGAGCAATGTGCTGCCAAAATCAAAACGTCTCCTGACCTATGTGATAAAACAGAGCTGTTGTAATAAAACCAACGTTGTGAAACTAACTTTTGGACTTTTGCTTGATGTCTTTCCTCCTCGTCTTTCATGCCAGTCATAAACTCGTAAACTAAACTTTCCCATGTGCAAAGGGAAAAACATCGGTCTGATCTCTCCTCAGGATCCCGAAGATGAGATTTGTTGACATGATGTCATTTGAAAATGTAAACAGATAAAGTTTAGCCTAATTAAATGTGTAAGTGGGGGTTTCTCTGCGTTTTCTCAGCGCTGCTTTGTGTCCCTGCGTACGTCAGTCCGGCTGCGTGTTTTGTTTTTGTCTGAGTCTCTGTGTACTTGTGGAGGTCCACTGGATGAACTAAGTGGGTGAGGTTACAGAGCTACAAAGCTACTCTACACCGCTGTGCAGACAGGCGTTCTCAGGGCTCGCTGGGTATCCCTTTCAGAGCTATAAGTAGCAACTGGTGTGGGATTTCACCCTGCGTGCTGCTCACTGTAACAGAGGCATCATGGGAAATGAACCAGTAAACTAATTTCCCCACGTAGATCCTCCAGTCTGAAGTGTGCCTTTATTTTTACGTGGGAGAGTTTAAATGCTACGTACTATATATACTCACAAAGATATGAATTTATGGAGGATGTGGGAGGTTTTTGTTTTAATTCAGACTTTGTGCTACATTATATAAACCAGACACTGCCCAGCTTTAACTGGAGGGGAGGACTTTTATCCTCTGAGAGTTAATGTGTCGGTCAACTCATGACCATATCAATCACATCAAACAATCAATACAGATCAGCGGTCTCTAAAAAGTGTATCAGCACATATTGGTGATGTCGTCACACAGAAGCCCTGTATCTCCACAAAGGCCAAATGATGTCTGGGGCAAAGGGACAAATACAGTTGTGACAGATGCCACAACTTATTTTGCAACCACAGTCATGTGTTTTGATCTTGTCCACTGTTGGAGAACATTTGGAGACATTATTTTGTCTGTAAAGTTTATTATGACAGCGTGTCTACAGGTATTTAAAGCTTTTAAGACGGGTTTTATGTAGGAATATGGTTATTAGAGTGAGTTAGGTTGATCTACATTTTGAAAGTGCAAGAACAACGTAAAGTATTAGGTTCAGTGGAAGGTTTAAAGATTTAGAAATCTGGATTTTCTGGCAGGAGAGCTTGGAGAATTTTGATAAAAATAAAGTAAAAGATGGTTTAAGACTATTTAATGACATTTTAAATAATTATTTATAAGACTTTTTGGGCTTTATTAGACCGGACAGGCTGAGCGTGAAAGGGCGAGAAAGAGGGGAGAACATACTGCAAAAGGTCGCAGGTCAGAATCGAAATGGCCGCTGTGCCAAGGACATAGCTTTTGTACATGTAGTGCCTGCTTCACCAGGTTAGCTACTGGATGCCCCTATTAAATGACATTTAAGGCCTAGTATTTATTCAATTTAATTTAAGATATTTTAAGACTTTCTAAGGACCTGCAGACTCCCTGTATGAGATGATATTTTTAAATGGCAACGCTTCACCTCTGACTTCAACATCTTACGAACCCTTCCTCCTTGCAGCTGTACACATGTACTGTTCTTGTACTTATCTCCTTTACTTCAACTCTCCTATTTCTCTTGTTTTAACTGTATTGCAATAGTCCGACATTTTGGGAAGTACACTTATTTTGTTGCTGAGAGTCAGCTGAAAAGATTGATACCACCCTTTCATCTGTCTGATGAACATAGCCAACAGTTAGTTAGCTTGGCTTAGCATAAAGGCTGGAAAGAAGTGGAAACCGCTAGCCTGACTATTTCCAAAGGCAATAATTTCCAAAGGCAATAAAATCCACCTGCCAGCACCTTTAAAGCTAAATAATTACCACGTTATATCTTATTTGAAATGTAAGTTTTATGTGGAGATTCCAGGAAGTCGCTGCTTCCTGACAAGAAATAATTTGGCACGTAACCCCCCATAAAACCACACCGTATTGTTTTGACTCTTCTTTTTGTCACTGATTAGAGTTTGAAACCTTTAGAGGTGCTGGTAGGCAGATTTAGTTATTTTTTGACAGAGCCAGGCTGTTTCCTTGTCTCTAGTCCAAGCCAACAGACTGCTGACAGTAGCTTTATTCACATTTAATTCAAACTGGTGCCATGTGCTTTATATACCTTCCAAAGGATGAACCCATCTCCATCATGGTTTTCTTTTCTGTCTTGTTTTTTGTAAAATAGCCAGGAGCAATCTATAACAAAATATGTTATAAAATCTAAATTACATGCTTACTTCATATTAACTATAAATAAAGTATAAAAAACTGATTCAATTAAATGAATAATTCTAATTGTCTTTGATGACTGTTGGGTGATATGTATGTTGGTGTTATCCAATGTCAAGTCTCCATTTGATTATGTGACACTAAGATTATACAGTAGCAGGTTTAGGAGCATAACAAGTAACCTCCCAGCCTTGGAGCCCGTCATAATAGCGTGCACTGGGGCCTGTTGTAACTACCTTACGCCACTGTATCGGACTGAACAGATTTGAGAGGGGCATCTGGCATCATCTAACTCTGACAAGAAAAAATAAATTAAGTTATTTCCCTCAACGTTTTCCTTAAAATTGCCTCCTTAGCTGTGTTTATACATAAGGTCATGGTTGGCATTTCATTTGCGATTAATTCTCCTCTTGGTTAATCGATTTTCTTTGCTCTAAAATAATTTTGAGGAGTGGGGTTCTACCTTTAGAGCAAAAGCAAATGCTTTTCTTTCTTTTCATGATTGTGACTTAATATTTAGGACCTGGATGTTTACTTCAGGGCGGAGCTAAAGGTAGGTTAATTATAAATGTGCCGGCTTTATGTCCTGGGTGGAAGGACTTATAGATATATTGAAATTCTTTGTGGAATTGCTCTTTACGTATTTAACTCTCTTTTAATTGAAAATAAATTTAAATATATATTAAATTTAAATTCAGGCTTCTGGGCAGGGTTGACATATTTTGAGGCCTTGTCTATTATTAACAATGTTAAATGTTAAATTGAGAAATGTGTGTTTTTACAGATGATTATGCTTAATCGTCAGACCCAATCTTTGTGTTTCTGTCTAAGTGCAGTGACTGATATTATTGTGCGACACTGATGTTCTGTTTCCCTGCAGAATGCCCTTCCAGCATCAGTGCCCGTCCAGTGTTTCTGCTCTGGTACGACGCCCATAATGCACTGCCGTGGGCATGCTCACACACTCATGCGTGAAACGAGAAAGGACACTTTTTTTCTGCAGCGTAGACGACTCAGCGGCAGCACTCCACACAGCAGCACCCAACCCAACGCTGGGGTTAACACTTGCTTCCTGTGCGCTTGTGGTGCAGTGTGTTTTGACCCTGGTCCTCTGGACTCAGATCCCTGCTGGTTTTTTTTTATTCTCGGTCTCCGATCGCGCAACATATCACATCTGGTTAAGAAAAATAAACTAGCTAGGAGCCGAAAAAAAACAACATAAGGAACCTGGCTCAGAAGACCTGCTTTCGAACTGTACTTTCACAAACCTACAAGACAAAGTACACACAATGCAGCAGCTCACAGAAGAGTAACACTCACACTGTTGTAGAGTAAATAATGGCTTCCCTCTGTCACTGAAGGAAGAGTTGATCTTTTTGTTCAACATGATACTACAGCCAACAGCCTGTTAGCTTAGCTTAGCATAAGGACTTAACACAGGGGGAAACAGCAAACATGGCTCTGTCTGATTATATCAAAGTCCGCCTTAGTAACACTTTTCTCATTTTTTACTAAACAAAAATATAAATGAAACACTTTTGTTTTTGCTCCATTCTTCAGGAGTTGAAATTAAAGATCTGAGACTTGAATCTATGCACACAAAAGGCTTATGTCTTACAAATTATGGTAACAAAATCCATGTTAGTGAGCACTTTCTGTCTGACAGGTGTGGCATATCAAGATACTGATTAAACAGCATCATTACTACACAGGTGTGTCTTGGGATGGCCACACTGGAAGGCCTTTCTACCACGTGCAGTTTGATCACACAACATGATGCTTCAGATGTCGCAAGTTTTGAGGGCCTGTGCATGTTGCTTTTGTGAATTCGGCCCATCCATCCAGGCGGCCTCACAACTGCAGACCCCATGTAACGACACCAGATCAGGACCTCCACATACACCTCAAGATCATCTTTGACCAGCCAACTAAACACCAGATGCAACTGCTGGTTTGCACAACTGAAGAATTACTGCACAAGCTGTCAGAAAGCGTCTCAGGGAAGCTCATCTGCGTGCTCGTTGTCCTCAGTGGGGTCTTGACCTGATTGCAGTTTGTGGTCATAACCGATCTGAGTGGGCAACTGCTCACTTTCAACGGCATCTGGCACTTTGGAGAAATGTTGTCTTTATAGATTAATCCTAGTTTACAGTCTACCACATAAATGTCAGGCAGCATGTGGGTGAATAGTTTGTTATCGCCAACGCCATAGTGTTTATGTTTTTCTTTTTATGTATGATTGTTGTCATTTAATAGGGGAGGTATTGTTATAAGATCATTTTGACCTCTAACCTCTCCTGCACAATGTATAAACTTTTGATTCATTTTCCCTGCATTTTCTACACAAGTATGTGTAAATAAACTAAACTAAACTTAAGCTACAGACAATGAACACAGGTGCATCTTACTAAAATGCACAGAGATAATGAAATCCTGCAACCCATTGTCGTACCATTCAGCTGCTGCCGTGACCTCATGTTGCAGCATGATAATGCACGGCCCCATGTTGTAAAGATCTGTACACAATTCCTAGAATCTGAAAACATCCCAGTTCTTGCATGGCCTGCATACTCATCAGACATGTCACCTGCTGAGTATGTTTGGCATGCTCTGGATCGGTGTGTGCGACAACATGTTCCAATTCCTGCCAATATTCAGCAACTTCACACAGCCATTGAAGAGGAGTGAGCCAACACTCCACAGGACACAATCAACAACCTGATAAACTTTATGTGAAGGAAATGTGTCGCACTGCATGAGGCAAATCATGTCACACCAGATACTGTCTGGTTCTTTGGGGTATCTGTGAGCAGAATGTCTGTAGCGCTAGGCATGTGTAATCCTAATAAATGTGTTTTGTCAAAATTAAACTGCACATTTTAGAGTGTCCTTTTACTGTGACCATCCCAAGGCACAGGTGTAGTGATGAGGCTGTTTAATCAGCATCTTGATGGGCCACACCTGTCAGGTAGAAAGATTCTCTTGGAAAAGGAGAAGTGCTCTCTAACACAGATTTTGTGACCACAATTTGTGAAGAATAAGCCGTTTTTGTGCACAGAGAAAGTCACAGAAAAATGAGGGCAAAAACAAAAGTGTTGCATTTATATTTCTGTTCAGTGTAATTCACATTAATGTCTTTTTTTTCTTAACACACCATGTCTTAAAACAGCTTGAAGGGATAAAACAAAGCTAATAAAGAGGAGATCAAGGGAGAGTGGACACAGCACACCACCAGAGTAAAAGCACAAGTCAAGCCCATCACCACACCACACACTTCTTAAAGAGACAGTGAAAATGAAGCCAGCAGAGGTAATTTCATCCTCATGATGTGATTTAATACACTGTCTCTTTAAGATGTCACTAAAAGCTCTCATTTTTTCCTATTTACCTGGGCCTTTGGATTCGGTTACCTCTAAAAGCATGTCATGCTTAGTTTCCGTGGCGTCCGTCGCCATGGTCACTGCACACCTTGGCTGTGGTGAGAGAAGAAGGAAGTGAGCATGCGGATGCTGTTATCATCTCTACTGCAGGGGGGTAAAAGGAGCACGTGTGAGCGTTTAATCGAGGGAAAAGAGAGGAGAGAGGCAGTGAATATTTACAGTCCTGGAGCAGAGCTGCAGTTGGACTTCATGTCTTGCTTTTTTTATTTTGCCCTCCATCCCCTGTGGCATTATCATCAAAAAAAAGGCTCGGCTTTGTTAGCTCTTGCAGAATGGCTCGTGGTGACTGGCCTGTCTGGGGCCCGATAAAGCCTCCGCTGTTTTAAAAGCAAAATGTGCCCTCTGAGGCCGCTCTGTTGTGGCTTGTTGATGTAGAAACTGTGGTAGTGAAAAGTCAGCTGTACATATGAAATGACAGCACACAGCCAACATGCAGTCAGTGCCAAATTACAAATAAATAACAACTCTTACAGCAGCTAGGTTGAACATGTTTACTTCCAGCAGGATCACCCTTTGCTATGTCTAATGATTAGAGATCCACAGAGGAAATAATCACGCAAACCACCTCTTATTTGCATATCATTAACCAACACACCGCAGACAACATCCTGAACCCCGCCTCCTCAAACACCTGTCCGCAGCACGTCGGCCGAGCCAGAGGTTTTCTGATGTACAGCGGAAATGTGTGTTGTGTGAAACCACAAGCAACCGGGCCGGCAGTGTAAAACCAGAGAGTGTGAGACAGTACTGAGAGAGCCGGAGAGAGGCCCGCTGTCTCCAGTGGGATCAGCATGCCGTGGGCTTCCTTCCTCAGGGTGACAGAGCCGGACAGACTCTCTCAGAAATGTCTCTCCCCAAAAAAGGCTCTTTGTCCTGCCAGCAGAGAACAAGGAGCGAACAAGCATGTTTGGTAGTCGGGGTGTGTGAACACAGACAGAGACTGTATGTGATAGTGTCTGCTGGTGTGAAGAGAGATATTGTGGATTCTTGTTTTTGTTTGTCTGTTTATTTACATGTGTTGACTGGCTGCAAGAACTACTGTTGAGCAAGTGTCTGTGCGCTGAGAAGCAAGTCTGTGACGTGTTGTTTTCTTGTGTATTGGTGTGTGTTTGCAGTCCTATTGCTGCAGCGGACAGACTTGGGGAGCAGCTAGAGATGGGATGAGAGAAGCACGAGGAGCAGCCATGTGCTCTACAGAAGCAGAGAAATGCCTTTGACAAGGATACAGCTGCATTATAGTATGGCGGCGGCATAACACGATGCTGCGTCTCAGCGCTCTCCAACGACCCAGCAGCTCAACATCATTCGATGGTGACACAGCTCTGCACCAGAGCGGGCCAGACAACTACCAAAGTCCAAAGGCATGGCTTAAGTGTTGTAGCGGCTAAATGCCATAACCTCACAGCACAAGTAGCTTGCTGACAAAGCAGACAGACGAACGTGGCGGGGGGCCGTGGAACAGTTTACCTATTTCAGCTGCACAGCTCGAGATGGCTGCGCACCACTGCAGTAAAACCTTAGGGAACATCGATCTGCCCTTTTGCACAAAGCTTGTTTTACCCAGATGAGCGTCGCTGCTGCCTCCGCTGTGGCTTTAGGGAGAAAACGGTGGAATAAATACAGAACAGAGACAAGACAGCAGGTTTTCGGTTTGTTAGGTCTGTTAGCATCAGGTGCACTTACAGTGGGAAACAGGAGCATGGCATGAGGGGTGACATGAGAGGTGGATAGATGAGGAAGCACTTTTAAACAGAAGGACACGATCTATCAGGATGTGTGAGGTGACAACAACAAACCTGATGAATCTATCGCACTATCACTGTTATCATCTTCAGGTCTAGACTCCTAATTTTAATTTTTACCCCTACATCTCATTTTCAGATGCCTCCATGCTTCTCAGAACAGAGGTACAAGGGGCAGTGGTCGAACTCTCCCTCTGTGAAATGGGACAACCCTTCAAGACCCTGATACAGCTCAGTCAGTGACCCAGGTTCGAGTCCAAGCTGCAGCACTTTGCTGCATGTTGCCCCCTCTATCTCTCCTTTCATATCTATCTGTATGTTTAAATAAAGGCAGAAAATGCCCCAAAAAATTATCTTAAAAATAGAACAACTGCCTTGTGGTTGTATGCCCCCACACACCAGTCAAGTTGCACTTGAAAACATGGATGCTTCACACACATCGTCCCCCCGACAACACATCTCCATAATCAGCACAGTTTCAAGGTGGACACCCGAGATTAAAGCCACTAATTCAGTATCTGACCAAATGCCTCTCTGTTCCTTAGATAAAAAGATAGCTAGAAAAATGTTTGTATAGCTCATAATGATGTCACGGTGAAGCTGACCTTTGACCTTTTGGATATAAAATCACTCTATGTTTTTATCCTGTTAGACATTTGTGTGAAATGTTGTCATAATTAGTGTATGACTTCTTGACTTATGACTAAAAACACGTTTTGTGAGGTCACACTGTTCTTGACCTTTAACCACCAAATTCTAATGAGTTCATTCTTGAGTTGAAGTGGATGTTTGTGCCAAATTTAAAGAAATTCCATCAGAGCATTTTTCATTCACAAGAATGGGATGGATGTGCGGACATCCCTACATCATAATGCCTCCAGCCATGGCTATCGTGGGTGAAGAGGCGTGAAAAATAAAAACAAACAAACAAAAAAACAGATGCGACTATGGCAATAATTAGTTCATATGAATATTTATCTTTTAGCGTCACAGTTTGGGCATATATTTTGACAATTGCTATTTATCTGACAGATATAGAAAAGGATGCTCAGGTTTTGCTATTGATTTTTGATATTGGGCTTTATAAATTAAACTGAACTGAACTTAAGTTTCATGCTATCAAATAAGCCATCAAAGAAAGAAACACTGCCTCATTACCAGGCTGCTAACAGAGCTCTGTAGGCTAACGTTAGCAACCCTCCTGCCCAGCCAGTCTACAACGATATTATTGGAGTGGTAACGAGAGTTTTTTTTTTCAATTTTGGGCGTCATATGCCATCAAAGAGGCGGGGATAAGGCATGGAAATATGTCAAAATGTTGGGCTATCATGTACAAATCAACAAAAGCAATGTAATGTTTGCTAGCTAGCGAGTTAGCTTCTGAGACGTCAGCACACTACTTGTGTTTTTCCTTTCCTTATGCGTGTTAAACCTTTATTAACGTAGAAAATACATTTGTGGTTTCTTTAGTTGCTTGCGCAGCCATCTTGCTGAAGATTTCTCGTAACACTCAGTTTAAAATGTGGCAGTGATAATCCTCCGTTTAGAGGGTGACGTAGCCATGATACTTCTCCATGAGTCGGGACACGCTACCAAGATGTGAATGCACAAAACAGAGAGGCGAGGCGTGTATTGAGAGTGAGTCTTACACAACGTCTCACCAACACCAACTCTTTGTCCCAATCTCTACTATTCTCTGAAGTTAGAGCACCCTCTGGTTTCCATGGCAACTTGTTAGCAGCAGCAGCAGCAGCGGCGGCCAGAGGAGACGGGCGCAACACGTAAACAACTCACACAACAAATCACTTATCACTACAAACAGACTGAAATAGTTCACTTGGCACAGGCCTGACTGTGTTTCTCCTGATGCGGTTTGTTTCAACAGCGGCGACAAAGGACAGCCAGGGAGTATCCGAGTGAACGCTTCGTGCAGAAGGGGTTGGGTAATTACAAATATGGAAAAATAAATATCAGGTGTGTGGTGATTAATCATTATCTTCTCAGCCAGTCACACCGCTGCTGCCAAAACTGCGAGGAGAGCAAGTCATGACACGGTGGTTCAAACAGATAATTCACACGTTGATCCTGTTTACATTCCAATCAAGAGGTTTTATGAGCAGATAACCACCATATTTACTGTTTTGCTGTTTCACACATCGTACTACAATTACAAATGCAATGTCACTTTCCCAGACAGGTTGGAAAGACGGCCTTGATGCTGGCAGCTGCTGCTGGTGGAAGGCCATCATTTTTAGATGAGAATATAAAAAGAGCACCTTCAGGGAGCGGGTGGTCCGCATGTGTAAAAAACTTTTCTTTTATTACTCTTCACTGTGAACTATGTGTGTCCGCTGCATCACCAGGATGTCTCTATCTCAGTGGAGGATTAAAAGTGGCTACATAAAAATAAATCAAACAGAGAATATATATATTTATATCTGAGCAGTTTGATGTGTGCAGCAGCAGATGTACATTTGTGTAGTCATTTTACGACTGCCTGGTGTTGATGGCTTTCATCCAGTCTATAAACTGTTGTGTATGACAGCGAGAGCCGTCCATAAATGCTTTACTAGCATGTTTGCTATAGTCACAATAAACTGGTAGTTCTGATATTAAATGTATCATCTGGTTGCAAAGTGTTTAAACATAATACTTAGCACTGTTATGTAATTACTGCACATTTGCATTACTCATTTCACTTACACAAGGAGACAGTCACCACAGTATCAACAGAGCTGACAACTTGCTCCTTAGACATCTATTTTAAGCATCTATTTTGCTGGTTTTTTTTTTTTTTTTACCAAAACACCAACATATCTTCACATTGTTCTCATCGTCATGCAACTCTCAGCTCCTCAAACCTTTGCGCCACACAGATTGTACATGGCACAAGAGCCCCATTTCCACCAAGCAGTCCAGTTAATTTCAGTTCAGTACGCTTTTTTTCTGTTTCCACTGTGAAAAGTTGTGGATGGTACCAATAGAACTGTTCTGTACCGTCCCCATGTTTGGTCCCCCCTCTGTTGGGGTACCTAGCACACAGATCTGGTACTAAAAGGTGGAGC
>JAPZEB010000021.1:28143083-28159566 GCA_029783705.1 Chaetodon striatus
ACATTGTAAACTGAATATCGTCAGATTTTGGATTGTTGGTTGTACAACACAAGACATTTTAAGATGTCACCTTTAGTTCCTGGAGTATTGTGATAGGTCTTTCATCCCATTTTCTGACATTTTATAGACCTAAAGATCAATCAGTTAATCAATCATCTAATCAGTGGTTGCAGCCCTAAAGATAAATATGCAGTTGTCTAATAAAATTTTGTCCAAAACGAAGCATCAAGTCATTATCTAATGATTTCTGCATGACAGGACTGACACAATGTGTTCAAAAGATCAATGTATGGAGGATAATCTCCGAACCTGAAAGCTTGTTTTAGCTGCGAAGTCTACAAGCATGAACTAAAATTTAATAATTTAACCCATTAGCCCTGAATTACAGGCATGAAAACATAAAATAGCCCTTTTAACTTTGCAGATGCTAAGAGTTAGACCACTTTTTCAAACACATTACTTTCTCGTGTAGCTACACCACCTGTTCCAGGAAGTGTGCAAAGGATTAATATAAAAATCTGCCATTTTCAGGGTTTATGGTAATAGGCTTTATAAACTCAAGTAGCAGCTCAACACAACCCCAACTGCAGCTTGTGTGTTGAGCTAGCACCAGCTATGCTGTAAAGGTGTTAGAAACTAGCTCTATTATAGATTTGTTTAATAGTTACAGGCCTAGTAGCTACTCACAAGTATTTGTGGTAAACAAAAATGTCCGCCCTGTGTATCACTGATGAGAGGCTGAAGCCTGGTCATACTGCGGTGCAATGGTTTTAAAATTAACATTCATCTTTGATAGATTTTTTGTTTGTGAAAGGCTGTGCAGGTCTTGTGTTGGCCCTTCTGGGGAGAAACTGATCAATTCTCTGATCGTGTAAATCATGTACAGGGCACCCGAGCAGTGGATGAGACAATGAGTCATGCTGCTGTCAGGTGACATGGCTCTAAAGGATATTAAAAGACAACTGGATTGTGCCTCTTACTTCACCGTACATCTTCACAGACTTAAAATGACAAATGACTCCACACTCATTCAGTGGCTTAAATGTAAAAAACAAAGTCTTTGGACGTAAGGACCAAGGAATCAGAGTCTCCTGAGCTATGGCTGATCGCTGAGGCAAACCCAGACTACACTATCTAAACTACATGTCCCAGCTGGCATGTGGGCACTTCAGGCTCCCCATGAAGGAGGAGCTGAGGACAAGTCTGTACACATCACCCTGTTGTAAACATAATACTCACACATGAGCCAAAACCTTCCTGGCTGCAAATATGCCTACATTAAGGCATTTGTGGCAAAATTAAATATTTATTTAATGTGCTACATTCCTCACACAGCCTGAGTCAACCACGGCAGCAAGTTTTTTTTTTTTAACATTTTGAGTCAGTATTCGGCAACACCCCCAAAATAACTTGGTTCCCTGTTGTTTCTATGATAAGACTCCTCTAATGATATCATTGTAAACTAAATATTGTTGGGTCTGGGACTGTTGGTTGCTTAAAACAAGGCATTTGAAGATGTTACCTTAAGTGACAGCCTGAGTCCACCACTGTGGCAACCATATTTTTAACATTTTGAGTCACTTTTCAAGCAAATAACCCCCAAAACAACCTGGTTCCCTGCTGTAATTCCTATTTCTATAATGAATCTTCTCCAATTACATCATAGTAAAGTAAATATTTTTTGGATTTAGGACTGTTGGTCGCTTAAAACAAGACATTTTAAGATGTCCCCTTTAGTTTATGGTGTATTGTGATAGGAAATATGTCTATATTAAGGCATTGTGGCAAAATAAAATGCTTTTTTAGTGTGCTACATTCCTCAGACAGCTTTAGCCCACCACTATGGCAACTGTTTTTTTTTTTTTTTAACATTTTGAGTCAGTATTCCAGCAACAAACCCCAAAATAACTTGGTTTCCTGTTGTTCCTATGATAAGACTCCTCTAATTATACCATAGTAAACTAAATATCTTTGGGTTTGGACTGTTGGTTGCTTAAAACAAGACATTTCAAGATGTTACATTAAGTGACAGATTTTTGAGTCACTTTTCAACCAACAAACTCCCCAAATAACCTAGTTCCCTTATATAATTCCTATTCCTATAATAAGTCTTCTCTAAATAGGTCACTGTAAACTAAATATCTTTGGGTTTTGGACTGTTGGTCACTTAAAACAGGACATTACGAGATGTCACTTTTTGTTTCTGGCGTATTGTAATAGAAAATGTCTATATTAATCGTATTTTGGCAACATTATATGTTTAATGAATGCCCTACATATTTGTCAGAAGAGTTTATACTTTTTCAGTGTATTGCACGCACTAGGGAGGATTTTATTTTGAAAATGTTAACAGGAAATCACTCTTTAAATCCCTACTTAGTTAACTTGGCATTAGTTGAAGATACATTATTCATCCATCCTAATTCTTTGATGTAGCCTAAATATGTTTGGTCATTTATTTAATTAAAAGAGCTTGCAACATGTTTGTCAATGTGCTTTTATTTTGACAGCTCACACCGGAAATGGCTCTATTAACGCTAGCACGCTTCACCTACTTTTGAAGTTAACTATGGTACGTGGTAGGTAACCAGCGGTTTTTCTTACGCAGTAACGTTAGTTAGCTGTGAACTTTAAAAACACACCAAGTATCGGACAGACGAGCCGGACGCTAACGATGCTTCCTCGCAGGCAGGACTACGGGATGAAGAGGACCGGAGGACCGCGCAGCGGCTCGGTTATAAACTTCAGGACAACGGTGAACTCGGGCTCCGTCCGCCGCAGCTCCGCAGTGCTGCCGTCCGTGCTAACGTTTCTGGTGATCGTAGCATCCGGAGGCCTGCTGCTCATGATAGAGAAAGGAATGCTGAACAGCATGGAGACGCCTCCACCCCGGGGCAGCGGCAAGCGGCTGGACTTCATTCGGCAAGTTGGGAAGCACAGCCCGGGAGCTGTGGACGTGGACTCCCAGGTACAGTTATGTTAATACACCGTGAAGTTATGCCCGAGTTTACCAGATTGATCCGGTGGAGCCAGCGGTGATTTTGATTTATCTCGTGATTATGTACGTGTTTATATTTCACAACATTATGAAATCTGTCAGAAACTGAGGGATTTAAGGCTCCACAGCCGTTTCATTAGTGGGTCAAGAGCGACTTTCACTTTGTCATCAAAGAGAAATCACAAACTATTTTTAAAACGCTGCGGTTTGTTACTGTGTTCATTAAATCTCCCATATGTGCAGTTTATAATCTCAATTTTGTGATTTTTAAAACAGCATCAAATGACAAATAGCTGGTCAGATGCAATCACAAATTGCAAATGCGTGAAGAAGTGTGCATGTCGTTTTTATATTTAATAACTTGTCATTTTCCCTAACATCTGCGCACTTAAAGGGGCACTTAGTGGTTTTAGTATTGGACTTTCATAATGTTAGGGAGCTCCCAAAAGATGAATTCAAAAAGGAATAGTCAAAAAATAACCACCAGAGGCTCAGATATCCTGACTTTCAGTCTCGTGTAACCTGATATGGCGTCTTTACACAGAGATGGAGCTACAGGGCCACAACAGTCCCCTCCTTACTCCACCTTTGTATTTGTACACAGAACCAAACAATGGAGGCATCATGCCACTCAAGTGTGTGATTTCAGATTCACACCAGCATGCAGAGGCAAAAAAAAAAAAGGCTTGACGCTTAACACAACAGAGTTGGCCTTTAGTGGGACACATAATGCGCCAGCAGCCTTTCTGAACAATAAAAACGACATAATATCCCCCTGAGACCCTGTGTCCTCAAATCAGGACATCACATTTTGGGTTTACTTGACCTCATACTTCATTCTACTTGACTTAGACCTGTTGTCCTCGTCATGGACACTTTTGTGCCGTCTAGTGGTAGGAAAATTCACAAAAACAATTCACGCATCCATGTAAAAACAAGATGGCAGCTATTTCTGCCAAGTCAGTCTGTAGTCGATTCTGACACAAAATTGGACAAAACCTGATCACACTTTATAATTGAAACTTGTTAGGTGAGACAGCTCGGTCCCCCCATTCCACGTGTGTACCTTTTAAATGGAACGGCAAGACAGCATAATGGCGTGGTAGTCTCACCTATAATCTTTTCATTAGTACTTATATCTTTCAAACTGCACACCTCCACCTTGTATGCAGTCTTTCTGTTAAAAAAAAGTCAGTCTCAAAGGCCAAAACGAAATAACTGTGATGACATCACGATGACACAGTGAGGTGGTTTTCTCAGACTTGATGTCACACAGCTGACTCCACAGGCTTAGTAATAGAAGCCATGACTAGTAAACCAATTGGTGTAACGTCCCCTAAAAGTCACTGACTTGTGTTCACATTTAGATCCTCCAGGAGATCCGAAACCGCACCATCAGGACGATGTGCAGCCAGAAGAACATGCCCCACAGCATCTGGTCCCTGAGCCCCGTGCAGAGGAAGACGCTGCTGCAGCACATCCTGGTGAACGATCAGTACCACTTCCTCTACTGCTACGTCCCCAAGGTGGCCTGCTCCAACTGGAAGAGGGTTCTCAAGGTTCTGAACGGAGCTCTGGAGAGCGTGGACGTCAACATCAAGATGGACCACCGCAGCGACCTGCTGTTTTTGTCCTCTCTTAAACCGGAGGAGATCCGCTACCGCCTCAAGCACTACTTCAAGTTCATGTTTGTGCGTGAGCCCATGGAGCGCCTGCTTTCTGCATACAGGAACAAGTTCGGAGAGATTGAGTCCTACCAGAAGAAATACGGCGTGGAGATCATAAAGCGGTACAGAAAAGGCCACGCTAAGGACTCAGCTGTTACAGGAGATGACGTGACATTTGCAGAGTTCATCCGGTACTTGCTGGATGAGGATGTGGAGCGCATGAATGAGCACTGGATGCCTATGTACAACTTGTGCCAACCCTGCGCCATGTCCTATGACTTCATCGGCTCCTATGAGCACCTTGAAAGTGATTCGGAGTTTGTGCTCCAGCGCATCGGAGCGCCTCCTCATGTGCGCTTCCCAGAGAGGCAAACGTGGTACAAGCCGGTCACCACAGAGACATTGCACTATTATCTGTGCACCTTGCCACAGAAGCTACTGAGGGAACTCCTGCCCAAGTACATTTTAGACTTTTCCCTCTTCACTTATCCTCTCCCCAACACAACCACTGAGCACTGCCGACATTAAATGTGCAATGTTTTATAGTTTTGAGATTATTTTTGATAGAGAATCATTTTTTACATTTTTTTATTCCTAGGGAACAAACAGTATTTTGATAGCTGTTACACATTCTTACTTGAGATGTTGGAGTATCATCCAAAAACGCTGATTATAGGAAGAGACGGAGACTTCAAAACCACTAAAGCTTGAAATCAGCTAAAGACAAAGACAAAAAATGTAAATCACTGTCCAATTTCAACATGTTCCTTTCATGCACTGTTACAGTAAATGAACCAATTCAGTATATATTGATGGAAATGTAAATACGGTTGCAATACCAAACTTTGTATTTCACTTATTTCTTCATGTATGTTGTGAAGAAGGTTAAAGGGTCAATAGTTTCTGTGGGCATTCAGTGGTTTAGCAGGCTAAAACACAAACTCACAGGTTTGTGGGATTTAAATCAAGCTTGTGTCTCTTTGTTTTTCATGTCGCAGCCTCTCCTCCCCATCCGGCTCCCATTTTTCCTATAACGGTGGATTATTTACCTTGTAATAAAACAAAAGTTGAAGTTTTGTGATGCACATCACTGCGATTTCTGTTATTTTGTATTGCTTTATTTTATGAATAATTTAATAATTTAAACATCATTAAAAAACACGAATATTAAGCACAACACACAACCACAGGGCTGAACTAATACTGCTCTCGCTATGTTTATGAGGTTAAAGTTGCTAAGAAACAAAAGTCATTTTAGAAGCACTGACTCACTCTTGAAGCTGCATCCTAATTGTATCAATGACTTTGTAACATACTGACGGAGAGGGCACTTTGCATCCAGATATGTAAGTGGAGTCAATGATATTTGAATAGAAACAAATCACAGTTTGTTCAAAGGTTAGCACAGTCATTAGTTTAAGTCATGGCATGATTTCATCCCGGGTGCCTCAGGCTGAGCTGGTACATAAAGTTGCTAGAGGCTAATTAATGCCAAGACTCGTGACCTTAACGATTCATGTCCAGACTCAAACTTCAAGCACAAGCTTCTAGTGGTTTCTAACTCACTCATCAGATCCTTCATTTGTCTGTCTCTCTAGTCGTTAATCCTTGAAGCTCACACTTCTGAAAAGAGAAAGAAAAAGGATGTTAAGTTTGTGGTGAAAAAGGAAGGGGGATTTTTAAAAACAGTCACAGCTCATCATTTTTTATTTTAATCCAAAAGCTTCCTGTTTAATATTAACAATTTAATAGCTAAATTCCCAAATTGAAAATCTAAACCAAAAACACAGAGCACTAAAACAGCTGTATCACACTCACGTCCAAAGCCTTACTTGTCTGCTGACTTGTCAGTGGAGCGGTTCAGAGTTCGGAGGATGGAGCGTTCTGGGGACGTGTGATGAGGACTGGCGGAGAGGGATGAAGAACTCTGCAGGGACGAGAAGGACACACCCTGTCTGCGCATCTCCTGGACTGCCCTTTCACTGAGGACAGAGAGACGATTAGACAATCACAAAATGTTTTGTTTGTGCCTCCAGTGTGTACAACATGTATTAAAGCTGTTCAGTACTTACTTGTAAATTGCTTCAACACTTTTGTTAATAAAGTTGAGTCATTTTGTAAGCAAAAATGTCAGAAGTCATTGATCACAGCTACCAATGTGAATATTTGCGGGTTATTTGTCTTATATGTATGTTATTTTATCTATTCAAATTCAAATTCAAATTCAAAAAACTTTATTTGTCCCCAGGGGGCAATTCAATATATACCAGGGTTCTGTATCTTAACGGTACACCAGCACTACATCAGTTACTGTTCGTGACACAAGTGACAGTAAAAGCCAACCCCAGAGTAATTTTTGTTTGGTGTTTCAACTCACTATATTTGCATTTAAAAAAAAAAAAAAAGATTTGTGGGCATCTTCCCTTTATTGATCGTACAGCTCAAGAGAGACAGCAAAGGTGGAAGAGAGGGGGGATGGCATGCAGCAAAAGTGCCGCAGGTTGAAATTGAAACCATGCCACTGCAAAGGCCTCAGCCTATATGGGGCACACACTCTACCAGGTGAGCTAGAGGTCACCCCTGTATTTGTGTCTCTTGGATACTGCTGCTTGCGGTGTAGCACCTTGTTGCTACTCTTTTAATAACACCCCAGCCTCACCTGAGTGCTGCAGACGCCTAGAAACAACCCGAACACAGAAAATAATAAGAATATAAGAAAGTACAGACTGAGGGCAGATTCTCTAAAGAAAAAATACACTGCCACACACTGAGAATGGGCCATAAGTGATGATTGAGGATTACTTCTGTATGACTTTATACTTATCAAATTATATTGGTAATATATGTATCGGTATATATTGGCAAATCATTTTTAAAGAATAGATGTACATTTAACATAAGAAAAAGATTGATTCATAAAATCCTACTTTTAATGTCTTAGCATTTTGATACTTATATACTTAGACTGATACTTCTACTTCTACTTTGATACTAGATTGATTTTAGACATTTCATTCACTGGCGTGGCAGTTCTTTAGATAAAGAGGTTGAGAGGTGTTGACCATACTTGCAATCACGTAATCACATCTGTAATATTTTGTTTGATCTCATTTTGCTTTAGTTATCCATCCAGTTGTTTGTTTAATAAATCGTCATAAAACGCATCGTTGGACTTCAGCATAGATTTCTTTGAGCTAGTCACAGTTAAGAGCCTACTCAGCCTCTAAGCGGCTTTTTTCATTTATAGAGGTCGATACACCAATTAAGGTCTTATTTTTAGATGATTGAATTCAGTGTCTTTTAAGACTTTTTAAGGATCCAATATACGATACTTTTTAATGGATGAGAATAAATGGGACATTTTCAGTAATGTCTCTCCATCCTGATGATACGCTACTTTAAAGATCAAAAGTGATGAACGTCTATTTTTTTCAGCCTACTTCAACTTAATACGAAAACAATCTCGTTTGTGAACACTATTGTTGCATCAGCAATGCTACCAATATAATTAAAGGGCTTCAGAATACATTATATATTGATATTAGTTGAATCATATAACAAAGCTAACGTAAAATACATTTTGTAGATATGTTGACAGATCTTGTTTGTATCAAACTTGATTTCAGTGCCGATGTAAAAGCTGTAAAGTCAGCGTCAGTGTAAAGACCAACAGTTGTTTAGCTCACCGTTCAAAGCGTTCAGTCGTCAACTGTCTTTTCAGAACGTCCATCTCCGTCTGCAGCTGAGAGACCTTGCCGCGGAGCTGGGACACCTCCCTGGCATGCTCCGCACTGAGAGTATTTACACACATGCAAACATATCATAATCAGCTGTTTGAGAAAAGGGCATTTATTCAAGTCTTACAGTTTAAGTCAGTGTACTGAATTGGATTTCTTTACGTTTTGCTGTCAGCCAGGGTCAGCCTATCACGCAGGACCTTCAGCTCCGACTCCCTCTCACTGGCTGTCAGGTGGGTTTGGAATTCCTTGTGCCGATTGGTGGAGAGAAGTGTCTCAAGGTTACGGACAGTCAGCCTCTCACTGGCTAGTTGTTTCTTCAGCAGCTCTGCCTCTGACCGAACATCCTCCAGTTCTCCTGTGACCTAGAAAACATGAAGATTTAGTTTTCAGAAAGCACAAATAGATGCAACCAGTTCACAGCAAAGCTAGCAGGCCTCACCCTCTCTAGGTCCATGCTCCTGGAGGTGAGCTGACGTGCAGCGAGCTCCTTGCCAGAGTCCAGTTTGACACACAGCTCCCTGACAGATGCCAGATCTGAGAGGAGTGCAGCCTTCTCCTCCTGTGTTTTGCGGAGCTCCTCCTCTATTCGGGACATCCCACGAACCAGGGACGATACTTGGGCCTCATAAGCCTGTAAGGCCTGTGCATGCTTGGGAAACAGTGAGGGGAAAGGCACATTCAGCACAGGATGATATGAATAGGAAGTGAATGTTTTACTGTCCAGTATAATTTGACTGTAGCATACTCCTACTGTTGGAAATATGTATTTGCCCACAATATGGATGCATCAGCAGCTTCCATCCTGTGTCTTACCTGTTGGATTTCTCTCTCCTGGTGGCCGACAGTATCCCTTAGGTGCCTGCGTTCTGTGTCTGAAGAGAGCAGCTCCATGCGGATGGAGTTATTGAGGCCTTCAGCCTGCTGCAACTTCTGCTCCCGCTCCTCCACCTCAGAGTGGGCCATCCTGAAACGGTCCAGCAAGTCCCTGTTCTCCTGCTCCTGTGGGTCAACACCAAGCAGTTAGTGGGATGTGAGTGTAAAGGATGGCAGTATCTACGATATAGAGCCATAGAAGTAGACAGTTTTGTCTTGCCTTTGTGGCCATCAGTTTCTCTATTCTGGACACTTCAGAGATGTAAGAGTGGACCCTCAACTTCAGCTCATCCTTCTCATGCAACGCCTCCTCCATCTCCACATGTACAGTCTGCAAACACACAACAGAGGCTGCTGTTATTTTTCTTTGTTTTCTTCATATCTCACACAGAGGAAACAACCACAGACTAATGACATTACTATTCATGACATACTTGGTTCTCTCTGGTCATTGTAGCCAGGTCATCTTGCAGCCTCCTGTTCTCCCTGATTGTGATTTCTTTGTCTCTCCTGAGTCCAGCCAGCTCCTCCTGACAGGCATCCAGCTGCCTCCTCAGGCTGGTGATCTCCCTCTCACGGCTGTTTAACGCCCCCTGCAGCTGACTGCCAGGATCACATATTAACAAATCAGCTTATTGAGGGGGGACTCATGATTTCTTGTGTGAGACTCTCAGTCTCATTTAGTTGTTTTTAAACCAACACAGAACTTTGAGAGCACAATACTCACGCTAATGAGTTGTCCATGTTCGTGACTGTGAGTCTCACATCTTGAAGGGTCTGTTCCTGTGTGAATACCAAATAATTGACCTTCATTAGCACTCATTCAGCTCAACTCATCATCCCTTTCAAACATGCAAACATGTATTTAAGTTTATTTGATGTTAAACTGAGGCTGTAGAAGTCTGAGTTAGTTAAATCAAGAGTTTCTTCCTAGGTTAGAGCCATTTAAAGCCCCATTTCCACCTTACACTTTTGATATGGTACCTTTGGAACCAAAAGTAACCCTTCAGAGACGATACCTAGACAGTGCTTTAAGTCTGTTTAGTGTTTCCACCGGAAACAGTACTCTTAAATGTGGTCGGGGTTGATGTCATTCACTGCCCCGTCCATCACCCACTGTACTTTGTCATTATCGGTGACACAGATGAAGTCTGCACCTTGTTTATCGTCCACAGAACGAGGCTGCACGACGACATGTTCACAACAAAATAGAACAAGCTGCAGTGAGATTCTCTCTCGATGAGATTTTTAAAAATAGCAGGTTTGTGCATTTAGTCCTTCTCAGGCAAATTCAGGGGTTTAGTGTTGCCGTAGCCCACAGGAATATTGCTCTGCTACGCCTTTTTTTCTTCTGACTGAGGATTAGAATAGATGCAGTTCATATAACCCGGCCGAAATTAATATATATAAACGCTGAAGATCCACTCATTACTAAAAGTGTCTGTCATCCACGAGAGACAATAAAAACAAAACTAATGGTCAAAGTTGTCACATTTAAATTTAAGATGTGCTGACGGATTCACGTCATCAATTCATTTGAGTGAGATAACAAGTTCCACCTTAAAAGTTGCCGGCAGTTGGCCCAGTGAAATAAGTTATTTTTTTGCTACAGCTGCTAGTTACAGTTTACTAATGTTTGTAAAACTCTGTGTGCTAGGTACCCCGACAGAGAGGTGACCAAGAATGGGGACGGTAAGGAACGATTCCACTGGTATCGTCCACAACTTTTCACAATGGAAATGGAAAATAAGTGTACAATAGTGCTTGGTGAAAACGGGGCTTATTTTCATGAGAAATCCTTATTTTCAAAACAGTTCGTCTCTTATTCCCATGGTGTCCTCCTACTCCTAAGTTTGTATGCAAATACAGTTTATTTTTATGGATTATATTTAAACCGAAATGACAAGAATATTGTCAACATGTGAAGCCTAATTTTTTGTGCTTCTAGAGTTACGTGTTTTGTGGACATGTAAGAAATTATCAATATGTCAAGTTTTCAAAAGGAGTTTGGCATTGTATATTTTTCACCGGGAGCAGGATTGTAAAAAATCTCAAAGGATTCTAGTTGTAGTCTTGCAATTAGTGAATCTGCAAGATCCCCAGTCTTTGCAAAATCTTATAGTGTGTCACAAGAAGTCACATTGTCTTTAGATGTGAGAGGGTGTCAGACTTTAGTTTTTCTTTCAAAGCCTTTGCATGTGTGGTAATCATTAATCATGGCAGGATGAAGCAGAAGGTGAAGAAAGCAATCTTTGTAGGGTAAGGAAACAAGAGCAAGCCTCAGCTGTGCATGAACTGATGTGATTTTACATAATTGACATTAAAATAAAAGTTTAGAAAATTAAAAATGCACCTTATTAGAGAACGTTTTATGTTACAGATTTGAAGATGTAGAGTTTTTGCTTACCATACCTTAAAATTAAGCTATACAGGCAACAGCCTTTTCTAAATTGAACACTAATCTATTGATACTCTGCAGTTTCAAATCTGCTTTACTTTGGGGTGTTTACTCTACCCACATACTGTATTAACAACAACAATAATACACACTGATCCAGATAAGAGTTTGGGGTCAGGTAGGGTTGAAAGATCAGCTGGGGACAGGTGTTACAGTTGGAGTAAACCCAGACCTACTAGACACAGATATCATCATGGTTGGAGGGGACCTTCACGTGACCCCAACCTGCCATTGGGGACTACACAGATAGATGTCCTTATCTTTCCCTGCAGCTCCCCCGCAGCTAACTGACAGAACTGGGAACTGTCAATCACCGCTGACATGTGATGTCTTACTCAGCCAGGAGATGGGACAGCACCAGACGAATCACTTCTAAATGACAAATCACTGTCGCGGTGGTGGTTTATCACCGTTTTGTCTTGGTACTGAGATACGTCTATCACTGATTGAGGATAAATATGTGTTTGGTTGGGAGTGATATTTGTGAGTTTCGTGTGATAGTTTGGGTTTAAAATGTCTCCACAAAAGGGAACTTTAAAGGGAGAGCTAGCTGACAGAAAACACAGAGAACGCATTAGGCTACTGTATGATGTGCTAAAGGTTCAAATAGCTGATTTCAAAAACAGGTGGCACGAATAAGAAGAAGAAGATTCACTTCAGTTAAGTGGTGATAATTGAGTGCTGATCTTTGGTCCTCCCTTTCCCTCTGAAACTGACAGCCTTGGTGACCTCCTCTTTCTTTCCCTTTCTCATCCCAGCTGCTTCCTTATATGGCGAGCTATAATGATACACGTTGTAAAGTCTGTGTAAGCACTACCTTCAGACACTAAAAGTGACCCTCAAGAGTGTAATGGGGCTATATTCCTCCTGGCATTGTGAAAAGGTGAAAAAAAAAACAATTTATAACTCTTTGTACTGCCACTTAAGGACTCCCATCAGCGGTTTATTTGCGGTGAATGAGGAAGCTTGTAATTTTCAGTGTTTCTCAAGGAAAATAGGTATGTTTAAGAAGGTGAATAGCAGGTTAAGCTGCAGGTTCATGGCTGGTGTTTTTACAGCACTGGGGTACATGTTTTTGTGTTTGTTTAGAGTGGGGATTTAAGTGGAGTACAATAAAAACAGATAATGACAATATGGACACGTGTGACCTACAAAGGTCAACAAATGTCAGCTGCTTTTTTTTTTTTTTTTTTATCTTTATAGAGATTTTAACAAAACAACACCCTCAGGAATGAACTGTACATAAAAAAGAAGACCAAAAGAAAGCTCTTATAGGTAGTATGACCAGCAATAGGTTCAGCACCAACTACAGAATGGATGTGTGTACATAAGCATATAGTACGAGTATGCAAATATTGTTTGTCCAACCCATTATGAACAAGTATCATTCAAACACTTGAGGCCATTCTCAATAAATAGGACATGAGTGGTTGCCATGTTTTATCTAAGGTTACAGAGCTGATGGAAACACAGTATCTAACTCTCTCCATGTGTAACAAGTTGGTGATTTCTGCCATCCAGGTTTTAAAAGAAGGCACATCCTCACTTTTCCAAAGAGTTAAAATGTTCCTTTTTGCCACAACCATGCCATATTGTATTGTCTTTTGTTGCAAGTGGGATAGAGCTGATAGATGTTGGGTTCCACCCAGGATTGCAGTACATGGGTCTGGTGTAATATCACTGTTGTGTACTTCTAAAAAGCACGTCATAATCTGCTAATGTTAAGAGACATGTCTGGTGATATTCTAATTTTTTATTACTGTCCACAAATCCCACAATTATACTAAACCTCTGTGTCATAGAACGTCATTGTTTTAAAATAAAAAAATAAATAAAAAGAAGTTAATGAGCCATTCTTATTCCCAACTTGTTTAATACCAACAGCTGGTCAGTGGCCCTACACATCAAACTATGACGCTCTAGGTAACCCTCCGGCGTCATTTTTGTATTATTAATACAATACTAATACTGTGTGATGGCTGCTGATTAATCTATGCTTGCTACGTGCATCACGTCTCTTCAAAATGAACTGCCATATATATTCGCAGAAAATATGTAATTTCAGCTTATTAAATGCATGGTCTTCTCCCAAAATAAACTTAGAATGTAGGTCAAGAACTTCATTTTTACACTTACTTCTTTAGGTTTAGGCAAAAACAGCATGTTAGGTTTACAGAAAAAAAAAATCACGGTCTGGTTTGAAATAAGTATGTTTTTTACTAACGTCACTTGATCACGTGATGTCACTAGCATAGTAGGCTACACATAATAGCACACTATGTTGTTATTTGAATAACTTGACTGACTTTTGGGCATGAAAAAACACTTCCAGACACTACTCAGGTCATTGTCTCAGCACCGTTACTTAAGGCATTGCTGTCGCACAATTAAAACACATCATATCAACATCTGCTGGTGAACCATTCATAACGTATATTGACATGCACATTTTAAAGTTTGTTTTACCAGTCAGTCATGTAATAACTTGTGAATTTAGTGTAAAACATTATACATTATGCCATTTCGGCACAAATCAGAGCTAGTAGTTACTCAGCTTGCTAACATTAGCTAGTGTTATTAGCCCTACTCTGTACAGTAATTGTTAAGCACTACAATTGCATCAACTGCAGATTTATTTTTTATCTCTTCCTGAACCGACGACTATACATTGAATTTATAGTTTATTACATGGCAAATAAAAAGTTGTAAAACTTCAACAAGTTATTATAAGTTAAACATGTACAGCAGGTTGTAACTGAGCTGCTCTCTCCCCTTTCAGTATCCGTCCCATATAGTTCATCTGTTCCTTTGGCACAATGCATGATGGGATATATTGGTTGGTGAGTGACCATCAGTAGAACACTATTTTTTCACGGTGCATTGTGGGAGTTTATTTGGCTTACCTACGTCCCCTTCCACCCAACCTCTGTGGATTTTCTCTTTATACTATGGCAGTTGCTTGGGACATTAAAAAAGTAGTCACCTGGTGCGTCTCTTGCCGCTGCTAAAGGATACCTCTGTGTACCTCTGGACAGGCCACTGACCAAGTGCTGGTATTGGAGGAGTTCAGAGTGAAACAGTAGTTTATTTTTAATCAATTAATGAGCACACACACTGCTACCACAGATACCCACAACTGTACAAAATGTGTATTAATCCGCAGGTGAAAATACTCTCCAACAAATGCACTGCTTACTCCTGTTTGAGTAACCTTTTGCAAAAAAAAAAAATCATTATTTTGCTTTTTAAAATACATAAATAAAGAAATAAAAGTATATATTTGTGACCCCTTTTTAAAGATTTACATCTGCAGTGGGAACCACTGGATTTTTGGTTAAGGGGTAAAAAAGTTGGTGAGTGTTTTAGAGACTGACTTTGGTGGGATTTATTTAGAATAACATATTTCTAATATCACCGGCCTTTGCCAGCCTGCTTTCGTGCACTATACTGAGTAATTGCTACATATATTTGCAGCTAATCTGTAAAAAAAAAAGTTCAGAGCAGACCCACGCTGTAGTCTTGACTCACTGGTTCAGCTTAATCAGGCTGTTGCTTCTGCTTGCGGTATTTCCTGTACAGTGCTCGACACTGGCATGAGTCAACCCCAATAAGCTTTTAGTTTGCCTATTAACTTTTAAAACTGCAAGTTATAATAGTGTTTTACACATGGCCATTCTGATACTCAAAGGCTTCCTCATCTCCAAAGCAGGTTTAATTCTCGATAAAGCCATCATATTTCGCTCCTGTGCTCGTAAAGATTACATTGCAAGCAAGAAACCCAGGAGCTGTTGGTATTAGCAGGCCCGGGAAATTACATCTTCTTTGTTCAATAAGTGCTTGGACTGTTAATCGGCCCAAGCATAAGACTATGGACCACAAGTGAAGTGAAAGCCTCTGAAAGCCTAGTCCACATGTTCGCCTGCGAGAGGGGAAAAGAAGGGAAGAGAATATGAGCAAGCTGGAAAGAGAAAAGCTCCTCAATATTAGCCGAGGTTCCCATGTATTTATATGAAAGATATTTATTCAATTTCTGAACTCGGGGGACGGCGGATGATAATCCGTTAAATGTCTGCACACACCTTCCTTGCTACTGGCACCTTATTAAAATATGTAGATTAATTTGCGACTGGTACTGCATGTGATTAGAGCAGGGTGGATTGGTGCTCGAGATTCAGCTCATATTTGTAATCTTCTAAATTTAACAGCGAAGTGAGAGCTTGTCAATTAAATGGGATGAAATGATGGGGAAGAGTAAGATTCATCTTCATCTCCTTGTTTTATGCTCGAGTGGCCACAGAGTTATCATTTACAGGGCTTCAGATAATTGGCAGCAGTTTTGTTGAGCACCTTCGGATTCAGGATGAATTTGTATTCTTCAACCAGATAGCAGCTCAATACGCTTTTGGCAAAGTGCAGCCAGGCTTTGTCAATTACAGCGTGTGTCACAGGGAAAAAATATCATGTCACTCCAGATGAGAGAAAGGCATTAAGAGCAGAGTGAGGTAAAATAAGATCTTATGGAATTTAATGGTATTTATGTCATTTTCTTTGAAGGTGATTGATTTGCACTTTTCATTCTTTGCCTGTCAGGTTTTTTTTCCTGCTAATTTGACTTGAAACAGAAACTTGATTTCAAATATATATGACGCGTTGGTGACAAGCCAGCAGGACCACTTAAATCTGCCTTATTGCTATATATATATATATATATATATATATATATATATATATATATATATATATATAT
>JAPZEB010000021.1:28220594-28230953 GCA_029783705.1 Chaetodon striatus
GCACCTTCCCGAGGCTCCTCTATGTTCACCGTCTTCCTGGTTTGCTGCCCCCTGTTTGGTGCTGGGGAGAGCGCAGCTATTGGGTGTTTACAATGTTCGAATCATTGAACTTCAATATTTGCATGAGCCAAAACTAAAAACTTGAGATAATATTGAACACCTTCGAATTTGCTGGCACATCACAAGGAGAGTAAGACTGACTTAAGCCACCTTATATCAAACAATCGAGATCTTTTTAGCATTCACCAAGTGAGGTTAAACTCATGAGTTTTTGTTGGTGTAAAGCTGGCAGTAGGTGGTATTGAAAATGAAGATAAAAACAAACCAAACAAGACAAAAATAATTAAGTCAAAACAAGAAACACCCTCATTTTGTGATGTGTGTGTGTGTGTGTGTGATGGCTTGGTTATGTGTTTTGGGGACTTGCCTTGAACCCGTACATGTTACAATGCCAGCTATATCAGATGTGTTCAATTAAGCTTTTTTGAACTTATTTTAGCTTATGTGACTTAAGTATAAATCCCTGAAATAGGAAAAACTACTATAACATTTTAGCCGTAACATTTGTGTGGTAATAAGGGAA
This sequence comes from Chaetodon striatus, assembly GCA_029783705.1. Taxonomy (NCBI): domain Eukaryota; kingdom Metazoa; phylum Chordata; class Actinopteri; order Chaetodontiformes; family Chaetodontidae; genus Chaetodon; species Chaetodon striatus. The sequence continues at coordinate 28,221,178 of JAPZEB010000021.1, forward strand.
ATGTTATGTATCGTGATACACGGAAGAGTGACACTGAAGGGATTTTCTCACCAACGCAAATAGGCCATTATGATGTGAAAATCTCCCACACAGGTTCTGACGGTAATTGGTTCATGAAATAAAGGGGTCAAATATTTAGGCTAGAGACCCAGTGGGCCTTCTCATTTTAATCTGACAATCTATTGTAGGCCTACCTGCGCAAGGAGAATAGTAGTCAGGTGATAGGAAGAATACGTCAGCCTTCAGTGATGTGCTGAAGCTATGACTGTAGTGGCTGATATAAATCAAGATAGGTACTTTACCACTGTGTCACTGACAGTCATTTACTTTTAAAAGCATTATGCAGCCTACAATATGAGACTTCATTCATTGCATGTGCCTGTGCAGTGTCCTACACTGACTACTGCCAGGTGAGGTGGTGATGGTGATTGCAAATGGGAACATTCTGCTGTATCACAAGGGCAGGATATCGTTAATCAAACCTTTAAGGTATTGACTAGGGTTGCATATTGGAAGCTCTGTCCTTACTCAGTTATTGGTAACTTAAACAATCAATTCATCCATCATCCATTCATCAATTCATAGTTTTGCTCGCAGCCAATCCCTGCAAGCATTCTTTGATTTAATGCTACATGATCGGTCCACTACTGCGGCAGCAACAGCCCTTACAGTCTGTGCTGTGGTGAAGTCGAGTGCGGCGTTTTGACTGAGTTGACAGTTCAGCGCGCCAAGATGCCACCACAAGATTGGAAGTATGGTTAAACTGTACACCTGTGGCCTCTAGTGGCAGTTCACACAACCCAGTGCTTCCATTCACATGATAGGCATTGATTGAAGGTGAAGATTCTCAGTCATCCAGGTCATGGTAATTGTAAGTGCTATATCATAGGCAACTGGACTTGCTTGCGTTTGGATGAGAGGCGAGACATCTTCAAGAAACACACGCAAGTCCAGTTGCTTATGATATAGCACTTATGGGTATTGAATGAAGTTGAAGAAAAAGCTATCAAGCTAAGTACTCTGTTGGCTTCAGAGAACTAGTGATGTGATGAAGGCCCCCTGCTGTGTTGCCTGACATCACTGTGTCTCGGCCAAAAAGTTGCACTTGAACACACCGCAAAGCCTACAGCCAACGGCCAGCCAGCTCCTTCAGTCTACATCTGTGTGAGAGGTACTAACTCTCCACGCCAGCAGACAGCTGTAGTCTGTAACTGTCATTCAAAAAGGGACACAGGAAGACTGTCTTGATGCTAGTTAGCCGGTTAGCACATTAATGACACAATTCGATGTTAAAGGAACAAAGCATATTTACCGTCATCACAAAATGTTTCTGCTTAAGAGCTCCTTACTTCCATTTCTCTACTCGTGTGCTGAGCTGAACTGCCAAACTTTCCCACCCAAAATAATCTACACTTATTAGGGGTTATGGTTTGAATGTGGTCGTGGTCACTAGGGAGACATCAGGAAATGGCTAGTTGGTCCTTTGCTCTTGCATCAAGCTGTCAAATGCTGCCAACTGTTGTTACGCTCTTAGTCCCGTATCGCAACAAACTATTTTCATGGCACGTTATTACCTTATAGTTTCTGTTTTTGGTGCAGTTGATTGTTGAAGGTGGATGACTGGACAAAATGTTTTGGGATGCAGCTAAATAAAATTCAGCCTGCCTGCTGCATCACTTTGAGTTTAGCCCGGCCGTTAAAGCAAAGGTCCGTCACAGTGCATCGAGGGTTGGCTGGCCATCTGGAGTCGTAGGAGAGCACACATGGCATAAAAAATGTCCCATGCTGTCTCCCATATGAGACTGGCCAGACAGCTTTATGTGTGTGGCAGGGGTTTAATTAATCAAATCTCATGCGTCAGTCTTTTCTCCTCAGCCAGCCTCAGTTTGGTACCTTTCATTCAGTCTTTCATATGCTGATCTGACAGACACACTGATTGTGTTGGTGTTTCAATAATAAAGCACGTTCTTCCTTTTAACCTCCCGTAGACTCAGATGTTGCTGCCATGTGCCACACTCACACCCGAAGCAGACGAAAAACTCCGCTCATTGAAGACCTCTTGTCGACTTTCTGCCCTCTGATTGAGGAAACATTCAGTGACTCTCCTCCAAGACTCTCAGAGCTTCACCACCACCATCACCACAGTGTGTCCAACCAGACCCTGCCTTCATCCAGCAGCATCCTCCTCTTCGTCTCACAGGACTGGCTGTACTGTCAGTAAGGTAAGATTTAGTTTTTACCATCTGACTTAATTCTTCCCACTGTTTTGAAACACTGGGAGGTGATGAAGCTGTTGTAAGATGTTATTTCATGAGGTCTTTTCCCTCAAAGGTTCATTCACAAATGTCTACCTCACGATTAAAAGACCCCTCTCCAACACTGCGACCCTGAACAGGATACAAAATGACCTCGAGCATCGACCGGTGAGTCAACTTTTTGAATTACCTGCATTTGGCTTATTTTTTCGAATTAATTTCAAATAATTATGCTGTGTATAAAATGTCAAAACGCAGTTTATTGTTTATGACAGTTGTCTGAATTGATTTTTGATCAACAGACTAATTTTTTCAGCACTTGATTAAAGTCACTTGGGGGGATACAGTGTCCAGGTGCTATGTGTTTAGTTTTATTACTCCCCGCTTTTACATCAAAATAAAAATTCAGGATTAGAAAGGATCTTATCAAAGTGTTTGATAAAGATTATTGGTAATTGAATGTTAGAGGATCTTTAATTGCTGGTGTGTTTGCTCTGCAGGGATGACAGCAGTATCTTTGATGGGTTAATGGAAGAAGATGAAAAGGACAAAGCAAAACGGTACGATCCCTGTGGTTTGTTTTCAGATTCTATGTTGTTTAAAACCTCCTCCGTGATAGTACAATTTTAGTTTTTTGCAGACTTGATTTTATATTTGTATAAATATTAAAGCTACAGCTTGTAACTTTTACAAAAAATATATATTTTAGGGATATTATGGGCACAAAAACTAAGATTAAAATTAGCAGTAAGAAAATAATTTTAACTTTTTTTTGTTTGAGGAATTAAAATGAAAAATAACAATAACTAAAAAAAATACTACAATAAAGAAAACAAAATTAAATAAATAAAAAAAAATCAGCTTTGTTTTTGTGTTGTCCCTCCATTTGCACTGTGGTTGTTACGCCACTTCAGACAGTGCAACACAGCAGCTGCCTTTAAACCCCAAAGACGAAGTAGTTTGATATGCAAACTGTAATGGAAATCAAGTAACCTTGAGTTGTACTCTATGTACCTTCATTATATATTCTGATGAACATGAGCTCTTACTTTTGCACGCCGCAACAGTGGTGCAACAATTAGCCCTCTCATAACGAAGTCCTGTCTATTGCAAAAGCTGGAGTGAACTTCCCCTTGCCTTTTACTGGCCTCTACTGAAACCCTTAAACTAAATCTTGTAATGTCTCATCTTGCAGGGCCAAGGTGTTAATAGTGACACACACCTTTTTGACGAGCAGTCCACTTTTAAAATGTCTTGATTGACTTTGCCATTATGATATAAAAGCCTGATTCGCTCTTGTCTAATGTGAGGGGATTTCCAGCAAAGGATAAATGGGATTAGGTGTTGACCAACTTAAGAAACAAAGACTTATTCATTGATCTGTAACCGTCATTTAGACTTAGATACTTATGCACTCGTAAACCTAACCTAAATTAAACTGAAATCAAAAACCAACATGACAGACTAAATAAAAATAAAAGCTTATTAAAAGTTTAACACTATAATCTCTGGTATATCAGATTGTCCCATGTTCCTAATAAAGGTCTTGTAGATGTGATTTATTCTCTCAGGATGAATGCAGTCGTAGTTTTTTGGAGCACTCATAATGCTCCTGCATTGCTGCTGTAGCTGTAACCAATCCCCAAACCCACTGCATGTTATTGTGTCTCAACCCACAGTGTGTCCCGAAACAAGTCTGAGAAGAAACGCAGAGACCAGTTCAATGTCCTCATCAAGGAGCTGGGCACCATGTTGCCGGGCAACACCCGCAAGATGGACAAGTCCACTATTTTGCAAAAGAGCATCGACTTCCTGCACAAACACAAGGGTGAGAAACACTAATGACAGCCATGTGTGTTTGATTCAGACAGCTGTGGGTCACACTCCTCAGCTGAACACTGTGTTGACATGTTTATGTTTCCTTTACCAGAAATCGCTGCTCAGTCCGAGTCAACTGAGATCAGACAAGACTGGAAGCCTCCTTTTCTTAGTAATGAAGAGTTCACTCAGCTGATGTTGGAGGTGAGTAAGAGCTCTGCTTATGAGGGAATCTTAATGTGTCTTTGTTTGTTGACTATGAGAGAACTAAGAGCATGTTTTATTTCTTTCAGGCGTTAGATGGATTTTTTCTTGCAATTATGACTGATGGGAATATAATCTACGCCTCTGAGAGTGTGACGTCCCTACTAGAACACTTACCTGTAAGTATATAATGTCAGTTAATAAAAATGAATGGTCAATATTACATTTTTTAAATGTTTTAAGTTCATAACAAGCCGACATATCAACAGTGCCATCTGTGTAATGCAGTGTTACATGCTAAGTATTTAAAGCGACAGGTGTTAAAGGTGTTTTTTATGTTTCAGTCTGATCTTGTGGATCAGAACCTGTTGAACTTCCTGCCCATGGGGGAGCATTCAGATGTGTACAAGGCTCTGTCCTCTCATATCATGGAAGGAGAGACACTGACGCCTGAATATCTGAAAAGTAAGTGGAATCTTTGAGTTGCATTGTGGCATTAGGGCTGTCATGGTGAGGGAATTTCCCCTGTGGTGATTAAGGCGGCCTCAACAGCATGAAATTTGATATTATCGCTATTTTTGCAAATTACTTCAGTTGTACTGATTTAGCTCTTTCTTAATAAGCTTAATGTGAAGCTGTTATCAGATATATTGATGCTTTTTAAATGACGAAGACAACACAACACAAGTTATAAAACAAATTAAATACATGTTCATTGTTAAATGCAGAACACAGAAGGGTTATGAAGTGCGAAAGGGCGCAGCATTTTTACAGCTGAGATGCGTTGGTTACGTCTGATTTGTGTGATTCAGAATATCCACGGCAGTAGAAATGTTGGCACACGGTAGAGCACCTACTTGCTCTGGCCCTTACTCTGGATGAAGGGAAGGGTGCAGCTTGTAGGGAGAGAGGATGGACTCATTGGTATGTTGAGCTTCAGTGCACAGATTTATAATACTACCTAGATAACAGATGCCAAGATGGCGCCTACTCATATCCATTATCACTTGGCGCATACACCAAAAAAAGTATCTAGCTTCTAGGTTTACTCCTGCAGTATGCAGCCCACTGAATATGCACGGTAATGTTTCTCCTGCTGGCACTGCCAGCCCCTTCCCACTCATGAACTTTACATTGTGATAATCAGTGCTTTTTAAGTTTTACAAATATAAAACCACCTTGGATCAAAAAGTCAGAATCGACAGACTGATAATTGATCGTGATTGCTGCAGGGGATTGGCTGCAAGGCAAAGCAGCATTCCTGGGGGCCTGGTTGAGTGTTATTTTCTCCTCCATTGTTGGTCTTTATTAGGGATGGGCGATTTTGGATTATTTTGCTGATATCCAATATGCTGACTTTTCCCTATCTAACTAAAGTGATCATCAAGTCTCTTCTATAGTGGAATTAACATCGTATTATGCATCGCTACTTTTAATGTGATGGCCTATCAGCACGTGGAGACATGGAATGCAATTCTGTTTTAATGTATGTAATAATTATTCATTGTGTAAATTAGGAAAAAGCATGTTGGGCCAATATTTATTATATATATATATATATACATAATAAAGCCAATATCAGCAGATACTGATGACGCGCCGATATTATCATGCATCCCTAGTCTTAGTGGTATTTGTCCTGCCCCTCCTCTGCTGTGGCAGCTGGGCAAAAAGTGACAGTGACCAGCGGCTACAGCGTTTTACCCAAAGTCAAATATTCTTCAACTCTCTGTGATTAGAAAAAAACGGCAAACGTGCAGCACTCAGTATAGAATAGACACTGTGTCTTGTGATGCAGGGCCTTGTCACGCTCCTGGCATTCATAACATAACATGATATATGCGATGTACCCATGAAACATCGCAGTTGTGGCAGTTGCTTGCCATTCCCTGTGGTTGACTTGTCAAAAGCCCAGTATTGCAATACTGCAGTTTTGAGGTAGCCCTACTTGGCATTTCCATTTGGAAACCTCTTAATAATGATTGACCTCTGACTGGGTCTAATTAATCACCATAAGCAGATTACTGTCTAAGTGACATTTGCTTATCTGTTACATCAAAAATAAAATAAAGCAATAGAACAGACAGCTTCGTTATTTACTGAATTCTACAGACTGCTTCAAAATACAGAACAGCAGTTTCAAACAGCCATTACGTGACCGGGCATTATCAATCCTCTGGTGCTTTCCTCCCGCATATTTGTTTTCCGTCTCCATCACCAGCAGCCGCGGCTGTTTCTCATTGTTTGGGTAGACTTCACAGGGCAGCCTGGGGAACACCAGGTTTTGCTGCTGCATCTTATTGGGTTGCTTCTGGCAGTTTGTCATAAGCCTCGAGGACACTTGTGTTTTTCCCATCATCATTTTAATGTGCACGCAGCATCAGCCTCAGGTAGCCAGAAGGAAGGAGGCAGGTTATCTCGAGGCAAAGTATCATGGTGGGAGTAAAGTAAGACAAAAAAGATTATCATAGTTTTATATTCTTTCCATAGGTCGTCATGTATTTAATGATGCAGAATGAATACAGTTAGCAGACTACTATATTACTATGAATATATTTTTTAAACAGTGTTTGTTTAGGATTGATTCTGTCCCAAACATTTTGACCCATATAAGCAGTTGATCACTGTAACTATGATCACTGTAAGCGGTCTCCACTCTACATCCTTTTATAAGTGCAAATTCTGTTCTTCAGTTTCTTACTTTTTAACGCAGCTGTTTTTTCCACAGCAAAAAATCAGTTAGAGTTCTGTTGCCACATGCTCCGAGGGACGATCGACCCCAAAGAGCCCCCAGTGTACGAATATGTCAAGTTCATCGGAAACTTCAAGTCCCTGAATAATGGTGAGTTACACTGCATTAACTGTCTGAGCCTTGAGTTGAGTTTTCCTGGCTCTGAAGTCTACTGACTCCTCTGTTGTTTCATTCATCACCAGTGCCTAACTGTACCCGAAACGGTTTCGATGGAGTGATCCAGCGGTCGCTTCACTCCGCCTTTGAAGACAGAGTGTGTCTCATAGCAACCGTGAGGCTCGCCAAACCACAGTTTATCAAGGTAAGAATCGTTGGCTGTTCTTCCACTTCTCACTTCTTATCCGGTCGACACACATTCATGCTTCAGGGTCTGGAAAAAGGTAGTTTTAATTAGGACAGGGCTCAACAGTAACGCTCGCCCAGTCACCGCAGGCAAACACGTTTGGGTTCCTGTCAACCATTATGTGCAATCCCCTGTTGCCTCTTTTGGCAACTGCTTTTCATTTGCTTAAAATCACTTTCCTTTATGTGTCTCTTTCCCACTGTGTAAAATCTTACTTCCAGCAGAGTAAAAGAGCTACTGTCGATTCAGCTTTTATTGCTACTGTTGGAAAATGAGTTTGGAATGAAATCAAACAATCAGCATCACGGAATAATACACAAAATGGTTGTGCTGATACTGAGACAGCAGAATCTGAATGAAAGAGAAGCAGAAACATCATTAAAACTTTTCAGACAAAGTAGTGTCAGACACACAGGAACTGGCAGTTATTCAACAGCAGGTGGATAATGAACACTGCCCTTTTAAGAGAACATGAGCACCAAAATCTGCCTCTTAATACTCACCTTGTTTCCTGCACGTTGAGCTCAACATGAGCTCAGATACTTAAGTGTTTAGTACATGTATTTTGTAAGATAAATGTAGATAATGTCTGATTATGTTCTACACTTTCACCCCTATCCCTCACAGGAGATGTGCACTGTAGAGGAGCCTAATGAGGAATTCACCTCCAGACATAGTTTAGAGTGGAAATTTCTCTTCTTGGACCACAGGTACAGATTTTTTCTTATTTTTAAAGTGTGTTTGTCATTGTGCTCTTTTGTTTGTGTTTTTTTTTTCTTGTTTAATAACCCTTTACCAATGGATAATTAATTAAAGCTGTAGTTGGCATCTATTTTAGTGTATTGCTAGGCTGTCAAATGAGAACATTGGTGCGGCTGGTGGGCAGTGCTTCATTTTGGCTCAACTTTTACCAACCAGGTTGCAAACTTTCTCATTTTACAGCTAAACAGTGCACTAAAATGTGTTTCTAAAAACATTTGAGGCGAGAAATAGGCAATGCAGTAGCAGAATCTTCATTCATATTTGATCAGTGCTGCCTAGTTTGACAGTTTGACCACAGTTCACGAACAAGGAGTGACAGCTGTGTTTGAGCCTCCTCAGCTTTGATTGGTTGTTTTCGTTCACATATGGCAGATTCTTGCAAAGGCATTGGAAGCAATATGAGGAGGAGTATCATGATTTTTTTCTCAGATTGTCTGTCTCATTTGCTTCAGTAACAGCAAATATGACAGAGTAATGGGTATAAAAGTTACCAGCTGTATCTTTAAGGGTGCTTTTACAACAGTCCTTTTCGGTTCCAATTCAAACTGTGGTGCCGTGGTTCAATTTCTGTCCACTTTTAGTTTAACTCGAGCTCGAGCTACAGACCCACCACAGGACTGTGAAAGAGTAGATGTGTGGCATTAGCAGGAATTCCAAAGCTAATATTAACTGCATCTGCTGATGGGAAACGTCCCCCAGTCTTAGGAGTGATGTATAGCCTCTGTTTTGAGCTTGTGTCCTGTGTATTAGTGGAGCAGTTCCCCAGTAAAAAGGGACGCTGGTCCTTTTTGTATCTGTTTGTCACTATTTATGATTAATGAGATCCAGTTGCAATCTTAACTAATGATACTCATTATCAGTTATTTCTTTGTGAGCACTTTGTGTGACTCCAGAGAGGATAAATAAACATGTAAAGAGAAGTAAAGTGCAGCATAACCTGCTGTCAGTCAGATGTTCTCACGTGGGTCCTGATGATGTACCACAAACAGTCTGTTTAACTTCCTGTTTACTCCTCCTGGTTTGTTGTAATAAACCAGTGTGACCATGAAGAGGATCAGAGCTAAAAGTAACAGTATTTGTTATTTGTCTCTTGATCCCCACCAAATTATCTTAACTACAGGTGTGAAAGCAACCTAACTCAGTCGCACTAACAGCAGCAACTTGTCAAGACAAACTGCAGGATGGTTGGTAGAAACTTCTTAAAACTTTACATGTTCATCGAGGGTCACAGCTTCAACGTCTCACAGTCTGATTGTTGAGCTTGACACGTAAATAAAGTTTAAGGCTGCAGAAGTGATTAAAAAGTCCATGTAGATTAGTTAAAGCTTCATTTGTGAAGCATTTAACAGAAAAGTCATCCAAGAGTGATGGTTGGATTTGTTGAAGTCAAATCACATAAAAGCATATTATTGTTTTTTTTATGAAACTGCTGTTGTCATTGGAGATCCCAAAGTTAATGAGTCTGAAATGCAATTTAAGACAATATTAAAAAATAAAAATATACATAAATAAATTGCCAACACACACTCCTAATTTCCCTGTTAAACTGTCAGTGAAATGTCTTTGAAATGACTTTGTAGTCCTTCATAGAATAGTCCCTCACAATTGCACTCTTCCAATTCCTTCATCAGGAACTTCATTG
>JAPZEB010000021.1:28231053-28242922 GCA_029783705.1 Chaetodon striatus
TCTATAAATAAATATGCCTACAAATTAAATAACTATGGCTGTGAAATAAATCCTGAATTAAATCAATGAGGCAATAAATCTATAACTAAATGTAAATAAAAATAGTCAATAAATAAATATGTTTTTAATGAAGGTAGAATGAGCTGGGAAATATGTTTTGGCAACTTAATTTTATTTGTTTTAATTTTTAATTATTGTAATGTGTTTGTTTTATTGTCTGTAACCATGTTGTTTGTGTGGCTGCCTGTCTTGGCCAGAGCGCTCCTAAAAAAGAGATTTTTAATTTCAGTAAGTGTTTTACCCCGGGTTACATAAAGTTAAAAAAAAAATTAAAATATGGAAATAAATATCCACTTGGAAAAAGTAATCCTTTGACAAATATCCTTTTAAAAAAAATATATATATATATATTTTTTTTTTATTTTAGTTTATCTCATAGCCATATTTATTTAATATTGACTTCCATAGCCATGAGCCCTTTGAGAAAAAACTTTTTTTTTCCTACTGCTGTAAAAGCTTAATCATAGTTAGCCTCTAAATGATGGGGTGTGATGACGTACTCACTTGAACAAGAGAAGAAGGTGTGTAGAGTTTCTTAAATGATTTACCTCAATAGTATTTTCTTTGTTTGTCCAGAGCTCCACCCATCATAGGTTACCTCCCGTTCGAGGTCCTGGGTACATCAGGATATGACTACTACCACGTAGATGACCTGGAAACATTGGCCAAATGCCACGAACACTGTGAGTACAGCTTTGTCAGACATCATTAAAGTGACTTCATCTGCGACTGTCAGCTTCTTTTGTAGCTCCCACATAGTGACTGTCAGTCTGCTCCCTCTCCTTGTGTGTCTGTAGTAATGCAGTACGGCAAAGGAAAGTCCTGCTACTACAGATTCCTCACCAAAGGGCAGCAGTGGATTTGGCTTCAGACCCACTACTACATCACCTACCACCAGTGGAACTCCAGACCAGAGTTTATTGTCTGCACACACACTGTTGTAAGGTACATTGAAGATTTACCTGGAGATATTCACATTGTTAGAGAAGAGAGTGGACAAACACGTTATCATTGTCCTGCATCTTTCACTTTAATCACAATGTTATATACTTATGGGTAATTACATACCAACAAACCAGGGACATCTCTGTTTATTTCATGGATTTCCTTTGAAAAAAAAAATTTTTTTAGCTCTGTTGGCCATTTCGCAAAATCCCCCAAATTTCATAGAAGTTCTGACATGAATTTTAATTTAATTAAAATCTAATTTAATTAAATTTGATTTGATTTGGTTTTGATTTTGATTTTGATTTGAGAAAATCCATGACATGAACTGGGATTTTTTTTTAATTTTGGGTGAGTTGGCATGAAGGACCTGTATATAAGTAGTTTATTTGCTGTCCTTGCTCCACAGTTATGCTGAAGTAAGAGCAGAGCAGCGCAGAGAGCTCGGCATTGAAGAATCACAACCTGAGATCACAGCAGACAAGGTGAGACGTCTGTTCAGCGTAGTTCGGCTTTTTTAAATTAGTTGTAGGATGATGGATCAGTAATCTGAGATCCAAAGCTGACCATGTCCCTCACCTCACAGCAGTCCCAGGATTCAGGCTCTGAGTCCCAGCTTAACACTTCCAGCCTGAAGGAGGCTCTGGAGCGCTTCAACCACAGCCGGACGCCGTCAGCCTCGTCTCGCAGCTCACGCAAATCCTCGCACACCGCCGTGTCTGACCCAGCCTGTAAGTGCCCTCAACCATCTCTATGACTGTTATATATAAGCCAGCCTTTTCTTTTTTTTAATCTGAGCCTCATGTTTACATTTCCCTCTCAGCATCACAGATGAAGCTTCAGGGAGATCGGAGTACACCAGGTCGCCAGTCTGTCTCTGCTGTGGAGATGACATCACAGCGAAGATCATCTATCAGCAGTCAGGTCGGTGAAGGGATGAGAACAGATAAAAAGGACGTTTACTCCGAACTGCTCTTCATCCTCTGTCGTTGTTTGGTGCTAATGCTGTTTCTGTATTAACTCTATCAGCAGTCGATGAGCTCCCAAAATACAGGACAGAACATGGCACCATCCATAGTTTCACAACAACAACAACAACAGCAGCAACAGCAACAGCAACAACAACAACAACAACAACAACAACAACAACAACAACCGCAGCCTCAGCAGCAGCAACAAGTTCAGACCAGCAGCCAGGTAAGACATTTATCTCATTTGTTTCAAATCCTAATTTATATCTAATCTCAGGTGCCAGCCAGCTTTTCATGCACCATAAATCTCTCTGTCAGTGGAGCCTTATTGGATTTTTTCTTAAATATAATTTAAATATGATCTATGGTATGCTATGGTTTGTAATTGTTTTACAAGTGGAATTGTGTCTAGAGCTCCTCTGACAAACAGGGAGAGGCACTGAAAGGATGTGAGCAATTCATTTACCAATTCTGCTCATCAATTCAGACGCTAATAAATTATTTATCCCCAAATAGAAAAAATAACACAGATAATTTGTGCAGTGACTATAATGGCTTAGTCTTGTTGAGCACAAACCAAACTGTATTAGAACAGCATATGCAGGAAATATCAAACTAGAACAAAAGTAGTCTGTCTGTATGATTTTTAATTTTAATTTTTTTATTTAACCTTTATTTAATCAGAAAAACCTCTTGAGATTAAAAATCTCTTTTTTAAGAGTGTCCTGAAACAAGCAAGAGAAAACAAAGTAAGATTACTACAAAGAAAAGCCAAAAAGTATGCTAATATATAATAGAAGTGAAACATAAAAATGCAAAAAAGGTCAACTACACATTGTTACAAAGACCAGCTAAGACACATTGTGATATGACATATAGAAGATTGTGTACAAAAATCCTGCAACAGCGCTTTAAAACGGCCAAGAGGAACCAACTCTTATTGCCTCTGCGGAAGATTTCACATATAAGGAGCTGCACACATAAATGCTCACTTGTTCAGCATGTGTCTGCGCGTGTAGCGCTGAAGCCCCTAGAAAGTCCAGTGTCGAGTGCAGGTTCTTCAGAGGGCCACGATTCATGTTTTTCTATCTCATGCAATTCACCAAACATATTGACTGACCCAGTGAGTGATTGCCCATAAACCATTTGTCAGTCAAATCAATTTTCAATCATCATTACCTGTTACCTGTGGACGATGACATCATTCATTTGCCTGTACTGTTACCCCCTGCCTATATTGGTTTTTAATACAAATTTCAAACTTTAAGATCTGGACTCTGCTGGTGTTTGTGTATAAGTGAACCTGGTGAGTGGGCTTCAAGTCACCCAGCTGAAGCAAATTGTTTTCAATTACATTTTTTCAGGTGATTGCAGGAGGAAGGGTGATAACGCTTTGTCCTCTGCCTAATAAGATCATGTGTGCCCGTCAGTGTTTTAGTTTGCTACATTGAGACATTTCATGGATACAAGCAGGCTAACCTCAGATATATGAGGACCACAGTTTAAGTTGGATTTTAGTCAGTGTTAGACCTTGCGTGTGCCACTGTCAAGAATGAATCACTCTTTGTGTTGTGCCACATACAAACGTTTACATTTGAGCCACCTCAGCAGCTGCCAGTTCACTTACCTGCCGTGTCCCTATGTCATTGTTCTTTTGACAGTCAATGGTGCAGTTCTCCAGCCAGCTAGAAGCCATGCAGAACCTGAAAGAGCAGCTGGAGCAGAGGACCAGGATGATCGAGGCCAACATTCAGCGGCAGCAGGATGAGCTGCGGCAGATCCAGGACGAGCTGCAGAGAGTGCAGGGACAGAGTCTGCAGGTGAGGCTGAGGAGCTGCTCAGGAGTGTGTGGCAAACGTGCAGTTTATCGATGTATTTATTTACAGTTTACTGGATGTTGTTATAGTTATAGAATCTTTGCTGCGTGTTTCAGATGTTCGTGCAGAAAGGAGCCGGAGGACTAAATCTCGGCTCCGTTCAGATGGCTCAGGGGAACGCTGTGCAGCAGGGGGGAACACTCAGCATGCAGGGCCAGGTGGTCTCTGCAGGGCCTCTACAGAACAGCATACAGCAACAACATGCGGTCCAGGCCCAGCCCCAGCAACAAACACTCCTACGGGAACAGAGCACAGCACTCTCACAGGTCTGACAAACTAAACACTTCTCCCTCTCCCTGTGCTGTTCATTAAACACATCCAGCACCGCCACATCTCGTCACTTACTCTGGTTCTGTCTATTTCAGTCTCAGCGGTCGTCTCTCACTCTGCAGCCTCAACAAAATGCACTGCCTGCGTCTCTCTACAACACAATGATGATCCCTCAGCAAAGCCCTAATGTGGTCCAGATTGCCACCAGCCTGGCTCAGAACACTGGACCCAACACTCCTGCTGTGGCCACATTTGCACAGGACCGTTCAGCTCAGATTAGGTTTGCCTCCTCATTTAACAACTCCTCTCATTTATCATGTCATGGTTGCATTTTCTATCTTCACACAAAGTGAAGTTGTTACCAAAAAGGGCCTGTTATGCTCATTTTTAGGTTCATACTTGTATTTTGGGTTTCTACTAGAACATGTTAACATTTTTAATGGTGAAAAAACACTTTTTTCCTCTCATACTGTATTCACGCTCCATTTTAGCATCTGTCTCTTCAAGTCCCCCTTTCTAAAAAAGCCCAGTCTGCTCTGATCGATCATTGTTTCTGGGACTTCCACATCTCGGTATCTTTGAACCGTCATTGCTGCCAGGGAATGACTGCAACAGAGAATAGCAGCACTTTCGACCATGAGAAATCACTAATTAAAGCCTCTAAACAAAACCGGATATGTTCCAGCAGCAGTCTGATCGAAAATTGGGGAAAAAAAATAACAATATTGGCAACCAAGATTGAACGTTTTCCTGACATTAGCGTGTAGCTACATGAAGCAGTGTATTTTCAGCTGGAGGAATGATTGCAACAGAGTATAGCAGAACTTTCTACCATGAAAAATCACAGATTAAAGCTTCTAAACCAAAATCTTTGCAGCCAGACATGTTGCCCACCACTTTAATTTGATGTAGTTTAGTGTTTCAGAGAAATCTTCGGACATTATTTCAGTATGATCCAGTGACCTCTGCCTGACCTTTTCCCGCTTCCTGTCTCTCACAGGTTTCCTGCCAGTCCTCAGCTGCTCACCAAGCTAGTGACAGGACAGATGGCATGTGGGGCAGTCATGGTCCCCACAACCATGTTTATGGGCCAAGTGGTGACGGCCTTCGCTCCTCAGCAAGGCCAGACCCAGACCATCAGCATTTCCCAGCAGCCACCACAGCAGCAGCAGCAGGAGCAGCAGGTACAGCAGCAGTCACAGGTCACAGCCATGCAGCCAGGGCAGGCTTCACTGGCCCAGCAGCAAACACAGTTCCTACAGGTAACACTCAGGGGGGAATAAACATTTAGGTAACTTTGTGGTTAACTTAAGTGGGTCCAAATGACAGCAACTGTGTATTCTGTGTGTGTGAGCTCAGTGCGTGTGTAGCTTGCTGTCACAGTGACTGTTTAAATGTGTTTGTAAGTTTCACTGTATTTATGCATGTGCGCATTTCATGAAATGGGGGCTGTGCATCGTCACTGTACTTGGAGAACACCACTGACTGTCACTTCACATTGAACGGCAAACAAACGCCACTAAGCAACATTTAAAAAACAACCGTCATAAAAAACATTAAAAGTGTAAAGAGATATTTTGCAATCATCTGCACAAATACATGCAGAAATAATCCACGAATACATTTAAAAAAAACTGGCAACAGCCAAAGAGCATAGAAGCAACATAAAGTGATACTTTGCTTACCTTGTTAATTAACCAGGCAGTTGGTTATCTGATTTACTAATAATGAAATCGAAATAGAAAAATAATTTCCAACTGTTTGGATAATTGATTAATTGTTAAGGTCTTTTTTTTTAAGCAAAGACAGTGTAACATTACGACAGTTTCTCAGGTCCAAGCTTCTCAAATGGAAAGATTTGCTGCTTCTCTTTGTCATATGTCACAGTAAACTGAATATCTTTAGTTTAAACAAAACAAGACATTTCATGACGTCACTTTGGACTCTGGGGATATGCGATGGTTATTTTCCCACATTTCATTCTTAATTATTCGGATCCCTATTAGTAACTTTAACTGAGGTTGACTTAACGCCAAACTAGGGTTAATCTGGGCTTGGCTTTTACTTTTACTTTCGCTGGCGAGCATGTTTACAAACAGAGTATACTTTTGAGTTAAATCTCGACTTGTGGTTAATGGCTCAACAGGTCAGTTTCCATCCCAAGATCGGGCTAATCATTTGTTTTCACTCAAGGCTCCTCGGCTTCTTCATGGAAACCAGTCCACCCAGTTGATCCTTCAGGCAGCGTTCCCTCTGCAGCAGCAAGGTACCTTCACTGCCACAACACAACAGCAGCAGCAACAGTTACAGCAGCAACAGCAGTTACAACAACAGCAGCAGAAGCAGTTACAACAACAAAAACAGCAACTTCAACAACAGCAGCAACAGCAGCTGGCCCCTCACAGGGCAGACAGTTTGTCTGACCGCTCTGCTACGCAGCCACAGTAGCTGGCTACAGCCAATCAGAGGTGGAGTGAGCCAAACCCAAGTGTGGGTGTCTTTGTGACGGGGGTCTAAAGAGGAGTTCTTCTCAAAGTGCAGCACTGAGACCAGGCCTCAGAGGCTGAGACGTGATTGGATGGGCAGGCTGTGGCTTCCCTCCCCTCACAAGGATCTTTTGCTGTTTGCACTTAACTCCTGAGCACAGAGTGCTGCGGAGAACCAGGACTGGTCTCGCTGTGGCTCTGGCAGCGGGCTTTGGCTCTGGGATGAAGCCCTTTCTCCAAGAAAAGAGGGAGCAACAATCCCTATAATGGACTCCCCCTCACACCGTCCCCTGGCCCTCTCCCTGTGTGTTTAATGTGTGCGTGTGTGTGTGTGCGTGCTCCAGTCACCCTCACAGGATTACTTTATGCAGAGCTCTCCGGTTAATTAAGTTAACGCAACGAAGCTTCTATCAAAGCTTCAAGGACGTCCTGCAGAACAGCCAGAGGCTTGTTTGTTTTGGATGTTTTCTCCTATTCTTGTTTTTCATGTAAAAATAATTATGGGTCAGAAAATATTTTTAAGAATGTGGTGTAGATTGAACTTTTACTGTACAGAACATCATGTGTAATATATTGTGTAAATATATATTGAAAAAGAAAGAACTAATATTTTATATGATGATGCATGAAATGAAATGCGTAGTCTGTTATTTGCAGCTTTGAATATGCTTTTTTTCTTAAGAAAAAAAGATCTTAAAATGCTCAGTGGCTGATATTTTCACAGACTTCCTTTCTCCTAGGGGATGTGTTTGTGTGTCTGCATAGCAGACAGTGCCGATGCTGCTTGTTGTGTCACAGTTTGTTTAATCCGCGGCCCATATTTTCACAGAATTTCAAGAAATTGTCAAAATGATAGAGAAATGTTTTAAAGTATTTTTAAGCTTTTTAAAACGTGCTTTACTGTAAGTCTGCACACTAAAGACTAAATTGAACTTGAGTCAAATATTGTGAATGAACGTAAGACTACCAAGGTCAAGCTAAACGTATGCAACAATAAGATTTGCCAACAAAATCCTTCATATTCTTCATTTCTAGCATTTCAGCCGAGATCTCTCCATTTCAGAGGCGACTGTGTGGGTCCTGAAGTGGCTGCGTTCAAACTATTGATGGTTATTTTTCAGGCCTACAAACTTGTGGCTCGTATTCTCAGACTTGAGTGAAATGATTTGAGTTAGCATGAAGCTAACCAAACAATGTCCTCATTGACAGTCTGATCATTCACCCAGTCTTCAGCCACCTATCTGGGTCATCAGGGTACAGAGAGCAGCTCAGACGAGCTCTTCCCAGGCGTTGTCCTCCTCCAGTTCTTTCTGGGGGACTTCCAGTCAGTCCTGTGTGAGCTGAGAGAGTCCCAATCCATCTTAAGTAGCTCTTGATGAAGCAGTGGCTCGACACAGAGGTCCCCTCATATCTCTGAACTCTTTGCACTATCTGGAGGAAAAAGGGCAGTCACCCCACAGAGACCTCATTTATTTGGCTCCTTAAATCTGCATCCTTCTTCTTAAAGCTACGAACCAGTGTTATGTGGTTTGAAGTTTATCTTAGGAGAACTTTGTTCTCTGTTTCATCCTTCATGCTTTGATAAAGCACATTCAGCTACAGATGATTAGACTTCCTGCAGTTCTCTGCATGTTCACTCACTGAAACCTGCCATAACTTTTGGCAGTAGTGGAAACCAGCTGTGAATCCAATGCTAGCCTGACTCTTTGGCCTATTTCACTTGTTTGCTGTGTGTCTCCATTTCTAAAATCTCCATCGCCATGTGAAACTAGTCTTGCATAGCCAGACCTGTCCCCACACTTCATTATAGCGCCGTGCACCAAACAACCACCACACACTGAAATGTCTTTTAATGTTTTATGTGGAGTTTTCTTTAGCAGGGATTTAGCCATTTTAATACCAGTGCCTGGCTCTCCATCAAGACAAGTTCCTTGTTGATACTATTTCACAATAGTAGCACGGCTGCACCCTCAGGTGAGCATCGCTGACGATTTAAAGAAATACAAACAAACCAGAGTGCTTTTTGGCCTTCATACCACTTTTCCACTGACAACGCGCACCTAATATTGAAGCGAAAATGGTTAGGGGGCACGAAAAGTTGCTTCCCAGCAGGAGCATCCCTCTCCTGCCAAAAAGGCACGTTTTCCTTGACCTGAAGTGCAAACCGTAAAGACATCACTAGGCGTGTCATTTTCCACTGGATGAGTCTTTGAGCAGAAAATCCCACACACTGCTCTTGCTTTAACGTTTCAGTCCTACTGTACCCTCATCATGCGTGTTCAACACCATTATTTACAAAAGTGGTCTTGAATAGAAACTATGTTGTAAGTAATTGTGTTGAACATTACTGAAGAGGGTTCGGTGGGACCAAAATGTTAGTGAAAGACACGCCTGCATCTGAGACAGGTTAGATGTGCGATTATCCCTCTTTAAACACATTCTACAGGATGGAAAGAGAGGATGGAGACTTGCATGTAGTAGTCTGCTATGTTTTCTTATCATTGATAGTTAGTCCTTGGTTTTTGGGATAAAAACAAATATCTGTATCTAATAACAGCTCACAGTTAGTCCATGCTGTAATGGAGGGCATTGCGTAATGCACAACAGAAGTAAGCAGCAGTAGCAAGATCGCAGATCCTGGTTCTGCTCAAAACTGGTGGAAACCTGGGCTGGTTCGCTACATTACACCAAGGCTCCAAGAGTCTTGAATGGATCAAGTTCAAGAACCAGAGTTAATTTGGTGGAGAAGTGGTATAGTGTGGAATTTATTATGGGTTCAGTTAGACCTTTCTCCAGTGTTGGCGCAGTACGAGATAGGTCTGGCTATGCAAGACTATTTCGTGAGTAGTTGCCTGTTTACACATCCCGCAGATACAGAGCAGCATAATTATTCATTTGGAGTCATGTATTCGTCCACCCGATAAATTCAAGTCCAATATTTTCTCCTTTTATTTTTTTAATTAGTTGCAAAAGCAGTCTGAACAGACTCCATCTTAAATGTAGCACCTGTATTTTGCTTTCAACAGGTGGAACACACCTACTTTATTTTGTACCTTTATAAAATGGGGACCACCCTCAGATCTGCTAAATGAAACGCACTGTTGTCAAACTCATTACAATCCCAGACCCCTGCACATTCTGTGTTAGCAGGCTCGCCTGGCAGCCTCCTCGCCATCTGATCGAATTCACCGTCAGATGGTGTCGGGCTGACGGCTCGGCCCATTCTTCATCTGTGTGCAGTGACAGGCTGAGCGCAGCACATGGCCACTGGTCTGGTGAAATACATCAGTCAGCCTCCGATTGGCCCAAATTCTCTGGTGAAGCCACGTACACCGACAGCGTGCATCTTGTAATGTTTGGACGTAGTGTTCATAACAGGGAAACCAGAAGTCCAATAACTTGAGTTTATCACATGCAACAGCTGCTGTTTCTACTGTGACGTGCCCTGAAGCTCGGCTCAGTTTGTGTGTTTGAACATGTGGAAAATTGGTTTTGATAAGATCTTTCAACCCTCATTACTGCCCTGACATTATGATGCTTCAGTTTGACTCCAAAGTCTTCATCTGTGTCAAATGTTTGGTGAGTGGGACTCTCACTTTATTCGCAGATTATTGCTCCCGTTGTC
This sequence comes from Chaetodon striatus, assembly GCA_029783705.1. Taxonomy (NCBI): domain Eukaryota; kingdom Metazoa; phylum Chordata; class Actinopteri; order Chaetodontiformes; family Chaetodontidae; genus Chaetodon; species Chaetodon striatus. The sequence goes on from JAPZEB010000021.1 coordinate 28,241,288, forward strand.
TATTTAAAGTCGTAATGACTCATTTCAGAGTGCATTTGGCTTGCATCATATTTATATAACTGGTCTTTGTTTTTTTAAGTGGTTGTCATGTTGCCTTTGCTGGTTAAAGTTGTGATTTCATATCTAACTGGTTATTTTATAACACAGGCCCATGTGGAGCTGTTGGCAGACGTCAGTCGGCCACATGCTATATCCAGTGTCTTGTATTGTGTTGCAAGTATGGCCACTTAATTCATCCATTCAGTCACTCATTTATTTCTCAAATTGCAGTTGAGACATCTCAGGGACTGTTTAAAAATTATTGTGATGGGAAGAGGGGCTGAAAAAGCAAGATGGCTTCCAAAAGTCTTGGTCTGGACCTTCTGCTTGACTTAGGAAGAAGCAAATGCCCTTTTCCCGAATTTCCCATCTCAGTTCTATTCAAGCTTAAAATGATAATAGGACAATATTGTTTTCGCAGCCCTTATCACACAGCAGGAGTTAATGGACCAGCTGCTCTCCATTTTTGAGCTGGGGTCACTAAATGAATACTCACTATCACTGTCACTGAATGAGTGAACAGGGCAGAGGCATCAGAGCTGTCATATTTTAGCTTCACCAATTAGTAGTGCAAGACCCCCTCTTGTGTTAGCACAGGTTGGGGTCTTGTTAAACTTGCATTATATCCATTTGATACATTTACCTTAACTGTATTTCATCTAATAATGCAGAATAAAGTGAAGGCAGTTGTAGGTACGCAAAAAAAATGTTGCGGATAATGTTCGATCCCGACTAACGATAACGATTTACATCTACTGTTTTTCAAAAAATGGTAGTTCTACTAACAACTAGAAGATAAAGTCCTGTCACAGAAATATGATTGTTGTCCTCTGTGTTTGGCAAAACACAATCTTTATGATCCACAGTAGAGTTTGATTCTCTGCTTGAACCTGATTTGGCTCGACTCGCCAGATTCAGGCTAGGCTATAATTTCTCAAAATTTGTACGGGCTTGAATCAGGTCAGGTTCTCGCCAATTTCCCAGTGTTGGAACATTTGGTTTCCTTATAAAATAAACAGTTAAGTTTAATTTTCACCACACTGTCTTCAAAGTACGCCCTGCTGCTCCCAGAGCGTGGTGATCCTAACCCAGGGGAAGGCAACCTGCGGCTCTTTAGCCCCTCTCCAGTGTCTCCCTTGGCTTCGACCAAAAATGAGGCTACATGGAAATAAATCATGGTTATTTTTGAACATTTTAATGTTCATTTATCATTCTTGTCAACCTACAGTGATTCTTCAATTATCTAACTGTAAAAATGTGTAGCCTGTAGACCCACAGCAAATTCAAAAACTGTTTTAACCTTTCGTCTACTAAAACGTGAGTCATAGCGGCGTCTACAGCCTGGCCTCTTTTCTCTAAATTTTGCCAAACATCAAGAGCGGTGGCTTGTCTTGAGTCTCCTCAGTGAGGCTGGCCTCGGACTTCAAATCCAGAAAAGAAAAGTCTTAAAGGAAAATACTGAATTAAGTAATGCATAGACAAATTTGTTTACTTTCGCTGCAAGGTACAAAAGATTCATAAATACTGTAGAGTAGCAACCGTACGGAAAAAAAATATTCACGATTAGATCTATTAATAATGTTGATAAGGAAATTT
>JAPZEB010000021.1:28266402-28277520 GCA_029783705.1 Chaetodon striatus
CCTACACCCTCCTGAATCCATGCCAGCATCAAAACACAAACCTCCTCCTCTTCATCATCAGAGAGCAGGTGAAATGGTGCTCCCTGCTTCCTTGGCATGTTGATCTGACTATTTGAGCTCCACCTTTTAGACTTTAATTAACTTTGACATCTTTGGGAAGGTGATAAAACTGGATCCATAGATTTATTTGTCCCTGTGAGAAGAGTAAGAAGAGTTCAACATACTCAATATGACCAAGCCATAGTCTGTTGTCACACAGAGCTACAGTTGTTTCAGTGTCATTTTTCATTTGTGAACTGAGATGCAAACAAAGTATAAATAGAAATATATTAAAAAAAATAGCAGAGACAAAGTAGATGTAAGAATTGCTCTCAGGCATTGGTGGAGACCAAAAACAAAGTGTTTAGTGAGAAGTGTGAATATTGGACCTGTATTCATCAGGTGAACACAAACATGACTCCAAATGAATACTAACATTGCTCCATATCTGCTGAAGGTGTAAATAAGTAAGTGTTTGCTTGCAAATTCATCATATCAGCTTTAAAAGTTATGCCATTCCTTTCTGAGCTGGTTTTGAGGTGGTGAAAAAAAGTCAGTTAAAGGTTTAAAATGAACAAAATAATTCACCAACCTTTACTTTTCTCTTATCATTCATTGGAGAACATTTTTTGGCAAAAAATATATACATTTGGAAATATGATTTATTGGATTATAATTGCAAGAAGCATGAAACAACAGGCCAAGCACAGCACTCTAGACGTCCCTCTCCCCAGCAACACTTTCCAGCTCCTCCTGGGGGACCCCAAGGTGTTCCCAGGCCAGGCGAGATATGGAATCTCTCTAGCGTGTTCTGGATCTGGTCCGGGGCCTCCTACCATTGGGACATGCCTACAACACCTCCAATGGAAGGTACACAAGAGGCATCCTGATCAGACGCATGAACCACCTCAGCTGACCCATTTCCATACGAAGGAGCAGCGGCTCTACTCTGAGCTCTCTCCTGATGTCTGAGCTCCTCACCCTATCTCTACGGCTGAGCCCAGACACCCCACGGAGGAAACTCATTTCGGCTGCTTGTATCTGCAGTCTCATTCTTTCGGTCACTACCCAGAGCTCATGACCATAGGTGAAGCTTTGCCCTCCCGTCCAGCTCCCTCTACACCACGACGGTCTGGCGCAGTGCCTGCATCACTGCAGATGTCGCACCAAACCGCTGCTCCATCTAACGCTCCATTTAGTGCTACCCTAACTTGTGAATAAGACCCCGAGATACTTAAACACCCTTGCAGTTCTTTTCAGCATTCCCATCCAAAAAAATGAAAATGTTTAAAAATAAATAAATAAACAAATAACCCATGTGATTTTCTTTTTTGTCAAAGTCACAGAGAGCCACTGGAGATGGGCTAAAGAGCCGCATACGGCTTTGGAGCCGCAGTTTGCCTTCCCCTGCCCTGTATGGAGCCAGTGTTTGATATGTTCCCTCTGGGCTACTGTAGAAACAACATGGCGGACTCTGAAGACTACCTGTTTCCTATGGAGCTCACTCTAAGGTAACGGAAACACACAATTCTCGGTATCAGGTGATAACAAACTAATAGAAACACAATTATGAATATCATGTAAATATTATATACATTTCTGCCGCCAAATCTCAAACAGTGGAACTTTAAATTAGCGGAGGGGTAACGGCTAATGTGTAAGCTAGCATCATTACGGCTCTATAAATGTGAGATTAGCTTCTGTGCTGCTTTGTTATATTGAACATTTAAAGTCAAACTCTGGTCCAAGTTAAGAGTTTGTCTTTTAAAAAGCCAGCAGCAGGTCCAGGAGTCTGTCTCTGTGTAGTTACAGTGAGAGAGACACGCTCCTCCCCCGCAGGCTGCTCAGCTGAAGCGCCTGTCTCCATCCTCAGCAGCAGCTCCAGCTCCATGGGGACACACACACACACACACACACACCGCCGCACTTTACACACCGCTGACCACCGTCCACTGTCGGCCTGCCGCGGATGGTTTTCATGACTTTGTGGAGCCGAAAACTTTCTCTGGAGTGGACTATAAACCATCAGAGGTCAATGGATTAGCACTGAGCGTGTGGGATTATTATTATTACAGCAGTGAAGCTTTTTTAAATTGGATGTTGATGAGGACTCTGTCCATGTCCTCTGTCGGATGATGGCTCAGGCAGCGTCCGTCATTCCACTGCTTGGCATTATTCTGAAAATCACTTGTGTTGCTGGTAAGAGAATAAAATACTTAAAGTTTTCTGTAGAAACTTTTGACTTAAGTTAAATAACCCGAAGGAGTTTTTTTTTTTAAACAAAGACAATAATATATTCTACCAGACAAATTTCATGTTTCTGTTAATTTAATATAGTCCTCAGCTGTGACTATGAGGAGAGACATATATGGGCTTGCTGAAAACTTTTGTGAGTTATGAACGGTTACATAACTCTGTTCACTGGATAAATTTGAAATATGAAAACTATGAAAAAGTATTGCAGCGTGCGTCATCTTGTTTCTGTTCTGGGATTTTAAAAAGTGAGGGAAATGTGATTAACTACTTTCAACCAGTCATAATGAACTTTCTATTTGCTTAAGAATAAAGTTTAATATGTTAATTTAGAGGTCATGAAGTTAAATTAGGGCAAACTTGTATGATGCCTGCTTGGTCAGGCTAACGTGTTTTTTCCATACAATACAATATGTGCTTTAGGGTCTCACAGGGAGGTGGTGGGCAGTCTGTATCCTCAGAAACAGGAACCCCACCTAGGCCACACTGTGCTAGGCTATTGAGCCTGACCCGGCCCATCTTCCCCTGCTTCCTGTTTTGACACAGCTCCGCCATTTTCTGCAGCGGAGGAATTATGGCCCTGAGTGGCCCGAGAGCTAGTTACAAAACAGGCCTACTTTTTTTGTATTGTACTTTCAGTTTCTACTTTGTGTTGACCTGATTTAATTTCCAAAACATTTTAAGGAACATCTTGTGTTTGTTATTGAAAACAATAGTGACTTGTGACCCCTTTGTGTATTTGTTGGGCCTGTACAGACTGATGACATCACTGTTGATGTGTTCATCTTTACTTTGATTGACTTGTTGTTTCCTCCAGCCATTGAACTGCGGTTTATGCCTGATCCGCCAACGCTGAACATCTATGGCATCCACAGGATGAACAGATCTGACAACCTGGAGCTAATATGCAGGTGTGTACACCTTACTGAGCTCAGTCCATCCATTGACCCAGACGTACACAAACATACACACTGAGGGAATTCTCTTTCTCTTGATGGGCAGAGGTCGGCAGTATCTGAGGTGGACGACCCCTCCTACAAGCACTCGCTTCTCCACCAGTGACTGCAGTGGATCAGGACTCTTCTGCACAACACTGCGGATCTCCAACGCCACTGTCAATGAAACTGGACAGTACCAGTGCTCCTACAGAGACCTGAAAGTCGAAGATGGCAAGACTTCAGTGGCGGCCTATGTCTTTGTCCACGGTATAACTCATTGTAATTTTATTTTGGAGTGTAGCTGTAGTGATGAACAGTAGCGTGATAATGCAGTGGTTTGTTGTGATGTCGTGTCATACAGCAAGTAGGCACTGTGTGATGAGCAGAACAGTTCTTTTCACAGTATCAGTTCCTTAAAGTTGTTACATGGAAATGTATTGAATCTTGGTAACCTTGCGTGTTTTAAAATATGATGTCAGTTTTTCCGTGACTGACACTCTGTTATAGCATATGCACGTTAGACAGCTAGTGCTGCACACCCCACAAAACTTCTCTTCAATGCAGTACCAGTTCTCATATATGAGTTTACATAAATGAAGATAAAATATTCACAGTAATACATTGATTCAGCATCTCACTTCTATATAGGTTGGCTAGGTGAACTCGATATGACGATACAGAAAACGTATCTTCTTTGTTGCGACTATGTTGTTGCGTCATTACAACTTAAAGCTCATGAACACACCAAAGTTGGAAGATGGACCGTCTTAGGGGCACTTGAACGCACCATTGACCTTGGCCAACGTAGGTCTTGACTCAAGTCCAGTTTAATCGATCGTCGCTTGTTCACTCAGTGCCTTCGCTGCACTGTGTTAGGGACTCATGAGCACTCGGACATTTGACAGGCTGACATGGTACATACTAGACACTTAAAAGAGTCACTCAAGATGATTATTTTGTTTATTTTTCGCCTTTCACTAAGACAGTCCAAAAAATCTTCTCTCATACAACAGTGTGGTTCACAAATCAGATGTCAGCTCAGAGACACTAACTGACATCTGGCAAACGTCATTGGTAAACTTGTTAAAGGGTTGGATTGTCATGAGTAATATTACTGTCAACATTTAAACCCAAAGTACCGTAAAAAATTAAACCTTTGCACTGTAAATAGTGTAAAAGCTTTCAGGCGACAAATCCTAATTCATGTGTGGCCAGTCTTGCTTCACACCTGTCAGTGCTGTGTTGATTTCAATTACTAACGAAACCTAAACACATTTCTGATGTTTGTTGGTTTGATTTCAGATTACAAGGTGCCATTTGTGCCGTCTGAGAAAGAATACGAGGTGGTGTTCATCCGTGAAGGAGAGCAGGTGGTGATACCATGCCGAGGCTCGGTGGAGGATCTCAACGTCACACTCCACACTGTGAGGAAGAGTTGTTTTCATTCTTTTCATGGTCTTAAGTATAATGTAGAGTGGTGCACAAGCTGGAACAGTGTCTGTAGGGTGAAAGGCAAAGCCGAAGTAAGCTTCTAATAGCAAACCTTATTTTAAAGTGTTGAAGATATAAAAAAGTCAAAGTCAAAGCAGAAGAGGCAGAAATAGTGTGATTTTTATGTCCTTATAATGGGTCAAGCTTCTAAAACACAGGACCCTATTTTTCTTAAAGTGTAACTAATAGAAACATTAACATTTGACCCTCAATACCTTGTTGATGCCCATGTTTTTCAAACTCCGTGCCAAAGTTTGTGACACAGGCTTTCTATTTCTCTATTTCCAAGCCTGAGCCAAAACAATGATGACATCATGGGGTTGTTTTTCAGACTTAAGGAAGTTCCCCCACAGTCACAGATTATAAAGCACGGGTTTTCAAGTTAGTCCTGGAGTAAACTAACCTTTATGTGTAAAAGCAGTTTAGTGCCCCTTTAAACCAGTGAAGCTTAGACTAAATGACTGTACATGTGGTTTTTAGGCAAACATTAAAAATATATTCTCAGCACTTTCTCCATTATCAACAACTCCTGATGCTGATAATTTTGTATCAGTTTACCGAGCTTTTCTGAGCTGTACGTAATGTGGTGTCAACACAGTAATGTTATCTTGTTTACACAGCCAGATAAGGGTGCTCATGTGCACAGAGTGCTGGTGTTTATGCTTTTTTAATTTTTTTTTTGTCTATGTTCGAAATCAGTAAATTTCTATGTCTGTCAGAAGTATCCAAATAAGGAGCTTCATCCTGATGGGAAAGACTCCGTGTGGGACGCCAGGACCGGTTTCACTGTTCCCACTCATCTCATCAGCTACGCCGGCGTCGTGTCCTGCCAGACCCGGATTGGAAATGAGACGTTTAAGTCCCCTCTCTACATTGTTGCTGTTGTTGGTAAGATGGCAAATCTGTAGAAGTAATATATGTGTGTGTGAGTGGAACAATTCTATCAAAATGCAGGACTTTGATTGTGTGTGTGTGTGTGCATGAGAGAGAAGGACTGATAGTAGAATAAAGGAGGGACTTGGTGGGGTAACTGAGCAAGCGAGGGAGAGCAGGCGCAGAGAGTCTGAAGTCTCAGGAGAACAATAGGCTGTCGACTGACTGCCGTGTCTTCCCTCCCTTTTCCGCAGGATACAAGATCCATGAACTCACCCTGACCCCCGCGCAAGTGAAGCTGTCTGTGGGGGAGCGGCTGGTGCTGTGCTGCACCGCCATAACCGAGCTCAACGTGGGCATCGAATTCAACTGGACGCACTCCGGTCAGGCCCTGGTCAGTGCTCAAGGCTTCTCTGCTCTCCCTCTGTGATGGTCAATGCCCTTGTCTGTTTATATGTGACAGCCTTCAATCAGCCTGTTGTACACACTTCTGAAGACAGACAGAGAAACCAGAAGTGGTGTATCATATGTCCTGCTGTCCTTCCAAATATTCCTTACTTCCTTCAGCTTTTCTCTACATCAGACCAAATTACAAAGGTGACCAGATGTGTTTTAGATGTTCTGTCTGCTCACATAAGAATAAATAAGCTTTGTAGAGTAAAGCCAATATTTGGTATTCACTCACTTTAAAAAAATCTTTGTTTTCACAGTTATTCTTCAGTGTCCACGTGTTCTCAACTCTCCGTTTTAACAACAAATTATCTCTCCCATGTCAGACCTCGGTGAATGCGCAACCCCACAAGAAGAAGCTGTGGAATTCTCTGGAGCTGTCGAACACACTCACAGTGGAGAACGTGACAGTCGATCACACAGGAGAATACACCTGCACTGCATCCAGCGGGCAGATGGAGAAAAGTGCCTCAGCATCTCTTAAAGTGTATGGTAGGTGTCCTGAACACATGATATAGACAGCTGTTTTGGTTCTCAGAGTAAAGTTATGTTGGCTAAAAACATCCCAATGACATTCTGACAAATTATTGTATCTCATCCATGAGTACTTTCATGCTTATTACAGTTATACGACATGTTTTTTTCTCTCTTAAAGACAGCTGAGGTTTGTGATGTGTACATTTTTTTGTGTAGCTGGAGCAAAAGAAGTTAACTCCACTCATTTTATGGCATTACCATCACACTCAATGGAAACATTCAGGATGTCTTGTGCATCACTTTGTACATTTTCTCCTGTAATTCAGCCTGACATATGTTTTTGTATCTGGACACTTAGACACTGTATATACGTTTAACTGGTAGGTAGATAAATTTGATATACTGTAATAATACCGCATGCTGTTTTTCCATTTCTGCAAATACAGAAACCCCCCCATTCATGTCAAGTGATTTTTTTCCTGTAGTAGTTTTTTTGTTATAAATGGTTGTCAAAGAAGTCAAAAAACAGAACCAAGTAAATATATAAATAATATTGTTAGTTAAAACAATTTAAATTGAATTGGAAAAGCTTTAAAATTTTCTTTCGACCTCTGATTGGTTCCTTTTACCACAAGCCACCTGATAAAAACCATTAAAACTCAAATTAATTAATTTTACTCTTCTATTTAATGTTTGCCAGATGATTCTTTGTTCAAATAATTTTCCCCCTTTTTTGGTCTCAGCAGAGTTCAATCAATTATTTCTACATTCCCTTCTTCCTCTACAAAAGCCGTCTTCTTAATGCTCATAAGATAATGATATTGTCATTTCCAGAGCAGTGATTTGTCCAGTGTTTGTGTACCTGTATGTAACAGTAGAGTGAATGCTTTATGTTTTGTTTTACACTACATAGATGTAGTGTATTTAAAAGCATCATAATTTTTGATGTATTCAGTCATATTTTTGAGTAGTGTGATAACTTCTATTTACGCCACATATAAATTAAATATGTAAAACACCTTTTCTTTCTTTAAAATGGTTAATTGAGCTAAAATATGGATAGAATTTTAACAAAAATAAAGCTTATGTGAACTTGGCTGAACAGTTTTAAGTTTTTTCTCGGAACAATCACACAATTAAGTTGCTGAGCCAGATTACTATGTTTTAGGTGTCGTGATGTCCTGAGGTTTCTGTTTTGTTTTTCTTTTAAATGTTTTTACCAAAGAAAATTAATATCAGGTGTGTTGAAACAAAAACAAAGTGTCGAATCTTGAACTATTCTGCGATTTTTCTTGTTTTTCCAGAAAAGCCTTTTATTGATATCAAAGAACCGTGGATGAATGTTTGGGAAGTGAATTTGCGAGACCAAGCAATTATCCCTGTCAAGTACTCAGCCTACCCGGATCCCAGCTTGAAATGGTGTGTTCACAGTGGAAGAATAAGCCATAGCATAAGAAGTATACGGTTAATGAGCTAAATGTGTACTTTTTAGCTATGGTAGCGTGTTAAACATGTATTGTTCCTTTGCTAATATAACTTTACATTGTGACCTTCGTACATTCATGTCAATCTAGATACTTCATGATACAGATAACATTCCTCTCCTCTGTCTGCCCAGGTTAAAAAATGGCCAACCACTTGATGATTACAAAATAAAACAGAGAAGCGATGCCCTCATCATCCGCGGAGCCACTGAAACGGACGCAGGGAATTACACGATGATCCTGACCAATAAGATTACCAAAGAGGAGCAGAAACGCTCTTTCCAGCTGCTGGTCAACGGCATGTTTTCTCTTTTCTTGGCATTTTTAAATTTCGTCTTAAAGGATAACTTTGGTATAGTTCAACCTCAATCCCATTGCCCATGTTTTTGTGTCCAAGTTCCTGATGGGAACAATAATTCTGGCATTTGTCCAGTATTGAGCGAGAGGGCTGTAGCTGCCAAACATGACAAAGGCTGCCATAAACATTAAGGGACAATTGTGCACCATCAATGTACATCCACTAAAGCTTCTTTTTGCCACCAACAGGCTCAGATTGTTATTCTAAGTGTCTGACGGCATTTTGGGAAGGACCCAACAGAGGTAGACATTTTTGTTAAAGAGTAAGATCCATGTTGTTTAACCACGAACAGCCCCAAAATCGCTATCGCCAAAGCCACCAGACTCCATTTGAACAAACAGTAATTTTATCATCATAAAACACACTTCATTCAAAGTCGACAGAAACAAAATAAAACTCACAAAGTTAGTCTTGGCTTGTCTTTCTGCTGTTCCAACAAACACTAACTTTGGTTTGGTTGAAATAAACCCTTAATTCACAGTGTCAGTCAATGTTGGACTTATTTCAAAAACTGTTGTTCCCATCATCATCTTACACACAGTTAAAATGATGGGAAATAGGGTAAAAGGTTGAAAAATACTGAAGTTACCCTTCAAGCTACCTGAAATTGTTGGTCACTAATCACACGAATGATAACTCTTGATGTCTTCTTCTACAGTGCCCCCTCATATCATTGAGAAGGAGGTGGCAGTGTACACTGACGTGTACCCGTACGGCAGCAGCCCCACCCTGAGGTGCACCGCCCGTGGATTTCCCACACCTGCACACATCCAGTGGCAGTGGATGTCTAAAGAGGACTGTCCAGAGGCCTTCCTGTAAGTTTCTACAACGTGTGTGTGTGTGAGGGAGAGACACGGAGAGAAAAGGAGAGAGAAAGGGGGGGATTTCCTTTTGTGTATGCACATAGTGTTCACATGCCTCTCAGTCAGTCATTGTCAACAGGTTGTTGATTTAGACTGCTTTCGTGATGTTGACAAAAACAAGAGAAGAGACAATGAGAGCGCTCTCTGACCTGATGCAGATCAGCGGATGTGATTCATGCTCTTCACAATGTCCATTTTGCAGAAGTACATCAAATATTCAGACACAGATTGTGTTTACTCACTTGAACCATTAGTGATTTTTTGTTACAAGCCATATACCTCTCTTCATCAGCTGTGTCAGATAGCAGCTCTGTCTGTCTCTGTCTGTCTTTGCTGTTACACAACATCCTGCTCAGGTATGCCGAGGTTTCACCAGTGTTGATATAGAAAGGAGGAGGTGCCTGTGAGTGGGGGCTTTGTCCAGAGAAGACCATCAGCAGGTTCCTTATCTCCTGCCTCCACATCAGAGCACTTCCTCAGTACTGCACTATGTTTCCTGTTGTTCCCGTTGTGCTCTCTGTCAAAAAAGAGCTTCTTCCTGCTGAAGCTGCGTCTCCTCTTGCATACTTTCTTTCCCTCGTTATCATGTACCCAATTTTACAATCGAAGAACACACTGATTTCCTGTTTCTTAATTTGGATTGACATTATGTCCGTACCTCAACTAAAAATATATTACATAACAAAAATAGAGAAGGAAAAAGACATTTCTGCAAATGGAAACAAAGTGAAACAGAAAAAATCAAGGACATGACCGTGATAATAAAAGACTTAGTTCTCCATTTGTAAGTATTAATGTGTTTTGTATGAAAGAGACACTTCTGTAGAAATGTGACACTGCAGCTACATTTAAAGGAACATTTATGTAAAGTATCATAGCCAGATATGTTAGTGTCACCTGATTTCGGTTTGTTTTTGTCCAACAGGTCAGTCCCAATAAAGTCTGAAGCCCAGTTAGCAAAGTGTACAGGTTGGAGAGATATCAACAGTACCACTGGTCATCATCCCGTAGGACGAATTATGACTGATGCTGAGCATGCCCAAAAGGTAAATAATCTCATTTAATACACCTCATTCTCCCTGCTGTCGATCGTCGTGGGAATTCTATTAGTTGAAGGTCCAGTGTGTAGGATTTAGAGGGATTTAGTACCGTCAAGATGTGAGGATTGCAGATTGCAACCAGCTGAAACTTCTCCAGATTAGAATTCCTTCAGTGTTAATTATTCAGGAGGTTTTTAGTGGGAGCCAAATCATCCACAGAGGTCTCTTCCTCTCCAAACAACCAGGTGATTTAAACAGCTTAAAACACTGAATAAAGCAGTGTCATGTGACAAAATGGGATACTTTGATGCTGTTCGGTATATCGGAGACAGGTTGCTAGCCTAGCACCTGCTAATGTGTGCTCACCTTTGTTCTCTGGTAACGTAAGATCCAAATGTTTTAAAGGTTTTTAGTGGAGCTAAATTATCTACAGAGGTCTCTTACTCTCCAAAACAAACTGACCTGGTGATGTAAACTGGTAAAAACACTGAGTAAAGCAGTTTCATGTTAAAAAAAAATCTGTGTTTTTCCGACACTCCTCACGGAGGGGCTGCTAACTACGGCGGCTGACACAAAACGTGAATGGCTTTATCTAGAGTAGGGATGCGATTAAACTTCTGCCTCCTCACTAGTCGGCACCAGAAATGTTAGTCGGTTAAACCAATTAGTGTTTTATTCATGTACATATTTGACTGAGGGGAAAGTGTCTCGTATTTCAGCAGCATTTAAAATCCAACATGGTTGTTGAAGATTGTGATTAAAGGCTTCAAAGGCCTTTTAATGCACACAATATTTTTTGGGCCATTGTTTCAAATACTTGCTAAATTTTTACTGCTTTCTGATTCTTTTGTT
>JAPZEB010000021.1:28297597-28308291 GCA_029783705.1 Chaetodon striatus
ACACACACACACACACACACACACACACACACACACACACACACACACACACACACACACACACACACACACAGAAGTGTGGATGGGTTGCAGGTGGGTGAAATAATACATCATTCTGTAAAATATGAACGTAGCAGAGAACAGAGCAGAGCTACAGTCTGACTGTACTAAGTGCAACATAACTTCATTTATAAATTCAAAAGCTTAAGTTCAGTCCTGTTTCCTCTGTCAGGTTTATGACTACAGTTAGTTTGCTATCTTAAATGTGCCAAATCTGCAGTGTAAATAGTGGTGCACCTGGTGCACATCTCCCAAAAGCCAGGTGTGCCTGCACCTGGCGATTAAAGGGAACGAGAGCTGAAACTCTGAATTCACCATGCCCAAAACACACCTGACTCCTTAAGGGACCAAATATAATCTCTTTGCCCCTTACATTTTGCTTTGCAACCGGATTATGGGCTGTTTAACTAGCAAAAGTAGTTGGACACGCCCTAAATGCACTTGTGTTATGCACTTTTTGACCCTGCACTGTAGATTGTTGAAATGGGGTCCTTCATGTTTCATGTAAGGTGCTTTGAGTTTACATGTAATGAACTGTGCTTTATAAATATAACTGCCACACTGCAGTTACCTGAGGCCTGGGGCTGACTGTGCATTTCATTTGGCTTCACTGTGGGTAGTGTCTGGAAGGGGAGCTGAGGTCTGGCAGGAGCAGTAGGTGATATGGAGTTCTGTTGGAGCCTCTGGGCACAGACTGTGAGCAATGTTCCTATCAACCTGTCAGTCCGACCTGCCAGTGCCCTGCAGGGTATGCTGCTGGGTCGTTGGGAAGTTTTTCCTCCAACACACAAAAAAAGCGTGTATGATTGTGTGCAGCCTGGCAGTGCAGTTTTTTTGATGCAATTGTTCATACACGCTTTGATGCTGGGAGAGGTTTTGTGAGGTTATAACTGAGTTTGACAGAGTGATGTATAGTTCAGTGGTTTCATCTGGGTAATTATCATTTGATTAATTGGAGAGTAATTCATAAACTTTTTTTTTTCCTTTACTTTCCTATCATTTCAGATTATGGCCTGTAAAAAACACCAACAATACAGTTCATTCATTTATTCATTTATTCATTCAGTGTTGTCATCCAGCCTGATCTCATCCCAATTCGTCTCACATCCCCGCTTGATCGGTGCTGTTCATGTCTACATATTGCGGATTAGGTATCCTCCTGCATTTGTTGTTGACGTTCCAGGATGGCATGTCAACTCAGGCTTGTTAAATGCATTGCGTGTTTTCAAAATACACATCTGTTTTTCACAGGAAATGTACAGTTTCTGCTCATTAGATGCATGCAGCCTTTTATATCTATATAAACTTACAATGTCAGTAAAACCACTTGTATTCACATTAATTTCCTTGTGCAACACAAGCACATGGTTGGGTTTAGAAAAAAAAGAACACTATGAGAAGCAGCACTGGGCTTGTGGGTGACAGTCTGGGGTCTGGATGGCATATCATACTGCCACAAAAGGTGGCTTTTACCGTTGGTGTCTAATACACAAATCACTCACAAAGTGGTGGTAGTTGACGGGTTTTACAAACCTGCCTGTTGCATTTTACAAATGTGCATGAAGGTTATTAAATGTTAAGTAGGTGTGCACGCTCAGAGCACACACTGAGACGGCTGAGACGGTCACGGAGCTCTCCAAAGTGTGCACCGCTGCGTCCTGCAAAACCATGCCCATCCAGGTGAAACCCTGTGTTTTAGGAACACCCTTTCATAAAGTTTGCTACTTATTTCACCATTCATGCATTGGTTTTAGTTTCATATTCCAGCTATTTATTCATTTCTTTAGCTAACAGTTCCAAGTGTTTATTGAGTAATATCAGTTTTCCTTTTCAATATATTATGTTTACCTTTACTATTTTACCATTAATCCATTATTTTGAGGTAAGTGTTTATAACAACAAGCAGCAAGCAAGATTTCAATATTTTTTCATCTGTGTAAACAGTTAAGAAAAAAATTCTTCACATCATAAAAATGATCACCTGGAAAAAACAAATCTCATTTGCCTCTCAGGGCTTCCATTTTTATCTGTTACTTGGTTATTTTTAATTTGTCCATTACTTCCAGCTAACTACTAAACTTCTGTGCTAGCATGCTTACTTTCCTTTACACACTCGCAGCTCATGGTTTTCAAGTATATCAGCTGACTCAGTATCTGGATATCTCTTTTTAGTTTAACTTTTATTTTCTTTCTTTCCATCTATAAACAGCGGCAGAAGTGCACCCTGGGGTCCTTACCCCCTGGTCAGGAAACATTGCATTTAATTGTTTTAACAGTAAACACTCAAAAGGAAAAGCTGTGTGTTCTGGTTTAAGGCTAATTGTGTTTGACCAGTGTGTCCACAGGAAGTGACGGTAGTGCATTGGTAATAATCTTAAAAACCCATTTTAGATTCACCCACAGGGAGTACTGCACACGTCACTGTGACTGCTAGAGACATTTATCATCAGTGACATCAGAAAGAAATCAATGATCCATCTTCTTGTTTTTGGCAGGAGGCGTGCAGCACCACCCATCTATCAATCAGTGTCTTGTGTCGTGCATATCAGATGAGTGACAGACACTGTCAACGTTTGTAGTCCATCCCAGGGTTAAAGGCGCCATGAACGCCCCAGAGCTGCTCTCAGAGGGAGGCAAAGGAACAACGTGCTTATAATTCCTCACCAAACATTTATCAGATGACAGATTTAAGTGCAGGGGTGTGACAACACACACACACACACACACACCTGATGGTACTTTTCAAAACCTCTGCCAAGACAGGCTTGAACTGATGTTAAAATTTAGCCAACAACTGACAGAGATCCAAACCCACAAACTATTGCCAACATAACTTTGCAGTTCTGTGATAAACACAGATTTTATTCAAGTAAAAACCTGTGTAGACTCTGAACAATACACAAACTGAGCGATGGTTAACAAAAACAGAAACATGCTGACATTGCTTTGTTGTATCCATTTATCAAAACTCCCCTGTGGTTCAGTTTTATTCTGTTATTGTGAAACATAACAATAGGAGGTGAAATTTTATTGAGATGCTCTACTTTTTTTTTTTGAAAAGAAAAAGAGGAAATAGTTATAGGGTTACTGGAATGGATTGGAAAGTAGAAACAGGTGTTATTGATCTGCCATAAAATGATAAATATCAACATGATGGAATTTGAATTGTATCAGATGAACAGCATAGACAGCAGTATGGAAACACTGGTATTAAATGACATCACAGGACCTCTCATGGGAAAGCTGATTATGAATCTAAGACAATACGGTTGAATCAGTTTTTAAGAACTGATTATTTCTTGGAATTAAAAATGAGGATCTCATCAAATTATGAGATCAGATGATTTAAATTCATGACATTTAAAAGATTATAACTGTTAAAGTGAATACATCACGAGGTTGTTCTAATCGAAGTGCTTCAGATTTCCCATGGTACTTTCTTATCCACATCAGTTTGTTTGCGAAAGTTAGTGTGGTGTAAGAGGACATGAATAAAATGGCCCAGCTCCAGCCAAACATTGTTAGTGTAACGCAGCTATCTGCAGCTGGTATCAGGGCATGAACTGAATGATTCCTACGCAACTGCGCTGTATATTCACAACAATTGATTGCACAATTATCCATTATGTATTGAGTGAGGCAGGATGTGCTGCCTCACTGTTATTGTGTCTCATAGTCCTACAAGGGGCTGAAATCTGCAGAGCCTGATAAGACTACCGGCCGCTCTGTCCATTCACAAATTTCTCATGAGGTCACTTAGCTGTTGGATATTAAAAGCCAGCGGGGTGGCTGAGGCAGTCCTGGTGGAGGGGGGGCAAGAAAGTATGAACCCTCAGGATGTTTTTCTCTTTGTCATGATAACACTGCTGGTTCCTTCCTTCGAAAAAAGGAACGTCTGATTACAGTGACCACACTACATATCAAGGAAAAGACAGGTATCTATGTCACTGGTACTTCTTTGTGTGTGTGTGTCTGTGCACGTGTCTTTGGTGAATTATTCATTCATTCAAGTGTTGTTGTGCCGGTCAAGCACAGCTGTACAGGAAGGAGACCCTCTCAGGTTATCAGCGCTCTCACCGGACACTCGCGTCATATCCCAGCCACACTGCAGATGTGTTTTCTCTGTCCTCAGAGGGAAAACATGGCAGGAAAACTACAGCAGTGATGGGGATACAAAACAAAGTTCTGTGTGGTGGTGTTGCACAATTCCTCAAAACAAGCTGAAACTGATATCAATCATTAAACTTAATTATAAGATGGTATTGTTGCATGCTAATCCTGTTATATTTATTTATAAAACTACTCAAAGGTTCAGTGTGTTGGATTTAGGGGGGAGGGGGTTGGCAAAAATGGAATATAATAAGTGTTTTCGTTAGTGTATAATTGGCCTAAAATAACAATCATTGTGTTTATGTTTATGTTGTAAAATGCACCATTTATATCTGCATAGCGAGCAGGTCCTCTGCTATATTGCTTATTTGTAGTGTGAAACTGCTTCATTCATTGTTTTTACTGCTAAAAATCACCAGGTCCGTTTCTTTTGGAGACGTCTGTAGATAATTCAGCTCCAGATAAAAACCTCCAGAGTATCTACATCTTAAGTTATAAGAGAAAGAAGGTGTGCACACATTAGAAGGTGTTTGGCTAGTGGCACATTTCAACAACTTAAAAGAAACAGATGATTTATTTTGAAACTGCTTAACCCCGGGTTTATACCAGTTTTAATTACCACATCTGTTTTGGAGAGGAAGAGACCTCTGTGGATTACACGTTTCCCATACGAACATGGACGGAATTCAAACCGGGAGAAGATTGATCAGTTTGCAATTTGCAATCCTCACTGCTACATACCACTGAACCCTTCACACTGCTCCTGTGTGTGTCTTTGGGGCAATACTTTGAGCATTTAGTGCTAATAACACTGTGGAAAGCACATAAACAAACCTTTAGTGTTGCAAATTGGCATCTGTCACTGATGAAAAATTACATTATAATAACACACAACTTTGGCAAGAACTTACATATAAATAGACGAACGCCACAGGCCCATGAGTGAACCTTCAGGTATGTTAAGTCAACTTCCAAGCATCAGGGGAGGACTGTGTGATGATTAACTGTGCGACTGAATCCTTAAATGTGGTCTTGCAGACGTTAGTTAAAGGCGTTAAAGTAATTTTTGAGGCATTTCAAAAGCATATTTTGATCACTTGTGCTGAGGGAAGTGAATTAAGAGGAACTAAAACTGTTTGAGGAAGAGGAATCTGAATAATCGCTCTGTTATTTATTACCTTTTAGAAAGCACTTCTCTGCTGCACTTCTACCTAAAGCCAAGGTGAAATGGGGATAACGGCTCATTACTGGAGTAAAGTTCACCTGTGTTCAACTATTCTTTCCAGGTGTTTAGAAGGAAATTAACGAAATCACCTTAGCCTGTCTATCTTTCCTTGGATCTTCAGAAACCGTTCATCCGAGTGACATCACACTTGGCAGGCATACTGCTGAGGCCCCAGTGAAGTGCAGTGTTCAATGGGACATATCTATGAGTAGTAAGCACTCCTGCCAGAGGTGCACACTGTGCAACGTATCCTCATACTAGGGTTCGTATGATGATGTTATGTACTTAACGTAAAGTTAAGCACCTAATGTAAAGTTACTGTGGTTACTTCCAGGAAAAGACGCATAGTGACAACGTACCTTAAAATGACTTAACGCCAGTTTCCTGGGGAAAGTCCCATGTTTGTGATCCATCCTCCACCCAAACCTGCCTCCTGAGACAATAGCGTCCTTTATCATCTTCACTCTTGCGCCTCCTTCTGCATAATGATACAGTGAGAGGGTTTTGTTTGGGAGAAAGAAAATAGTTCCTACATGAAAGACTCAAAAGGGTCTGTAGATTATCTTGATTATTCAAGTCACGATTTCTGGTAAGAGACATTGCTGTTGAGTTTTTCAGATGTTCTCTTTGGCGCTTTGAGCACCACAAGCTGAGTGCCATCTAGTTCTATTATATTCAAGAGAAGGCAGACATCTTGACGGCCGAAATGTCCAACATTTGGCAACTCACACAAAAACGATTTAGATTGATAAATAGCTCTACGAGTAAAAGGAAAAAAGGAATTTTGACTTTGAACTGCTTCTTTAAATATACACTGAGAGCTGCCTTTGAGGTAGAGGGCCCAAGGCCAGGAGAGAGAGAAAAGACTGTTCTTTATTCACCACAGACATTTTGATTTGTTGTAAAAGCACAGGTGGTACAAATAACATCTACCATGGCTCTGCTCCATTCAACTGTCTTGGGATGGCTGAGGTTTAGGAGGTCTAAGCACAGCATATTGTACAGTGCATGCTTTTTGCTGCTATATACTTTCATATAGTGTAACCAGGGTCATTATGGGCTTCTTTTCTTTCCAGGTGTGGTTTAACTAAGCCATGACTGATTTTGATAATTACTGTGTACCCATCAGCACTATTGTTTAACTTAATTAAGCTAACATATTCAAACTGTCTCATTCCCAAATTTCTTAAAACCCTCTTCATCATTCTCATCAGACAATGTAGTTTATTGACTTCACATACTTGACTGAAAACACCTCTTTAAGTGTGCAAGGCGTCATTGTCTAGCAAGACAGATAACAGAAACTGCTGAAAAGTGCTGTTTTCCCTTTTCCCTGTCCTGCAGCTCTGCCCAAGGCTATTCAAAACAGGCTGGGACATGCTCTTTGACCCCATGAGAACTATGAGGTGTGACACATACAGTGTACCTGGAGCTGCGATGTTGGAGGGTTACAGCGGACGGCGCTATGAATAAACAGATGGTGTTCGCTTAGTTGCTCCTTGGGGGCGCTGGACCTGACAGAACTTTTTGGGCACACTTATTTTAAACAACAAGCATGCTTACCTGGCTCACTCTAAATCAGTGGTTCTCAGACATCGTGTCGTCGTGCCGATCTAGGTGTGCTGTTGGATTTTGAGATAACCATTATTCATTTCAATATTAAACTGGGCTTATACAATAACTCAAGCAAAAATATGTAATTTAATTAAATAAGGAAAAACCTTCACAGGGAATCTGTTTGTTGCTGTGCGTGCGTGGGAATTATCAATGTGTGACACATCAAAAACCCTGATCGGCAGCCAGTGAGAGGGATGATAACATTTAAAAGGAGAAGGTCGTGAGTGGGACAATGGGTTGCAAACAAAGCACCAGCGAAGATGACCTACAACTGACAGAAAAGAGGAAAAAGTAGACAGTATCAGTAAAGCTACCTGTCTTATTTTTTCCTATTTTTTATTGTCTTAAGTTGTGATAAGAGTGCTAACAAATGTTATCGAAGCTACTGTGCACAGATGTAAATATAGGTGTGCCTTGAGATTTTGGCTTGTCCTTTGGTGTGCCTTGGGCACATGAAGTTTGAAAACCACTGCTCTAAATCATCTCAACTGTCTCTTAAAAAATGCACATATCTAAAAAGAGACTTTTGTCTGTTGAGCCTGGGGCACTGGGCAATCTCCCTTTGTCTTAATCTTGGGAACTATGGCAACAGAGCCAGTCAGGCACTCTTATCTGGGTAGCTGTACTCCCTCCGCCAGAACTGGGAGACGGTTGATGGAATGTGTATCAACAAAGGTAACAAAGGTCAAGCGGCCTGACCTCGAGGCCTCTTTTAGGCTTTCCACAGGCCTAACTAATACTTAAAGCATGGCTGTCACTCATGACCTTCACTGACCAAGGTTGTACGCTGTAACATAACAAAACTCTTTCAAAAATGATATGATGCAATATGACGCTGTGGGCTCTTCTCTTAAGCCTCCTTGAGCTCTGCCCAGGTGTGATGCATTGCCTAACAAGGTGCACCTGGCCTGGAAGGAGTTGCTTAAGATCTCCTGTGCCAGAGGCTTCTGGCGTGGGGACTGCTGATCTTGCTGACTCTGGGATTTTGTCTTGTTTGCATGTAATAAATTTCATGTATTTGATTGTTTTAAAGGAGTCTTTCTTGGTTGGTGAGTTGCTGGGTGCTTGCCACAAAGGACTGCCCAGTGGTGGACAATTTTTGAGCCATAAGCACAGTGTCCCAGAAACTATATTAATACACCAAACTAAAAAAACAAACAGGAGGCTACTTTAATTTTTAGCTCCTTTTTTTTTTTCCCCACACAGGACTACATCACCTTACGTTACTATGTCTCAGCCAGAAAGTTGCACATGAACACACCAAACCAATGGCCAACAAGCATGTATGTTCTGCACCTGTGTGAGAGAACATACCCCTCCGTACCAGGAAATGGCAGTTGTCTTCTTCTTCTGCTGGCCCTGTCATAGATTTTTAAATCTCTTTTTCAGCTCAAGGACAGTTTTACAAATATAAAACCACCATGGATAAAAAAAAATCATAATTAAATCATATTTGAACTTGTTTGCAGTCTGACATGTTCTGTCAACAGTTTAAGAGACCTCTTTTACACTGTTGTGTTACACTGTGTATGGGGAAAATGCTTTTTGAGCCACAGGGAATTTTCTTCCCTGCCATACTACAAGTGGCCACTGGAAAAATTGGAGGCAAGGCTGGGCAGCGTTCCTTGGAGCCTGGTTATACCTTGCTAAACACTGTAAGCTAACATGAATGTTATTTCAGCTACGTTATTATTAATAAGGTAAAGTGTTAGAGCAGATGACGGACCTCTGCTGCTGAATCTTTAATATGTTGGGGTTTTTTTTGCGATAAATGCATATTTATTCAAGTCTGACATGGTGAATTCATCCTGCTAGCTATTACTTTGGTTTTTATTTACTTAGTTGAGGAGGTGTATGTTAGCTATGCTGTAGGCTAAGGAAGGTATATGTGTAGAGTACCGTTGCTATATTGTAACCCCCTAACTACCTACTACAACTTCAAGTGCCTTTAGCTGCACTTAAAGCCAGAGCCCAGCTACAGTAGTCTATCTCCAGGCGTATGCACACACAGGAAGCCCTCAAGAAAAACAACTTAAAGCATTACTGTGGTTTTTGTGGATGCAGTAGAGGAAGTACTAATTATCTTTCACTTGGGTAAAAGTTGCAATAATACAGTGAAGAACTGACATTTTAGGAGATATTGTTTGCTTTCTAGTGTCTGGAAGGACTATGGTTCATGGAGAGTGAATCTGGTAGCCTGCATTGCTATCTGACTGATCTGGGACGTAGGAGAGAGAATGTGTGCGTATGGATGTTTATTTAGCTGTAAACAGCTCAGATTGAAAGGGAAGGAAGACTGATATCCTTGCTCTCAAAATAATGAATGCAGAAACAGGATGTTTGGTGCGTAGGCTTCTATACAAGGTGAAGAGATAACAGCATTGTGTACAGTATGGTCAGTGGGAGCAAAAGACTTTCATCCTCTCAAGATGTTCAGGCTCAATTTCAGTCCTGAAATGTTGTATTGACGTGAAAACATGGAAGAATGTGGGCAGGAAAAAAGTGACCCTTTTGCCAAAAATTCTGAATTATCTCCTTTGACAAGAATCACTAAATCCCTGGTTGGGTCCAAAGGAAGGGAGTCCTTTTCAGAAAAACATAAGTAGAAACAACTCACTATAGAATCTTAAATTGAAGCTGAACTTGTTATTTTTGTGTTTCCCAAGATCTAATTTCACTAAATTAAAACAAAGTCAAGGAAAGTCAAGTAAACAGAGCAGCTTATTAGACATTAAGCAGGGGGCCTCTGGTCAATGACCTCCAAACATCCTGTGGAATTTCAGACATCTTAAATCATGGATCACCAAAATAATAAAAGTATCCTCAGGGCAGTCTGCTTTCATGGATGTTAAGCCTCATAGTACCACCAAACTGCTTATAATAACACAACATGAACGATTAACAGTCGCTTATAGCCACAAAATTATGTGCAGCTGACAGAATCTCCAGGAAACACAACAATATAACTGACTCGAACATATGACACAAACCAGCAAATGAAACGGTCTCCAACTGCAGGCCTCTTTCACATCTGTCCGTTAATCATTTCCTCACTCTGAGCTGGCATGGACGAGCCCTCCCTGACATAGCACTTTCCTCTGACTTTGAGTTGAGGCTGATCCTAAATCCCATTTTAATGATTGTAACACTAATCCTAAGAACACTGAGAACAATGATGTCCTGGAGTGAAAATGTGTAGGCCTACTGGATTTCTAAAGGTAAAGTAATCTATGTAATAAAGAAGAAATACCCTAAAATCAGGTTCCTTTTTTAACAGGTTCACCCAGGACACACTGCAGTTATCAAAAACCTGTATTCTTTATCCATTGTCACTCTTGGCTGCTCCGAATAAAGCCATGCAACGCTGATTTGTTTCCGTCGTCAGTTTAGACGCACTGCGCCATGCCAAGCTGCACAGGAGATGGACCTTCTCAGGAGAAGTTCCAAAAGCTGGGCCGCCCACCTTAAAGCTGGTAGCGGTGACGTGACGTCTCGCCAACCCCAGACGACCCCGATTCCCCAAAACAAGCGCATGTGTGTTGCGAAACTCGACTCACCTCTGTCTGCAAGAGACCAGACAGAAAGGCCTTTTCAAAAGTCTGTGTGCGTTCAGCTCTCAGTACTTTTGTATCTTCTAACTGAATCTTTTGTGGTTTGGAGTTTCCCTCCTGGGTGGTGTTTT
>JAPZEB010000021.1:28313064-28326485 GCA_029783705.1 Chaetodon striatus
AAAAAAAAAAAAAAAAAAAAAAAAAAAAAAAAAAGGTTTTGGCCTCTATAGCTAATTTTGCCCTTTGTGACAACTGTGCTTGGGCTGAATTTTAATATAATCAAGTATTTACATTTTATTAAGGCTTAAAGTTACGCATAATAAAAGGCAGGCTGCTTTGAGTGACAGTTGTTCTGCTGGTGGTGACCTCAGTCAGATTCAGCCCTCGCTCCTCCACAGCTCCAGCCTCTCACTCAAGTATGGCCACTTCTGGCTTCAAAAACCAAGATGGCCTCTGCCATAATGTCAAACTTGAGGCTTCAGAACAGGAGTCTACAAACCAGTGGGTGATGTCACAGTAGTTATGTCCATTTTTTTAAATAGTCTATGAGATACACGAAAAAGTTCCCTGTGCTTCACTGAGACATCAAGTGACATGACAAAATGTTGGCACTTGACAACCTGGGAATGAGAACAGGTCGGAGAATGGCATAAATTCTGTCAATGAACTCTCTGCAAGAATTTCATCTACTAATTGTACTCCCTTAAATTTCCAAGATGACCAATATAATCAAACAAGACAATGTCTGTGTTCACTTTACATATCATGAGACATGACTATAAAATGTTACAGATCAAATAAAGTATAAAGTTGTTTGTCCATCAAGTTTGTTCAGTGTTTTTATATTTACAACAGCGTCATGGCAGCCATCTGCTGGAGTCAGATGCCTGTCACTGACCCAACACCCAGTGCTGGGAACAGAAGGTTCTCTCTTAACACATGAGGAAGTGCAGTGTACCTTAGATAAAATGTTGCCCCTCAACGATCCCCCCACACGCACATCCTTTACCCACCTTCTGCACACACAAGTGCGCACACACAAGCGCGCACATACACACAAACACACACCCCCAACCATCTCCGCCTGCTCTCTCTGCGGTCTATGTATCTCGGCACTTATGGCTGGCAGGCTACAGCAGCACCCCTTCTCTGCTCTGCCAGGGTGCACACGGGGGTTGTGTGTTTCCTGAGCAACTTGAGCAAATATGGGAAGTGGTGGTGACCTGAAAAGTAACCCATATGTGACACCCATGCTGCCCTCCTTTTCACACCCCAGCACATCAGTTAACTGCTAAAAGTGCACAATATAAATAATTGAAAGACTTTATATCGGTTAATTTTGGTTCATGCAGGACACAGTCTGTGACAATGGCAGCATTCAGCTCAGCAAAGCTGTGGGAGACTAGTGTGTGTGAGAATGCGTTCTGGTGTACAGTACATAAAGGAAAGCCTTTTTTCAAACCGATGACTTGATGTTATCTTTGTGACATAGTAACAAACTGATAAAAGGCATGAAGCATCACATGGTAAGGTACGAAGCGTCACATGATGCTGAGGAAAGACACTGATGTGTTCAAGTAATGCCATTTTAATAGAGGCCCTGGAGGTATGCTGTAAAATGTTAATTTTCTCTTAATTCATTTCTTGAAAAAGTTAGCAGAAGCTGCAGGCAAACTTTGTTTCTGTGTGTTTCCCGCAATATTTAAAATTTTGGAAATACAGAAATTCCTGGCAGTCTTAAACCAAAAAAAGTCACGTTACTTTCCACAGAAATGACCTCCGGGCTTTGTACTTTTCACATTGCACCAGTTACTCTGTTTCCTTCTTACCTTAAGCTTGAAAACATGCAGGAGTGTTTCATATTAAACTGCCAGATTTACCACAAACTGTGTCGGAAGGAGTGTGACATGCTTATCAAATTTACAACCACAGCAACGAACCACAGCAAGGTTGAGCAATCGCAGCCAGATATTGACAGGGGACCGGTTTCACAAAACACAGGGGGGTTACATGCACATGTTCTTGCTTATCTTTTCATATTTTAAATTGCAAAGTATGAGTCTACTCTTTTGGAGCCAGAACATGTCCCAAAGTTGCATCCTTATGAGGGGAAAGAGATGATTGCCAGGATGAATGATGGATCGTCGTCAGATTTTTGAAAAAGGAAAAAAAAAAAAGACCACAGTACTAAAAGTGTCAGTATTAATAACTCTCCAGGATGTTTGCTTCAACAAGAACCATTTCATTCTCAAAGCATAAATTTTCAGCATAGTGCACACCTATTAGCCCTCGAGGAAACCTGGAGCCGAAAAGTCAAAGTGATCTGTTGTTTAATAAAAGCTGACAGGTCTTAATAGGTTAATCAGGGTTCAAAAGCACCTCATTCTGCTTTATTTCCACATGAGTAAAATGAGCAACTGACTGTGTAACTGAAAGACTGCTCATTGGGAAAATATTGGGATGTTTCTTATGGTCATACTGGTGGCGAATTTGGAGGGCACGACGAAATACAGAGTTAAATGGTGCTTTAAAGTCAAGGATGCATCCTTGGTAGGTTGGGTCCTTCCAAGTTGGGTCCTACAGAGGCTAGGCCAGACTCCTTCCCAGCGTCTGGTGAACATACATGGGAAGAGGCTAATGAGTGCACAATTTGCCAAAATTGAAGGCAGGGCCTCTTCAGTGGTGCACTGGGCAAAGAATTGTGGGTACTTGATGCCCACTGAGGATACACAAATGCGTCCTTGAAAATTCTCTGACGGACAGATCTTGGTAAAATTGGAACAATCTTTGACATTAGAGTAGCCCTTAGGCAAGATTTGATGATGTAGCATCCTTCAAGTTCCGACATTTAAGGCATCTTCTACTACTACAACTTTGAGAAGCATCAAAAGAGAGGCAAAACAAAAACAAAACAGATGTCAACAGACATACATTTTTGATCCCATTTGCATTGGGCCATGAATTGCACATATGTTTGTCATTTAAAACCTAATGAGTAAAGAGTGTTTCTTTTAGGTCAGGCTGTTTCCATGCAGTGTTTGTACACATACCTATGAAAAGTTATGCACCAGAATTTACCGCACATAATCATGAGTCAGTCATTTTTATATAGCCCACATCATCACGAACGCTGCGGTCCTTTGACCAATGTGCTAAAAGGAGGAAAAAAGGATTTATTATAAAGAGTGAAAGTTATTGTATGGAGGGAGGTCATGGTGGTGAATTGATCAAACAAACAGCACTTTCCACCAGGAGACTAATCTAACCTTCCCTAACCAACATACATAGCCATCTAGCTAACTGGTGAGGTAACTTAGCAGTGTCCCAAGTAGAGATGTATTGTGTCTTACCTGATGTGTTATACACAGCGACTCTCTGGTCCTTGTATCTGATGGGAAGCGATAGAACAAGTAAAAGCCGTTGCTTGTAAGTATATCCCAGTACAAAACACACAGACATCACAGCTTCTGACACCTATGTGACTTGTGTAACCTTTCTAATTACACATTTTCATAGTGTTATACTTCAACAGTTTGTAAATTAAAAAGATAATTTCAGTTCAAATGGGATAAAAAATTGTCTCTCTCCATTGACTGCTGTACATATTTTTTCTTAAGTCCTCCAGAAGGAGAGGGACATCAGCTCTCTGTTGATTGACATTAAAATGTTGTGAGTGTGGCAACAAGGACCTGCTGTGGCTCAGACACAGAGCGGGTTGTCCACCAATCGGAAGACCAGTGGTTTGATCCCCAGCTCCTCCAGTCCCCGTGTTGAAGTATCCTTGGGCAAGATACTGAACCCCAAATTGCTCCTGATGGCTTTGGCACCATGTATGGTAACCTCGGCCACGTGAGTGTGAATGTGTGTATGAACGGGTGAATGTGATAAGTTGTGTAAAAAGTGCTTTGAGTGGTCAGAAGACTAGAAAGGGGCTATACAAGTGCAGTCCATTAACCATTTACAACTAACTTTTGCATTGTAAAAGCTGTGAGCGTCTACATGACACCACTGGCCTAATTACTACGATACTACAAAGATTCGTCTCAGCCTTTCTCTCTTTTTAAAACTTCCTTAAGTCTGACAAACAAACATTTACATCAATGGTGGGATTTCCTGTTTTCTCTTATCAGTTAGATCCTGAAACAATGGACTCTGCCCACGCAAAATTTGTGCACCAGGCTTGTCTGCTCACAGCACTGTCGTCCTCCTCACGGCTTTCCCCTCACAACCAGATGTCCCTTTCTGGGCTGGAGCCAAAGGATTTAGAGTACAAGCAGGAAGAATGGCTTAAAAAAATCAGATAGTGTGTCATCCATTACTGTACTTTACGTTAGCATTTGAACCTCCATTTCACAGCAAAGAAGAGATGATCTGGATTACTTGTGACAACCGCCTCAGGGGAGAACCTGCTATGAACATTTACACACACATGTGCAGCTGGCTGGCACTGCACTTGGAAAAATATGACTGTCATATGTCAGGCATGAGAAGATTTCCATGCATTACCCTGCAGACTTTAAGACATACAATGATAGAAGCTGTGTGGAATGGTGTTCAGCCTGATGTGTTTGTGTGCAAGGAGGTAAAAAGGGACCAAAAATGTTTCTTGGGAATTCAATATACACAATTTTATTTACATTGACACATGTAGTAGCAACACATCAAATTTACACAGTAACACTAAAGCCTCAGGTTCAATAAATATGTAGCAAAATGCAGGAAAATCTCTTAGGGGAGCAATGACATGAAAAATAATCTCTATTATTCTGAAACATCTCCTTCCTGGCTGTAAAATCCAGAAATATCTTCTTTTTTTTTTTTTTTTACTGATATTACCATGAACATTGATGATCAAATACGATCGCTGGGAGCAGTTTAGTCTGTTTAACGAGGCAGTTACCAAGTGAACTGGCATAACTGGTTAGAATGGTGAATCAGCCAAAATTAAAACATTAGCCAAAGTGAATCTCTTCTGTTTAAGTTACCATGGTGACAGAGACACAAGCAGCTTTTTTTTTTTTCCAGTTGAACCTCCAGTTTAAAATCTGTGCACACATAAGAAAATACAGCATAATAAATCTCTGCGTCAGTGTACCACATCTTCATTGAGATAAACATCTTCAAAAGCATCAACATTACTTTACAATATACGCACATTTATATTTACAAAAAGACAGAGCAGTAAGACTGTGGAGTTTTAGTAGCCTAAACTATTTGATGAATCTTTAGTAGTGGCACCTCTTGACAGTGATTCTTTTAAATTCTGCAATCATACCGACATGCACACACAGACGAGTACACGTGCATGCTCACGCGCGCACGCACACACGCACACACGCACACATGTTCATACACACAAACAGGACACTTTCCTGGTGCTCTTCACAACAACATCCACCAGCGGGGAAGAGTAGAATCATAATGGTCTGGACTGATACAGACTACTGGCTGAGAGGAGCTGAAAGTCCCACTTCTGATGGAGGAAACAGCTGGAGAAGAACTGCCGGGAAACCAGCTACTGGTCAGAACAATGAGATGACCAACACACTGAGACTGAGCGCCATGCCCAGTGCCAGCGTCTGAACAGTCTTGAAGACCGACTGGCTTGTCACCTCAGGGAATATTGCAGTCCACTTAATGGCATTTCACATGAGCATCGCCCTGACTTTGTCCATGATATATATATATACTGTACTATGTAGATCCACAGTGGAGCATGGGCAAAAACACACCAATTGCCTCAGCCACAACAAAAAGTTCCCGTTTCCCGGTCCTTCACGAAGGGGAAGAAGGTGAAAAGCAGAGAAAACGCATCTCAGAAATGGCAGTACCTGTCTCATGCTTGTAAACAAAGATCATACACTGGATGTGGCAGGAGAGGCAAACCATATAAACCTGAACACTTATTTACACCTTTACAATAAAACTCTCCAGCAGTCCAGCTGTCAAAAAGTGAAACTATACACCTGCATTACATGCTTATGTAACAAAGCTAAGATGAATGTTAAGAGTTACAGGCTTCTCTGACTGTCTTCTTTGTCATACATTGACCTTTCAGCCTAGTTGCCAGAAGAAAATGTATGCATTGTCATGTCTGCAAACCACAGATATGTCACATTTGCACATTTCATTCCTATCATATCATCATTTCTAACGTGGCGTAGTTCTGATTACGTGTATATGAGCTGACTTTGTCACTGGGAGGTGGAAGGGATAGTGGATAGCATGACATCTAAGTGAAATGGCTGCCAATCTGTAGACCACTGTTTGAGACCAACCAAAAAGAAAACTGGTTGTTTTTTAGCAAGACATTGGTGGTATTTCCAGCAGCAATTGTAACACCAAAACCTGATTTCTTTAGCAAGACAGTGGCGGCATTTTCAGTGGCTATAGTGCACCAAAGTAGTCTTCCTAGTAAGACATCAGCGGCATTTCCAGCAGCAATCGAAGACCCAACACCGAGTGTTTTTTAGCCAGAAATCGGTTGCAATTCCAGCAGTGATTTTACCACCAAAACCAGGTGTTTTCTAGCAAGACATCAGGTGGATTTCCAGTGGTGATTGTGCAGAATAGGATATTCTCTAGCACGACATCCACTTTATTTCCAGTGGTAACTGTGCCACCAAAGTTGCACGTTTTCTAGCCTCAGTAAAACTTTGCCACAAAACCAGGTGCTATTTTACCTTCCAGCTGTGACTGTGGCTCAAAACTGGGTATTTTAAGTCAAAATATAATCTCTCTCTTCCTACCCATAACCATGCATTTTTTTTATGTGCCTAAATACGTTAACTGTAGTGTTGTTTTAACATAAAGAAACGTTAAGTTTCAACATATCCGCCACATAATAACATGCAAATGTTACATACAAATGGTTTGTAGAGGTACAATGCCAACATTTCCTCTGGTGATTGGGTTGTTAAATTCCCAGCTCATTGTATGGCAATGACTACTATCATTACCTACAGATATGTACACATATACAGTTACAAAGCACTGGGGATCTCAAATGAAAAGCTAGCGTACCATACCATATCATATCTCAGAAGATGACTGTGTGTGTGAAGCAATCGCGGGCTGATTCACTTTATGTGTTGACAGATCCAGTGAAAATAGTTGCTGTCTCGATAGTGACATCAAACATAAACAGAGCAAAAAAATGTATTTTCTAATTGACTTGAAGCACTTATGGACTCTAAGCATGACCGACCACGCTGTCTAATAGCTTATATACCAGTGTCTCGATATCTATATTTGAATTGGCCCCCGAAAAAAGTGTCTCCTTCATATCAACATGGATCTGAACAGTTGGAAATAATACTGACAATAAAAGAGTAAAAAATAAAAATAAAGCTGCATTATATGGTGTATGTAATGGTGTGAAGTTCAAGTGCCTCAAGTGCTTCTCCTCCAACAATTGCAACAGCCAACCAAAATAAAAACGCTACATAAATATCCATGACAGAAAAACAACAAAGAATAACAAAACACAAAATGTAAAAAGAAAAAAAAAATCCAATTATTAGAAAGAAACAAAATAAACTTTATGAAATGTTTAGGAAAAATGTAACTGAACAAAAAAAATAACAAAACAGATAACAGTGTAATAATGAACTTAATGACAGTTTAGAGAAACGGTTGATGTCCCTCCACCCTTCACGGTGCCTTAACAGTTCTTTGCTATAAGCAGGGGAGCATTAGTCCAACTGTCCTCCCTGTAATCAGTAGGCAATCATAGAAGTGATAACGATAAAAGCCATTCGTCCTTTGTTGTTTCTGGTAATAGATGGC
Organism: Chaetodon striatus; assembly: GCA_029783705.1. Taxonomy (NCBI): domain Eukaryota; kingdom Metazoa; phylum Chordata; class Actinopteri; order Chaetodontiformes; family Chaetodontidae; genus Chaetodon; species Chaetodon striatus. The sequence continues at coordinate 28,320,674 of JAPZEB010000021.1, forward strand.
AATTACCATTCCTCTGCAACACTTGAAAACAAATGCTGCTGGTTCTGGGTGGGAGGGTGTAGTGGTTGGATGGTTTGTGGCGGAACATTACAGGCACTTTATGAGGCAGCCAGACAGGTTGGGTGGGTCCTTACACCCGTTGGGCTCTGAGGGTTGTCCCCTCCAGGAAGACCTCGTGCTGGACCAGTAAGGGCTGGGTCTGAGCGCTGTTGTTGCCGGATGAGTTGAGACGGTGAAGCCCAGCACTATGAGAACTGGGCTCCTCCCTGGCTCTGGGCGTCGCAGGCGGCCTGGAGCTAAAGTTCAGATAAATCTGTAGATAGGGAAGAAGTGTTAAAGAGAGAGAAAGGAGGGAGGAAACTTAGTTTGATAATTCATATTGGTTCAGTTCTGCATTTTCAAACATCTCAGTGAAATGTCAATATTTATCTTATCTGCACGAGTTGTCTCTTTTGTCACTTTGGTGTTTTATTCATGCGTCATTACATCATGCGGAAAGAACTAAAAGGAAAAGTCTGACATTTTGGGAGAAACATTTGTTCACTATCTTGCTGAGAGTTAAATGAGCTCGATGCCACTGCCACATATCTCCTACAATCAGTGTTGTGCATGAATACGCTAAAAGAATGCACTCATTTAATGAGCTCATACTTTTGGTGAACGGTGAACTGAATGTATCAGTTTGCAATTTATGAACTTGAAAATGAGCGTCATTCACTTTAACGACAGTAAACAACACTCGTACTCCAAAAAAAAAAAATTCCACCAAAAAAAAAATCCTTTCCGTTGGGTTGAGTCCAAACCTCAGCCACATCGGTTACGAATTTTAAAATGACGCATCGAGTTGAAGCAACCGACCGCATTGAATCTTCGAGTTAATGATGATGAAAAGGAATCATTAACAAAGGGTAAGACCATGATTCGTCAGCCACAAAGTTCCTCCACCCTAGTCAGATTCATGACATTTTGGTAAAGGACCTGGGGTCTCATTCATAAAACAGTGTGTAGGATCCATACTAAAAATGTACGAATGGACAAATGCCAAAAATGGCATGCGCTAAAAAATATTTGACCATTTCTACAATGAGGCATCCAGCTCACCATCTGCGTCACACATTTCCTGTCTTCAAAATGTTTGTAATCAAGAGTCAGAGTCATTTTTATGGGGAGTCTTTTGTTTTGTGTGTACGAAATGTTTTTTCCCTTTTTATTACTCTTCAAATCATGCGCTCTGTGGAACTGAAATCACAACACATCTTCCAGACAGTTTGCACTATATCTTTCAGCCATAGCAACTGCAATGAAGGCAGTGGTGAAGCCTATACCAGCTCGCTTGGAAGCATTATGATGGCCACTTCTTGCTCTAAAAACCAAGATTACAATGGCTAAAGTGCCAAACTAAAGGCTTCAAAACCAGGTCAACAAACCACAGTAGCTACTTCCATTATTTCAGTCTATGCCTCAAATCTAATGCACCAACAAAGAGTGGTGTAGATCTTTTCATCTAACTCTCTGTAATAAGCAAACAAGAATAATTCCCAAAATGTCTACCTAACATTGACACTGGACTGTCTGAGCTGTTGGAGTGTGACAGGACAGTCATGAGAACAGTGGAGGAACTTATATGTAGCATGATTAAATCAGACCAGCTGAGTGTTCAAACACAACAGCTCGTGCCGTGAGAGGCCCCTGACCTTTGGCCGAATTATGTGCGAACACGCGGGAGGTGATTTAAAAAAAACAGTTTTCCCACGAGAAGTGAGGCAACAGTCTTACAATCACACAACTGGTGTGGAAATTTGTATGAGAAAATATGAAAAAATAAAACACTTATTTAGAAGTTTTTAGTATGAAATAAGTCTGGTGTCCATTAGTCTTGGTTCAGTGTGGAGCACAGAGGACAATACTCAGGTGTATGTTGCCCAATTTGTATCAGCTTTTACCACTTAAAGACCCTGGCGTCTTTCACTACCTCATAATTCTGCTGAACCACCTGTGTAGTCATCTGGATTTATTATTTCTAAAAAATGAAGTGTTGAACCATTTCAAGTGAGAGTAAACAACATCAAAGTGGTGCAACCTACATGCTTAGTGGCATCGGACAGCTGTTGCTCAATCCTTTCCACGACCTTCCTGAAGGGGGGTCTGTTGAAGGGGTCAGGATCCCAGCAGGACCTCATAATCTGATACCTGCATCGCAGCACAAAAACACACAAACACGTTCATTTGTCTCCAGTTATTACATCCCCTTTCTTTTTTTGTGTGTATATTATTTTCTGTTCTCAGTTCCACCTAAGAGTTTTAGTTATGCTTGTGAAAAGCCAAACGCAACAGGATGAGAGCCGACTGCTATTCAAATCCCCCCCCCACACCGCATTCTTTTATAGTCTCACCACCTCCACCTACCACTTCACACCATCTCTCTCCTATGATCCTTTTACACACACTTGTGTTTCACTTCAAACACCTTTTACACACACTCATATTTCACTTCAACACAACTCACATTTCACTGGGTGCAAACTCTGGAGCATCCATTCTGTATCCTTCTTTTATCAGTTTGTAGAACTTGGCGTCCACAGGCATACCAGGATAAGGACTGTTTCCTACGTGCAGCAGGGGAGATTCAGTTACATTGTGCACCTCTGAACACACACACACACACACACACAGATGAACTCACATATACACACACAGAATAGATGGATAGACTTACCTAGCGAAAAAATTTCCCAAAGCAGGATGCCATATGACCACACGTCACTCTCGAATGTATAAACACATTCAAAGATACTTTCTGGAGACATCCATTTCACTGGCAGACGAGCCTGAAAGAAAAACACAGAGTGACTAGATTGAAAGATGAAAAGCCTTTCCCCAGTGATGTTTTCTTTTTCTTTCATTTTCTTTTTTTTAACCATGGCTTCAGTCAAAAGTTTGTGACTGAGGAACGCTAAATGAACACACTGTACAAAATGCCAAGTATGCACCTGAGGATCTACAATAACAGACAACCCAAACAGCCCATCTGCAACGCCCGTACCTGACAGTTATGGAAAAAATGTACAGACGTGCATCGCAGTCATCAGCTGTCATTTAAAAATACTACCTGCTTGCCAAGAGCCACATTAAATGTAGAAGTTAATATGATTTAATGTTGTATCTTGAGGCTAATGATTTAAATAAAATGGTATATTTGTAGCAATCAAATAAAATGGTTTAATGGAGGCCACTGCAGAAACTGAGGAAAACAAAATAGTAAAAAGGTAAGGTAAAGTCAAAAGGGAACGTACAGCTTGAGTTGTGAGATGAGCTCTTTGCGGTAACGTCTGATAAAAATAAGGTTCAAGGACAAAAGTAAGTTTGTCTTGCAGAGTTATATATGTACCTGCGACATATGCTTTTCTAATACATAAGAAAAGTGCAAGTGCGATAGACGCCCATAATACTATGGCTGCAGATATGAAAACATTCATATCTCTGGAATGGGTTTCACCAGCGTTTTGTGAATCCATTGTAAAGTTTTTGTGTGAAATACTAGCTAGTTTAAACCAGGATGTACAATTAAAACCTAAGAATTGCCTTAGCTAGCAAAGCTAAGCCTTTAGTAATGTGTAAATCCATTGGAACCATGTGAAGCCTTGTCTACTCAAAAGCAATCAGCTCTATGTGGAAGTCAGTAGTCTGGTTTCCATCCAGATATAACACTAATTTTAACCAAATTTTCAGAATTTTGGCAATAGAAAATGCGAATTTACTGGTATGCGCTTTTCTATCCACTATTGTTATGAGGGTATCTGGAGTTGGTTCATCTAGATAAGCAGTAGGTGGAGCTAATTCTCAGTCAGTCAGTCAGGTGCCACTGAAGAGTAAGACAGCGCAGCAAAATGACAGAATTAAGAACGCCAGTCAAACCTCAAAAGAAACGATGGATGTATAATGGAGAGCGCACTGAACAATGGAAGTTAAGAGTTTTTAACGATTAATATAACAGCTGTTACCAGAGTTTTGGGGTCTCATTTATACATTGCGTCCGCACAAAACAAGGCCTGAAAGAGGCAAACGCCACTTCCCCCGCAAAAGTTGTGTTCTATAAAAACAAAGTTGATGGTAGAAACTTTGACCCACGCTTAGGAACATTTTGGAGACAGGAAATTGGCAACACAGATGGTGAGGTGGAAGCCTGGTTGTAGCAATTGCTGAATATTTCTTGGCACAAGCCATTTTTGGCTTTTTTCCGTATGTACATTTTTAATATCTCCTATGCATTGTTTTATAAACGAGAGCCCAGCTAACAGCCCTGTGTGTGTGTGTAAGTGTTTTAAATGCCAACCATGATAGAGAGAGCTTGCAGTGACCTTTGACATGGCGTAACGAATAGCTAACATTATGGTACATCATAATTTATTCACTGAATCTGTATCCATTGTACTAAGTCACTTCTACCTTTTTTATTAATACACCAACTTTTCCACCTCCCCCATGTGTAAAAAGTTTATTTAAAATACTTAAAGAATTTTTTGAACTTTTGGCGTTTCAACTCAAGTGGATGGAAACACACCTACTTTAGTGTGGCATCACAAGCTGTAACTAAACTGCCAACATTAACATTTACTGAGGTTAAATGATGTATTGAAATTAAGTGCTAATCCTTTGCGTATGTAAGTATGACTTTGATTTTCTCTACCTCTTTCTTTCTGTTTTTCCTTATTTCTATATGAAGAAACGTGTGTGTCAGAGCTGATATTTTTATACAGTTTAGAGTGAGTATAAAATACCTAATTATGCTAACGTAACTGACATCATCAGTCTAACATTTTGTTGTTTTAATCTAATTTAACAGTGTACATTGTTACTACAAAATGCTTCATTCGTGTCATGTTGTCAAGCTAACATTAGCTTTGTCGCTCACTTACCTATGCAAGAGTCACACTTGGCACCAGTAGGTGTAAATATTTAGTGACAACTTATCTCTGTATAAGAACTAGCTTCTTTGGTGCAACCTGTTTTATTTTAGTGTTATGTAAATGTTCACTTTGTAAACACTTTATGTTAAAAACTGTGCTAAGTTTGATTTTACAAATAGCTGGGAGGAAGCAGGGCTCTAGCAGAGGTGACATTAGCTAAAAGTTTCCCACAAATAGAAAGTCAAATGCAGCTGTATTTACTGTTTGGTATTGAATATGTGTTTTGAAATTAAATATCTTTACTTATCTTAACACACGCTAAAAATAGCTTTCTAGTGAATTGGAACAGCGCCTGAGGAGGAGGTTTGCAACACAGTGGCTCTGACAAGTTAAGACATGATGGACTAAAGCCTGAGTTTAAAAGGGCATCCAACTTTTCTAATGAATGTTTCATTTTTTATTTTTAACAGAGAAAGTGCTTGCTCGACACTTTCCTTTCATTACGTGCACCTTGAGATTTTTGTTATGTTTCAGACAGTGTCTTATATTTTTTGCACGAAAGAGTGCTCCAGGTATGACGTTATTGTGTGTGCTGAGTCGCCCGGGTCCCCTCATCAAAAGCGTGACATGAGTTTATGATGCCTACACCTTTGTTGAGCAAAATAACCTACACAAATGAACACAACTTTTGCCAGAGGTAAAAGCTACTGTTAGGCTGGAAATGAACTACATTGCGGTCGCAGAATTTCATGTCACCACCATAACAATACTGTGAGGCTTAGTTCAGCATGATGACGTTCTGTAGTCTCATTTAGCCACTTGATTGCAAAGCCTTTCTTTAAGATGAATAAAAGCTTCAAACTTTACAAGTGAGGTATTTACAGATGTATTTTATGTCAGAGAAC
>JAPZEB010000021.1:28326585-28343428 GCA_029783705.1 Chaetodon striatus
TTTATGTCAGAGAACAAAGTATGAAAGTACATTTTAACCAAAAACCCACTGACTTTAAGGGGAGGATACTGGGAGTGCTAAAATGCTTGCTTATTTTCGGGTTTTAGGCACATTATGCGATTGGGTAGTCACAGCAAGCTTCTCTGACACATCTATTGGAATTTTTGTGTGCCGGCATGAGCAATAGAGGACTGTTTCCCCATCTACGTATTTCCCTACTTGAAACAAATGTATTCCTAACCCTAAACCTAAAAACTATTTGAAGGGGAAACAGACTTTGATACAATACCGCATTTGGTTGTCCATGTCATCAAAACAGTTGAATCTGAAAAAACTAAATGTACATCTCCTCATCCGTATCCTGCATTTGTTGGACCCAAACATATTCACCCTGTAGCTCCTTATTTGGTTCACTGGACATACTGAACACCTCTTTTTCTTGTTCTCCCTCTCAGTGGAATTAAGTTTAAAATCTCTCCCTCTTTACTTAACCCACTGATGTCATTAAATCCCTTCATATTACACTAACTATCCAATGGCTTTCAACTCAGGAAACTGAAACACACAGTTTGATTTAAGACAAGAGGAGCATGTTAAAGGAGGAACTTCGTGACACCACTGGATGTACCCTGCATCTCAAATTCCCAGGTGTCAAGTGCAGACTTACGTTGCCTTTGACTACGTAGTTGGAGTCCGTGTTGATGTCTCGGGCCAGGCCAAAATCACAGATCTTTGCCACCCTTCCTTGAGTCAGGAGAATATTTCTGGCAGCCAGATCTCTGTGGATACACTGAAAAACAAATGCACCACTGCCTTTAATATCTAATGATACATGTCATGTACATGACCAATCAATAATCTAACATTAGGCATGGGTGGAACTGTTTTTCTAATGCAGTTTGGTACTGAATTTCCACACTTGAATCTGTAACACGCAACCACTGACACTGATACATGAGCTCACTGACGACAGTATCTTGCCTCCACAGCTAATAAATCTTTCAACAGCATGCTCAAACAAGCATTTTAGATCCGTTTACTAGCTGTGGAAACATGATTCATGCTTTGCCAGATATCATCAATAGAAATAATAGCTGTATTATCCAAAAACCAAGATATGATTGTTATTCAACGCTCACATTTTTGGAGGCTAAGAACTCCATGCCTTTGGCCACTTGATGTGAGAAGCTTAGAAGGTCTTCAGTGTCTAGAGACAGTCCGTCCTCGTCAAACAACTCACTCTCTGCGTCTGCTTCAACGTAGGAGCCACCTGAGTGGATGAAACAGGATGAACATTATTTTTCTGACATGGTATGAGTCTTACTTTAACTGCTTCTCTGTGTATTTTAAGACTGAGATATTTAATGAATGGCTGGCTTGCTTGCCTTTGCGTAGCGAGCGTCTCTTCTCGGAGGATGAGCTGGACGGCAGGTTGCCAGCAGCAGAAGGCCTCATGGTCATGTAGCCGTTCAAGCTGTCACTGTGAAGAGGAAAGGAGCAGTCTGGTCTCAGTTGAGCACAGCCACACAAAGACACGCTGCTGTCCAAATACCCTCCTCCTACGCACGTTCTGGATAGTAAATACTAGTACTCTTTTTTTCTCCTACACACACAATATACCACTCTTTATACACAAAAAAGAACTGACCCAGCAGCGTCTCTCTGCGGCATGACGTTGCGGTAGTAGCAGTCTTCCTCGAGCTTATAGCAGATGAAGGATTCCCTCTTTCTGCGTAGAAAGTTAAGGAGGTCTCCAAAGCAGCAGTACTCTGTGATCACCAGTGTAGGGCCTGCAGACGAAGAAATGTACCTCATGATAGTGATCTTTCAACATACATGACTCATAGCTTTTGTAAAAAGGCTGAGTAACTTGGTGAAATAAAGCTCCGTAGTGACAGCAAACAAAATTAATCTCTTTAAATTCTGTCAACATTCTCTGAAGTTTACAGTTTCAATCCACAGTCTTAAAGGGGCTCTGTGGGAAGTTCAGAGCGTATGAGTTGCCAGCTCAGAGCTGGCAGCCAGCAGCTAACTCCATAAACAGTGCTAAACAATGGCAACATTGCTGACAGAGCTAAATGTGTTAACCAGAGGAACTTGAGGGTGGAGGCTATATTTTGGCATGGCTGTCCTGATATCCAGCAAAGCAAAGTGCCAGCAATGAGCTAGCCAGTGGCATCAGGCTGCTCTCGTACACTTTTTGCACGTATATTAAAAAAAAGTAATGCACCACAATTTGTGTATAACAGGTAATCATGATCCAGAAATTTGTGTATAACAAACGTTATCAGGAAGCTGTATTCACATAACCAATGTGCCAATATGTAACATTATGACGCCCGACTACGTTTCTTTTCCTATACCTTACCTACATTTCAGTGGGACTACTCATGTTTTTAATGTTTATTTCAACAGCAGAACATAGTTAGAGTTTGGCGTCTAGACTCATCGCTACCTGCAGATATGTGAGATATAGGGAGTGATGATTAAATATTTCCTCTTTAGCCGGAGCCTGCAGGTGGATGCTGAGGTGGAGGTGGGGCTAAGAGAGCAAGCAGCAGTACTGATGCAGGGCAGCAGCGGCATTAACAAGTCAAAGGGAGAGCTGGGACGATTTTGCAGTTTAAATAGACCGCTGAATTGGGAGGGTGGGTTTTGTAGATGACAGAGAGTGACGTATGTATGAATCAGTGCAGTTTGAGTTGACTACCTGATCTAGCTGGCAGGCGTCGCTCCATAATTTAACTTGCCTAAACCTAACCTACGTAACATTAAGTGCTAACTTTACGTTATGCACGTAACTTGATGATGCCGTTCATGGAACATTAATACATTAGATATCATATGAACTACTGAATGTGCATTTTCGTAACATATCATACAAGCTGTTGTATGAGGATACGTCGGTGAGACACACATGCACTAACAGGCATGCTCAGTTGGACTTGCTTACCACAACAGACCACAGAGAAGCTCAGATTATAACACCCACACAGCGTCTTCATTCTTTGCCCAGGACACCATTACTCCACTATATCTTTGCACAGCAAATAGTTGTTTGCTGCTATATTAATACTCTGAGTGTCACGTAAAGAACGTTTAAATGATAATACAGGACAACATGGCTGCCTCACCTCCAACAGTGCAGGCTCCCAACAGGTTGACGATATTCATGTGATTTCCCAGGTAACTGAGGACTTTCAGCTCTGACATCAGCGCCTCTTTCTATGTTGCATGAGCGCTTGCTGTGGGAAAAAGAGGGAAGATAATCAGAGTCAAAAGGACTGGGAGTAAACTCAGTCAAACAATGATGACATATCTGGATCTGGTATTTGCTGGATTAAAAAAGAGAGAGCGGTGCTGGAGGCTAATTATAATAAGAAGGTGCATGTTAAATATTTTTGCCTTGGTGGCAGTGTGCAAGCCGTTAAATAAAAATATCCACATAATTACTGTATTTCTCTGAACACCTGCAGCAAAGTTATTGATTCATCATAACTTCTTGAAAGCTACCATGCACATTTGTCATAGTCACAAATAGCCTCGCAGCGCTCACTCCTCTTCATTTGCATGTGTGCTAACAGTGCTTACATTTGAGCATTTTCACAGCCACCGTCATGACTGAATCTGCTTTCGAGAGTCCATATGCAGTGGCTTCCACCACTTTCCCAAATGCACCAGATCCCAGCGTCTTCCCTGAAGACAAGAAGACAAAACTGTTATTCCCTATCCTGTTTCCCTCCCACAAACTGGCCTCATGCCAGCGTTCCTAGGACAACACCAGTTTTAGCCCCCGGGCTGTGTACGTAGGCACCAGGACACGCAGGATCCTGTTTAAGGAGGTTTGTTAAAAACAACACCCAGAATATGTCAACAATATCATGTTTGCAGTGAGGGAGTGGGGTTACATCATTAATGAGCTGTGAAACTGGTTAGTGAGCATGGACATGGCTAAAACATTGATGCTGTGACCATACACAAAAACCAGAGTGTTTGTCAATCAGCATGAGGTAGCCTGAGGGGGGTAGCGGTGATGTCATACTGCCTGCACTGTTAGGAGACTGTTACTGACAAAAGCCCTCATTTATCTCTACATCACTGTGCTCCTAGAATGATTTACACCCCAGACATAAAAACCAGGACGTACACTATGGTGTCAGAAATGACAGATTGACTAAATTATGGAGGCCTCACCGCAGAGCACACCGCAGATAATTGTTATAAAGGAGTGCTGGAGGCTCACCAAATCGCAAGTTGTTTCGAGGAAACTCCCACTGGTGATCGTATGGTAGCTGGGTGGGGTCAATGTAAACATAGTTGTTTCCATGGATGCCTTCGATGACTTTCCACTGTATCTGGTATTTGGGTTTCTGGCATGAACGCAGACAAAAACAACATAAATTACAAATTAACTCATGCGGTTTTGACATGCTTTTCTCTTTTGATTGACTCTTGTCTCAAAATTAGACAAAGAGGGTGTGCCATGTGGGAAAAGTGCAGAGCTGTCTTACCTGCATGTACTTGTAGAACAGCATGATGAGGACGAGACAGAGGATGCCTGCTGCTGATACAGAGCCAATTAGCAGTGGGGTGAAGAGATCATGGGGAACAGTTCTCTCTGCAGGGAGACAGAAATGATCATTTTAGATACAGGAGCAGCAGCCTGTTATTATGCACTGTTAGTACATATTCCTATGTAAAGTAATGCACCACACCTTATATAAGTTAACCCACATAATCACAAGCCAGTAATGCATGTAGAACTCAGGTAATGGAGAAGGTTGCGATCACGTGACCATACACTAACAGGAGTCAAATAGAAAGTATTATAAATACTGAAAGTCCATGTAAGCAGGCGGGGTGGGGTGGTAGATGGGTCATAAAACAGGGGACTTTCCTCAAGGAGACAGGTGTTGGGAACTGTGTGAAACCAAGTGAACTTTGAGTTTTTCTAAATCTAACCCACATAACTTTACATGAAGTATGTCATGTAGCCATTTGTGATACGCTCTTTCATTAGGTATCATACAAACCGCTGTATGAGGATATGTTGATTAAGTTTGTTGTAGTATTGTTTAGTCTTATGTGGCACCACTCAGTGGACTACATCTGTCATCTCACACTATATGTGTCACCCATACGGCTAGCCAGGTAACTTAGAGAGTTAGAGTTCTTTTAACGCACATTGTCATCACATTTGTTCTCCTAAACCTAACATACAGAACTTTGTTATGTAGTCCAAATAACGTGATTCATTCGGCCCTAATTTGTTAGACCTCATACCAACTGTTGTATGTGCCTTTTCACTTTCGTAAGATATCATACAAACTATTATAAGCTGTTGCATTGGTTTGTCATGGTAGCTAGCTAGCTAGCAACATAACTTAGTCCGAGAATAAGTGTTCTCTTAATGTACATCATCACTATGTTTCTTTTCCTAAACTTTATGTGTAATAGCTATCATGACGTGAGACCGTATTTCATTGGGTGCTCATTTGTTAGACATCATGGGAATTGTTCTATGTGCATTTGTAAGATATCATACAAACCGTTGTAAGACGATACGTTGTGTACGTTTTTCCCCTCTAAACCTAAACCTAAACCTAACCTACATATATGTTAAGTACATAACTCTACATTTCGTATGTTACGTGATTCTTTGGGCGCTAATTTGTTAGATGTCATATGAACTGTTGTATGTGCATTTTCATAATATCATAAAAACCACTGTGTGACAATATGTTGCCTACGTTTGTCGCAGTACCTCGCTAGCTAGGTCACTTAGTACGAGAGTTAGAATTCTTTTAACATATGTCGTCACCATGTTTTTTGCCTAAATCTAACCCTAGATTTGTAATGTCATTTGCAGGGCACTAATTTGTTAGATATCATACGGACTGTTGAGAGTACGTTGAGAGCAGTGGCAAAAGAGTCAATCAGTGATTCTTTTAATGGTTTGCTGTGTTTATACTCTAAATGAAATTGCATAGGGGCATTAAGGTAAGCCATAGAAGGCTAAGTCACAGTGAAGCTCACTTTGGTCAAATCACAGCGAACTAATCCAATTATATGTGTAAACATGCTAGCGTTCTCTGCTTTTTTTTCTGTGTTTGCAAATTTTGCACTTAATTTTCTACTGACTGCTTGAAATCTGTTTCGATCATACGGTGTTTTACTGTATTTCTGTTGCTTTTACAGCTGTGGCTGTGAGTAATTATATGTAATCAGTGTTCTGTTCCTTTGTGTCTGGCTGTTTGTGGTGTCTTATTGTTTTGCTCCTCTGTACAGTGGGGTGTAATAAGCTCTTTAGAGATAAGAAGCTTTCTCTCCACTTCAAATCTGAGAATGCAGAGTCTGCAGGAACTAATCCCCTGTAAACCTGTCAGTGGTTTCTAAAGCTCTGTGTATTCTGTGCTGCAGCTCACTGACACCTCCAAGCCTCCCACAGCCCCAGAACGCCCAGCACCGCCAGGACTCCCACTGCGCTCCACACTCTCAGCGCCTCCGCCTGGTCTGCTGTTACTCTGTGAAGCGCAAAAATCCTGGGCACACACTCCCAAAGGCCTGTCCTGCCTGGCCACAAACACTCTCCTCCCTCATAATGCTCGCCCACATACCCGCTGTAGCCACAGTTAGCCCCCCGTGTCCTGCATAAACCCAGGTTTCCAGGCTCAGGCAGGGACAACTTTGCTGTACTTTCAGTTCCTGCACCGACACCACTTTGAGGACATTGTGCAGCAGATGGGGAAGCCGTTATAACAGAGCGGATTTGGAGTCATAAAGTAAACAATGGACCACAGCTTATTCCTATCTGTATGTGACATCTTATCATGGCCAATCATGTTTGAGGTGTCGCCCCTTGCTTATGTTTACCTAACAGATTATAGACGACCAACCTCTATTTGTAAGACCACAATTATGGGTTAATCCTCGCCAAAATCATGCTTGTAGTAAATATTTTGAGTTGAGGATTAAGTCCAATGTGGGGTTTACAGAGCTGCTGTGATAACTTTGTTTTTTAGTGCACAGCACAGGGAGTCAGACTTTTTAACGCCACTGAGATTACTCAAGGAAGTTTGAATCAAACTAACATCAGGTGGACAAAGATTTGCAATCTGACAAAAGGGAGATTTTCAGGTCTGTATGTCTTCTCTTGTCGTGTTGACTCTGTTGTGCTTAGTTCTAATCTGAAGGTGAGGACATGCAGAGGATTACATCAAATCAGCAACAAAACATGAGACTGACAGGCGCCCCTGTCAATATCACATGGGCCCTTTTGAACTGTGTGGATGGATTACTGAACAGGTCTAAGGGCACAAGCCCAGGGGCCCAATGTGTCTTGGTGGCATTTTGAAGGTGAATGCCAGAAGGCCCCAAAATTAACACACACCTACCAGAAAGGGATTCAAAATGACCACAAAGTGACACAAAAGACCACAAAGAGATGTAAAGGAACTACAAAGAGAAAGAAAAATCTCAAAAAATGGGCAAAACAACCACAAAGAAACACAAATTGACTATAGTGACAAAAAAATGACCTAATAAGACACAAAATCACCTCAAAGAGACACAAAATGGCTACAAAAAGACAAAACAACCACAAGGAGAAATGAAATGACCACAAAGAGGCGCAAAACCACCACAAAGTCTGTTTGTCCTGCTCCTATGTAGGAGAGATGGTGGGGCCTTTTTTATATCTTTGTCCAGGGGCCCATTGTCTCATCATCCGCCCATGCATGAACTGCTTTCAACTTTATTTAACGTACGCGTGCATATGTGTGATATCAACTCACCGCTGATAGAAAAGAGCGTGTAGGCCTGCTCCCCCTCCACCGTGGCCACACATTCCAGAGTGCTGAACCGTCCCCTGCTCACGTTCACCCGACTCTCCACCTCCGTCTTCCCAAACATGGGGCTGAAGAGTGTGACGGTGATGACATTGTGCTCCTCCTGGGTGGCATTCACCTGTTGGGAGCACCTGAAAGCAAAAGATTACACGTTGTTGACATGGGGCTGATGAGATCACCAAGCTATTCATCTATTGTCACACTCAGGCATCTCTCCCCTAAGTCTCTGCAAGACGCACATTCCTGTTTTTCTGAGTCTTAAACACCTGCGTGATAAAAAATAAAACTTTACATAATACTCAGAACCACAGAAACATGCCCAGCAGAAGTCATAACAATAGAAGGGACTTCTTCTTGTGTTCATGAAATATAGGTGAAATATGTGTGAAATATTACCTAGGGCTCCATAACTCACAGCACTGCACCATAAAAAGCTGCTGTAATCTATGTGCCCTCTGGTCACACGCTCACTCAGGTCACGTTACTTTATCTTTCTGTACATACATTGGCGTGCTTGTATGTAATTAGTATTAAGTGGATTTGATCATAATTAAAAAATTACTGGATAAAGTTTGGATAAGCACTTGTGATTCATTGCCTGTGCGTTTGGGATTGGTGTCACTATAGCAACCAGGTGCTCCTCCTTCAACACACTTTATGTTTGACACGAGATGAGACGTGTCCAGTAGTATCCAGGCAGACGTGCCGAGTCCCTACCAATCACAAGTCAATTCTTTCCAATCCCCAGTCACATGAGGCCCATCTTAACACTGTCAACCAATCACAAGTCAGCCCACGTCAAATCCAACAATCCCACATTCCACCGTCATCATCAGTCCTGACCCTGTCCGGTGTGTCTTTAGTGTGACCTTAAGGACCCTCGAAATGCACTTCATGAGAGTTTTGTTGGTGTTTGAATGTAAAACTACAGGTAAAGTGCAGATCTGAAACGGTGGGCGGATGCCTTGTAATGAATGGGTGGTGCTGAGTATCCACGGAGTTTGACCTTGTATCTATGGCTGAACACGCAGACAAGCATGCTTCATTACCATTCAAAAAGCAGCGACATATGTTAGCAAACACAGACCTATTTGTTGGAAGCATGTTGTTTATTCAGTAATATATTATGCTTTAGATTTTGGTTTGGCCATTTGTGTTGTGTTTAGTCAGTTTGATGACCAGTCCGTCTCTTATTTAAATTTCCTGATAAACTAGGGGGAAACTTTCACAAATAAATATGCATAAATGTAAATTAAGTTCTAGATTGGAAGACAGGACCATATCTATCATTTTCTTACTCTTAAAGATCCAATATGTGGGATTTAGAGGGTTATAATGGCAGAAATGGAATGTAATGAATATGTTTTCTTAGTGTACAATCACTTGAAAATAAAAATCATGTACTGTAGAGTGAGCTGTTTATAACTACATAGGGAGGGGGTCCTTATCCACAGTGATCACCATGTTGCACCCCCATGTTTCTACAGTAGCCCAGAACAGATAAACCAAACAAAGGCTCTAAACAGGCCCATAATTAGCAGCCCCTCCAAGACAAGTGTGGAAAAAAAACTGCTTTATTCAGTGTTTTTACCAGTTTAAAACACCAGGTCTGTTTGTTTTGGAGAGGAGGAGACCTCTGTGGAAAATCCAGCTCCCTGTAAAAACCTCCGTAACATCTAGATCTTTAGTTATCAGAGGAAAAAGGTGAGCATACTGAAGCAGGTGCTGGGCAATCTGGTCCCATGTGCAACATGCCTAACAGTGTCAGAGAAACACTGATTTACAAAATGAAACTGCATTATCCGGTGTTTTTAAGGATTTTAATCTCGTTATCAATTTGTTTCGGAAAACAAAGAGACCTCTGCGGATAATACGGCTCCCAGTAAAAACCTCCTGAACAATAAACACTAAAGGAATTCTACCCAGGAGAAGTTTCAGCTGCTTGTAATCTGCAATCCTCACTGCTAGATACCACCAAATCTCTTAATCTTGCACACTGAACCTTTAAGCTACTCAAAAAGTGTATTTAAATATTAAATATTCAGTTTTTCTCTGCAACATTAAACATTAATTACTAAATAAGAAACAATTTGCATTTAAGTTTGACTAATCTGTAGCTATTTTTGATTAAATGTTATCACTAAGACTCATCAGGACTGCAAGGGCGAGGTTATTATTGGCCTGATCTGACTGACAATGGCCTGGAGGCATATGCAAATAAGCCTACAGATGTCATCACTAAACTCTGATTGGTGCAGGGACATATGGCATCACATTTCCCAGCAATGCCCTCCTCACTGCAAAATAGAGGGAAACTTAAACTAATAAATATGGATAAGATAAAGTTTGAAGTTGGGAGACAGAATCATATCTACTTTTTTTTTCTCACTGTTGTTTCTGAGGCTGCTAAATAAAAGTCGTTCTCTATAATATTAAATATTATTACTACATAAGCCACAGTTTAAACAAATGTTTAAAATGAATAATCTAGTTATTTTTCATTAAGATTTTAATACTCAAAATCTCATCAGGACCATACGGTTGTGGTTATTATTGACCTGATTTGACTGACAATGGCTTGGAGGCATACGCAAGTAAGTAAGCAACAGCTGTCATCACTAAATTCTGATTGGTGCAGGGATGTATGGTATCATTATTTCCTTACTTGCCCCGCCCACTGCAAACCAGTGAGAGCAGCACAAACAAATTCAGTAATATGCAAATCTTTTATGTGAATCACCTAGAACCATTTCACTAAGGAGGAAAATTGGGTGGTCACGTAGCACACAATCAGACGCTGATTGAGGAAAAAAGGTTTTCAGGGCCTTTAAAAATCTCACCTGGCGTAGGGCTGCTCACAGTAGTACCAGGTGATCTGCGGGGCAGGGAACCCCTCCGCCACACAGCGCACCTGTCCGTCCACTGGGCCCTCATGAGATACAATCTCAGGTTTACCTAACAAACACAAGTTAATGTCAGAATATGTCAAGTAAGGAATATACGACAAGCAGGAGAGAGTTTCTCATTCACTTGCATAGAATCTAAGTGAGATATTAACGACAGGGTGGGGCGAGGTAAAGAGCAAGACCTAATTTCACACGAAGAAAAAGGTCAAACCCATTCCCACATGTCAGCTCCTGAAGATTAATGCAATGTGGAGTACTGGAATCCATTATGTGGCTTAAGGGAACAAAACACCTTTGAAGAAATCTAATTACAACTTACTGATCACAAAGATGGTGAATGTGTGGTTTACTGAAGCGTCACCGTTGGAGGCTTGAAAGGTGTAAACTCCGCCCTCTGACATTTTCAGTCGCACCAGCCTCAGCTCAAAGCTGTACCTGAACATTAAAGACATTACATTTTCAGCATGAGTGCACTTATCATTCATTAGTTACAAATCATTAGTTAAGATGTTTTTAATGCTTTATTAATGCATAAACAGAAAAGGGCAGATTCTCTTTCATCATGCTGCCTTGAAAAGTACCGAAATTTGCATTTTAGATTAGAACCAGTCTTGTGTTTGTCTTCTGCTCTTTTATGCAGTTCACTGACAGTATGCACATGCAAATCATGCCGCTTCCAATTATTCTCAAGTCTCCTTTAGACATTTCTTTTTTATATTAATTTAGATTGATTTTGGTGTGAGTTGCTGAGTGTTGGAGATACTGCCGTAGAGATGCCTTCCTTCTCTTCAGTATAATGGAACAGCAATGTATTTTCCCGAAATTATGACCTGGTTATTCAAGATAATCCACAGACTTTGCAGGAACTATTTTCTTGCTGGTAAACTACACCAGCCAACTTTATAACCGTACAGAAGGAAGCGTGCGTCTATTTGTGGATGAGAGGCTTGTGGTCATGACAGAGCAGAATGTAAACATTAATGACATCCTCTGTGGCTGAGCTTTAATGTTAGCTAGCTCAGTGGTGCTAGATGAGCCAGCACTTGATGCACACTTCATTCGGCACAGTGATACAGTTGGTGGGTGTAGTTCTGGAAATTGCACTAAACGCGCTATTTACTAAAAAAAGAGGAAAAATATGTATTTTTGATTTGGGGTGAACTGTCCCTTTAACATTGTCAAATAAAACTGTGTTCCCTTTTTCACAGTTTGCTTAAGGGTGTCACAGCGGCTTAAAGGTCATGTCCTATCCTTCCCATTTTAAAAGAAATGTTTGTAACACCATGAAATGTGAGCTAAAATCTATCATGCGGAACATGCAGCCTTGGATAATATTATGTAATATTTCTATCTGCAGCACAGAGGTATTACTGGAGATATTTCATGCTTTCTTTTCCTGTGAAAGCCACTTATATTCTGACAGTTCCCATTTCACTAGAAACCCCAAAGCGTTTTCTTTTTGTTTGTTTCCAGCTGTATTTCTCATGGAACTGTGACAAGTGCCGCTGTTACATCAGCACCTCCACTGGCCTGCAGTCAAACCAAGGGTGTGAAATTCCACTCAACGAGGGTAATGAACATTTTCATCTATGTGGCAAAACTGAGGCACTTAAAGCAAGTGTGTGTTTCTGTGTTGTCTCACCTGTATTCGTGGCTGCGCACGGTGATGACATGGTCGGTTGTGTTCTTCAGCTCGTGGCCCATGAAGCTCCAGGAGAAAGAGTGAGGCTTTGGATAAGCCTCCATGTCAACATTTAGGGTCAAACTCTCGCCTGAGCGGACATGGATGGTTTCGTTGATTGTGGGTGTGGAGTTGATGAAGCCTTTTTCTGAAAAAATAAGGAAACGAGATATTCTTAAAAAGATTTGCAGAAGTAAAATGTATTCTATATTTATTCAGGTAAAATGGTTTAGGTGGTGTTGGTCCAGAGACTTACAGGCAAGTCACAACACATGCATAAAAGACCTCACGGTCCAAAGAGATGGGGCACAACAACACAAAGGAATCACTCCATATATAGTGTGTACATGCAAAGCAAAAGTTTGGCGAGTTTGGGAAATACACTTATTTGCGAAGTAAGATGAGAAGATCAACACCTCTATTATATCTAACTGTTAAATATAAGGCTAGAACTAGCAGGCAGCTAGCTTAGCTTAGCATAAAGACTGGAAATAGGGGGAAGCAGCTAGCGAGGTTCTGTCCAAAGCACATCTAAAGCTAATAATCAACAATATGCCATGTTTTTTTTTATCTGCACACTCACTGAAGCATAAAACAACAATTCTCTTTTTCTTTGCATGGGATTTTTCTTGTCCAGGACTGGATACCAGACAATCAATGGAGATTGTGGTCAGCTGAGAAACGGCAACCATGCGACACTCTGACAATAGACAAAATAATACATGTGACAGAATGAACCCCCAGTCAATAGCTGCAGCAACCCAAATCCAGGCAGCACAAACCCCAGCTTTGGGGATGCCAAAGCTGCAAAGCTGCCCTGACTCCCACTCCCTAGGTCAGCAAACTTTCTGTTGCTGCCATTACAAAGGACCCCCAGGGCTGAGGGGTTTGCACTGGTAAAATTCTAGTTGCCACAGCTGCTGACTGAAGGTCTGTCTCAGAGCTACTGCCTGCTCCTCTCCCAGCGAAGCAGTCCACAGTGGTGGGGAGCGAGGTGGAGGGACAGCACTGGTTAGCTAGCTAATTCTTGTCTGATCTGTGGTCTGATAAGTAGAGAGAGGATGGGGAAGGGTGGGACTGAGCGAATGCACTTAACACATCTGAACAATGACATATGGTTGAATAAATTGATGTATGGGAAACACTGGGCTAACTGTAGTGGGTAAAGTGGGTGCTTATACCTGTGGTCATCTAGTGGTAGGTGCTAAGGACAGAGAGGGGCTGCAGGAGGAGGGTCTATTTTCAATTTCTGACATGTTTCTTTTTGCCTTTTCCAGATTTCTGTCTACCCCAGCTTTAAGTGAGCATTAGGGGAGCAGATAGGTGGATTTTGTTATCTTTGTACAGAGCCAGATTAGCTGTTTTCAATCTTAATTGACTGCTGAGGGTAGCTACATATTTACCTTACAAATCTGTGTGTGGCAAAGGCGTACATTTCGTTTCAACATAGGGGTGGAGATACACATGAAACAGGGGGTTGGAGATCATCTGCCAGAAAATTCTGGTGAGTTTTTGGGGGTGAATGTCTCCCTTGCATCCCCCCTGAAATCTACACCTATGGGGTGTGGTATCAATCTTCTAATCTAACTCTCCGCAAGAGGGCCAATGTGTATTTCAGAAATTTCAAACTTTCCATACTTAAAGCTGCGGTCGGTACTTTTGTGAGGAGAGAAATTTAAATATCAAGAAATTTAACACAAGAATGACTGAAAGAAAACACCTTAATCGCCAGTTATACTTCCACATATTTCTTTAGGTTTATAACTCCAAAAGTTACCAATTGCAGCTTTAATAAAGTAAATGTCGTCATGTACTCACCATAAACATCGAGCCGCACTGGCTGCTTGCTGACGCCCTTTTCATTCTCAGCTTCACACTGGTAGCTCCCAGCATCTTCAGGCCTGACCGCTGCGATGTGCAACGTGGCACTGCGCACATGAGTGAAGTGCTCCGTCAGGATACGCGAAGAACTGTCAACCTTTGCTGGTTGCTGTGGATACCAGACGGCACCCTGTCAACGCCCAGAGATCTCTAGAGATTAACCCCGTCTGCGTGTCTATCCTCGCCAAGCACACAAACACTGACACAGACACACAACTGCCTGCATGCACGCACACACTCGCTGACACACAGCAGTCCGCATGATGCATACGCAGCCAAGATCCTGAAGCTTAGACAGCATGAACTTTGACCCCTTTTACTCTCGTTCACAAGAACAACCACTGATACCACTGAGCCTCTCAGTAAAAACAAAAAGGGATTTACATAGTTAAATTTAAAATAATTAAAACAAAGGTTTGATTTATATTTTTTTGTGGACTAGAATACCATTTTTCTCACGATTGTCACTCGGGTTTGTTTTCTTGTTTAGGAAACTTTAAGACCATGAGTTGTGACAGCTCACTTGGGATAATTTTTCAGTCAATAATCAATGTAGCTGACACGTAGTTATCAGTAGGTGTCTTAACATTTCCTTCATACACACAAAAGGAGACTTATAGAGACGTTTTTACAGTGGATTCACAATATAACTGAATCCCCAGGACAGCTGATATTCAGTGGTTGACTCTTTAAAATCTTACAAGACAACAAACAACACAGTGCAATATTTCTATTTGTGTTTCACAAACAAAGAAAAAGAAAAGGCAAAAGCGTCTCACCGAGCCGGGCGGGGTGACCCAGTTTAGACTGATTTCTCCGTTGACGTTCGTGGTGTTGCAGGTGAGGGAGAGACTCTCCTTCCAGATAAGAATAACTCTTCCGGTTGCCTGCATCTCAATCACAGGAGGAGCATCAGGAACTGAAAGGAAAACAAATGTGATTAAATGTTCAACCTGTGTGTGTGTGTGTGTGTGTGTGTGTGTGTGTGGTTGTGTGTCAGGGAGCTTTTGAAGCAACAGTGCGCACATGCATTTATACCACTTTACCTGGTTTTACTGTCAGGTAGTAGTCACGTGATCTGACAAACTTTTCTCCAAGTCTTCCTGTGCACACATAGCAACCCTCATAGGCCTTCTGTGTGCTGTTGATGATGATGCCTTGCTCCAGGCTTGCAAAAAACTGGAGACCAGAGGCCAAAGCTCCACCAGAACATGTTTCCAGGCGCAGGTTGTCCAGACTTGGATCAGTTGCCAGGCAGGAGATGGAAGCATTTTCTCCCACACGAGTGAGAATCTTGAACACCATTGATTTTCTGAAGGGATTGTCAGGATCTGCCAAAAAATGGAGGCGTCAGAGCTGTAAGCAGGGCTGCACACTGAGTTGTTGAAGCTTCAGTTTAGTGACAGCTGATATAACAATGCTACTCTGTTTAACATGCCCTATTTTCCAAATACTATTTTGTTTTTTGACCTCTTGCCATAGCATTACTAGGACTTCCTTGCTTCTGCATAACCACGAGATTGGCTTGCTGTTCGCATGCCATCATCTGTTAATGATGATGATGAGTATATTTGTCTTTTACACTGTAACTCTTTCCTTTACTCTTAAGTTATGACAATTTAGATTTTCATGAAATCAAATCCCGTTTTTGATTCCATTTTGTGGTATTCATTTTTTCTGCAGTATCCTCTCAGTGTATATATATTTAATGATTAAGTTTTTATAGAGTAGTTTTCATTTGTAGTGGTGGGGTCGGCCATTCCTGTGCTGGATTCAAATTGCCTTAAAATGCACAAGGGATTAAAACAGCTGGTTGTGCTAACTCTCCACTCAGGTGCCATTAAATTCTTGCAAAAGAGGAGGACACAATGGGGTGCCATTCAAACCTCAGTGGCAACCTCCAGGGCTGAAAAATGAAGCCAACATGGAAGTGCCAAAACACTGCACGTCCTTTAATGGTTACTTGAGGCTGGCTTCAAAAATGAGTCAATCCCCATAGATCCCCAACTTCATAGCAGAAATAAATATGTTTAAGGCCTGGTATAAAAAATAAAAAAAAACCCTCTATAGCTATTTTCCCTGTTAAGTCAACTGTACAAGGGGGGAATTTTTATACAACACATTCGTTTAAATTTTGTTAAGGCTTAAAGATACGCATAATTAAGGGTGTGGCTGCTTTGAGTAACTGTCTGCCTCACTGTCTGTGAGGCATCATAACAGCCTGAGTCAGACACCCCCCCAACCCCCCCCCCTCCTCCACAGCTTCCCCCTTTCATTCAAATTTGGTCACCTCGGGTCACTTCTGGCGGCAAAAATTTGAATGCCGATAAACAAAATGCAAAACTCAAGGCATCAAAACAGGAGTCCACAAACCAATAGGTGACAGTACGGTGGCTACATCCGTTATTTTATATCTTCTGCTCAGACATCAAATGGGGGAAGCATTATGGAAATATGACATGTTTGTTCCATGTATTCATTTAATACATTTCTAGTTGTAGTGGTGTTTTTGACCTCTAGTAGCCTTA
>JAPZEB010000021.1:28343528-28357888 GCA_029783705.1 Chaetodon striatus
TGACAGGTGATACAGTAAACAATCCTCGTGATGGTTTCACACTGTGTCACTGATCTACAGGTGGCAGTCATGTGACAAGAAAGAAAGCAACAAATACAGTGACGAAGGAGACTTCTAGATAAACATACATGTTAATAATGTAGGGTTTAAAATTCTTCAAAAATCTAATGTTTAATGAAGGAATGCATTCAACATGTGTGGTAGACCTAAAGGTGAATAATCAATATGCAACCTTTTTTTTGGGGGGTATTTCCATCCAGGTTTTAGAAAAGTTGGATGGAAATACACTCACTGCCTCATTGTTTAGCTGTTCACTCTCTTCCAACTGTATCAGAGGTGTATGAAGTTACAGCTGATGTAAACTGGACATTTCCTGCAGCTGTTGCTTAACATTAAAAGCTTAAAATACGGGATGGCTTTTATCGTGAAGCAATCCCAAGAAACACAATGTGTCACCGTGCTTAGCGCCATCATTCATCAACTATCGTAAAACCATCTATATGGGACAGGCCTTTAATTCCTTTCACATTAAACTGTTTCTTAGAAAAGACCGGAAAATACAATCAAATTGTTTTTTCAACCAGTATGAATATTACTTGTCTAAAAATGTGAGATAGCCAACAACCTGCTTTTATACACCAGAAGAACTTCTACAAAAAAAAAAAAAAAAGAAGAAGTGCTTAGTAACCAGACCAGGCGTCTAATTCAGACAGGTGTTTGTTTGTCACAGTATGTAGCCACACTGGGCTAGTAAAAGAGACTGGGCGTTTAATTGAAGTTTACGGTAATTTAACAAAACAATGTGAGTAACTGATACACCAGCTGCTCATCTGTTGTTTTTCTGACATGTTTGCCTCACCCCCAAAATTCTGGGACCTATCAAACTGCAGTTGCTGTTACCGTGGTAACTACAGGTGTCATGAAATCAATCAGAATTGAAATTGTAAGGATGACAACTTTAAATCTAGTTATTCCACTGATTTTTAGTTTTTCAAATCTGTACAATGAGCAGACACGCAGACTGTTCTGCTAAAGTGATTACACGGCTGTAATTATCTACACAGGAAAATGTACCCTAAAAAGGCTTTAAAGAAGCTATATCCGAGCCTCTCATCTAAAACATAGTTACTGCTTGTTGTCTTAACAGTGGACATGGTGATTGTAGAGTGAATGATCATCACATGATATAAGGCAGCCTGCAGTGATGGCAGTGAGCCAAGGGGATGTGGAGTCACACAGAGGAGGAAATACACTAAAACTCAGTCATGCACTCAATAAATAGTTACAGTATCTACTGTACCTGTCCGGGGCAAAGTTACAAACACCTTTCTCTGTGAGCACACCCACACACACTGCTCCCTGTCACTACAGCGAGAAATGCCAGAAAAACTTCCTCTGTTGTACTCGCTCTGGATTTCAGTTCTCTCTCACACACAAACACCACATCATCTCGAGCACATTGACAGTTACATCCAATTACCTTTCACATATACGTAGATGGAGGTTTGCTCCTTGGAGCTCTCCTCCAGGCAGATGTAGCGGCCCATGTGAAGAGGTTGAGCCCTGGGGATCCGCAGTATGGACATCCCAGGGGTCTTTTTTTCTCCCCGCACCTTTGGCCGGTCCTCCCGCTGCCACTGCATCTCCTTCTCACCCTGGCAACGCAGCTCGAAGGGTGTGTTGAGCGGGACGACAAGGTGGGGGCCGGCGGGGGTAATAGTGGGCTTGGTGTTGCCTACAGAGAGACGAAGAGGGAAATCAACTGCATGTAAAACATACCAAAATCATGATGAGCCAATTTGTGTTACTTGAATGGTGCAAAACAGTTTTTTAACCACACTTTGGAGGAAAAACATCATGACATCATTACATAATTGTTGCCATGTTGCAGACATTTTCAGAGGAAGAGAGACATAATTGCTCGAAAAACCTCAAAGTTGAATTATGAGTAAAATCATTTTCCCACAACTGCAGTCATAGCGTGTCACCCATCTTTAACCACACAAGATTCACATGTATCAGAACAGCTTAAAGGTACAACCCCTGATCCAAAAGTAAACTACAGGATCGCTCCTCCTCCAAACTCGAAACAAAAGACAGGATTTATACTGGCTCTCATTTCCAAATTGATTGAGAGGATTTTTTGTTAGACAGCTTAACAACCAGACAACACCTACATACTGTGCAAGTAAAAACTGCAGTGTTAAGCAGTAGTTTCCAACCAATAATGTCTTGTGACTCCTTACAACAAAGCATGGTCCACATGTCAGTTTTAACATCACTGAAACAAAACTATAATTATTACGATCATGTGATAAGCAAAAATATTCTTATTTTTCATCCAAAAATTCCAACTGTAACGATATGAGCGACACTCATAATGCAGGTAAAGAGGCTTGATGTGTCAGCAGGGCTTGAACCTTCAGCCTCTTGACATCTGAGCAGATCACTGTAATCACAGCGCAGAGGAAATCAGATGATATCATACCCAAGTAAACATGAAATTCTTTAATAACCTTTTACCATCATGCTATACAATGGCAGCTCTACCCATTAAACATCAATAGCTGTTGCTAGGGCCCCCCTGACCTCTGAGGGCCCCCGAGAAGGGATGAACATGACACAATAATGCTATAAGAAATTTACCTCCCTAAACACGTAGACAACATTTTATGCCATTTTTGCCAACAAATACTGACAAAACAATAAGCTCAGAGACGGGAGAAATATACAGTTTCAGTGGGCTACGTAACTTGTTTACTGTTCCTGTAAAACGAGCTTCCATGATTCTGTGGTTACACAAAGATATCATGTTTTGTGGTTGTATCAGATATAAGGTAAACAAAATTAATGAACAAGACAAGAATGAAAGTCAATACAAACTGGGATATGTATCTTCATAAGCCATTCCTACAGCCCATGATTACTGTAAGATAAATAAATTACATTAGAAGGTTGGTTTAAATAAGTGGTAGAATTCTTTTAATGCTGCAATATGTTATGTCCTCACGGGCCTGCATGGTGGATGTTTCAACCAGTTTGAAAGTTACTGTGACATAATCAATTAGAGAAAAACAAATACATTTGACTAAAGTGGACTAAATTACTTGCCTATAGTTTTCTAAACTTGTGCTCCAAACTACCTGCTGAATACATTTTGCTCTCCAATTTCATATAAACATTTTACTCAAACTTTGCTCCTTTTGTCTTTCTTCCTCATTGAAGCAGTGTCACAAACTTTGCACAATATAATGAATCATTTTAAAAAATGTATCCGCTTCCTTGTGCATCATGTCTTTTCAGGTGTATCATATCCATTTCATTTGGGTGTCTAACATGTGAAGACAGGTGAGATTCAGTCCATACTGATACTAAAACACTAAAACATGCATCAAACTTTAACCAGATAAAGCAAAGGGTCCTGAGAAGAACCTTTTTTTTTTCTTTACATGCTTATTTGCTTAAACTAACATTCACAATACACAAATTGCTTCAGTGTCATGTGAAGTGGCAACATGTTACAATGAATGGGGGCACCCAAGTCAAATCCAGCCTAAGGCTCCCAAACGTCTAGGTCTGGTCCTGACATGGTGTAAAGGGTGCAAATGTGTGTAGCATGAGGATGGGTGCCGTGAGGTGGAGTTGCTTTCTGCGCCAAAGATTTAATCCACTACATCAAGTGAAAACAGGTGGGGGCAGTGAGGAACGAGTTATGTTCGTTCCCACAGAAAGCATCTCCGTCGTGGAGGCACCTTTTTTTAATTGGAGCCAACTGTGGCAAACTGTGTCTGCAGCTTCCTCTGGTGAGACTGCTGCTGGAGTGTGAAACAGGGTGGTGCTGACAAAGACGCTCACACTATCTCCCCATCTTTCCTTTAATTGAATAAATAAAGCCATCTAAATCGGTTATTCTGCCATTCCCACAGCCTTCACTTCAACTAACCTGCCATGAAACGTGAAAAGGGTGTGGTGGTGGTGGTGATGGCATGAATTCGTAGAATCACAGGACAGCAAACAGGACTGTATCATTGTGCAGAAATTGGTTTGTAGACTGTTAGTTCCAGTGGCTTCTGTGTTTGCAGAGCCTCTGCGCCGATGCGTAAATATTTGACTAACAACTGCGGAATTTAACAAAAAGGTTTCGTTATCAACAGGGAGGAGAAGAAAAGAGATACAAAGGAGGATCTATAAGTTCTCCATGTGAGATTTTATTTAATATTTTAACCATATATTTGGTTATTGATATAATGAGCGCAAGAAAACGCGGTAAAAGTTAATTGGGTCTGTCGCCTGCGTAAACGGGCTTATGGCAAACTTCATGGCGTGCCATATTGCATCACATGACAGGCGAGCCTGTGCACACTGCCTGGAGATGTGGCAGTCATTCAAAGTCCCAGATGATATCGACACGGCGTGAACATCAACGGTCTCCCATGAGCGCATCGTATACTCACTCGTCAAGCTGTGGATCAGATGGAAATATACGGGCAGAAAACAGAGCCCACCTGATGCCGCTCTGAGCTGCGGGAGGCTCGCAGACGCACCGAGGGCGCAAAAGAGCGCAACGGCAACACTCCACTTCACTTCACAGCTTGTTTCGACAAAGGATGACTTGTGTGTGCCACTTGAGCTTTCCATAAATGTGCGAGCCAGGTCTCAAGAGTTCCCAAATTCAGCTACTGCAGACAAGATTTTAAAAAGTTGGCTCTGAATTGAATCCCGTGAGAAAATACTAACAGCCATTAAATTAAACCCCCAAATGAAAACAACAGAGCGAGACTTGGTATGGGTATTAAAATGCTGCAAAAACACAATTAGTTATTTATGGACCGTGACCTCTGAAGTGAGATCCTGGAGATGAAGCCAGGCCGTAATAGTTACAATGTGTTTTGAAAAGCACCACAAAAATGCTCTTACGCTGCTCTGATAAATTATATAAGCATGCAAAAAAGCTCTGGACATACCAGTTACTAGTTTGCATTGCTTCCTAGGAATTAGGAGTTGCCAATATATTTCCATAATGACGGTTATGCGCGAGGAGGAAAACCGCATGAACCTGTCGCGTTCATCGAGTACAGCCCGATCAAAAAGTCTCTCTGCATCGCGCTCATACACGTATATTATTCTGCAGCCTACTTCATCTCCACTCTTTGATTACTTTTTTGTTAATGGCGCTCTGCTCTCTGAATAAAACATTAATTATTAAAGTAGCGCGCAGGCATCCAGATCATCAGCCAAAGTATCCACTTTCCTCATCGGGTTTCAGTGACTTCGGGTTGTGTTATCAGCAGCCTTCAGATCTCGTTGCACCGCTTTCCCAGAACAAAGAAAAGTGTGGAGAAACGCATCATAAAGACGATGCGGAACAAGTGGAACAATTCAGTCCACCATGGTGTGGATTATCTTTGTCTAACTGGGCTAAAGGGAGATGAATACCTGTAGTCGACCCTGTGGTGCTCAGAAAAAAAAAACAGCAACAAGTTGCGTGCGTAAACTGGCGCATCAAGTGCAAAAGCTGAGTCTTACCTGGATGGAAGGTTAACTGTAGAAAGACAGACAGCAGTATCCAGTGGTATTCCATAGTGATTATTCCATGGGTCTAGCTGTGAAGGTGAGCCAGTGCCTCTCTGGTTAAGGTGTCTCTACTCTACTCGCTGAGCGCGTCGGAGTTGTGGGAAGTTGACTGTGATAGAGGCGCACTTACAAGTCTTTAAAGGCACAGATGCTCGCTCGCAACAGCAGCAGTCGTCGCCTATCTGCAAACATGCTGTTCTCCTGGAGCGCGCCAGAGGGGACGATACAGGCCGACCAGGTACCTCTGACTGACTGTGGCGTCAACAACATGTTTATAGGAGCCGGTGGTGGAGCCTATTGCTGACACGCTACACACAGAGAGGGAGGCGTTTGGGACCTGTTGTCTGCCTCCCGACACAGAAAAGAGAGCAGAGGCAGACTAACAGATCAAGACACAGACACATGCATCCAATTTTTACACGTCTTCTCAATTTATTATGGTGAATCAGTGAACTTTTTCCTCTTCTAATCAAAAACAAAGCTCAAACAACGCTGAGAACATACATTTCAGCTCTGAGGATGACTGGTCTACTGCAACATTTCTACAGTGTTTTTTTAATCTGATTTTAAATGATAGATAAATATTAATGTCATCTCACAACAGATAAGTCATTGTGGCTAAACTCCTAAATTGAGACAAGAAAACCACATAAGACCCTCTGTTTTGCCGCCTCATGATACCACACATGACACTTTATGAACACTACACACTCACACCCTTTCACAGTTGGCCTAGTTTTCCATTGGCTATAACTCACCCAGCACTTTTCGATGATGAATGTTAACAACAGAAATTGCATTTTTAAATTGAAAACAGCTATTTATAATGAACTAACTCATCCGCTTCAAGTTTGAATCAAATTTAAGTGACTTTAGGGGAAAGCAGAGGGAAAAGACAAGAAAAACTGAAACATTCTGTCTCTGCTTTTCCCATGATGTGATTTTAAACCATTTTATTTGTACTGTAATCTTTCCTAAAGATGTCTGCATATACACTGTAGGCTATTTGTGCATGTGAAGGGGTTTAAGCACTTGTTGCATGGAATTTCCACACTTCTAGGACATTTTCAGCAACTTTCCCGCTGATGGGAGCACTACAAGGCCTCATGAAAAAGCTTCTCCTGCGATTATTCTCGCACATGCATAAACCTGGGGGAAATCTTTAAGGACAACACACATTAATCAACATTTCTGTAAATGTGCCAGTGTTAGCCAGCCGGGTAATTTTAAACTGCAGTCCTTTGGCGAGATGTTTTGAAACCAATAAAAGGATTAAAAAAATCACAGGACAATTCACAGGACAAAGACAGCATAAAGACATAAAGACAGCATTAATCACAGCAATGAGAAATTGTCAAGGAGGAACAGAAGCCATGCAAAGCAACTAGCAACAGCACAGCATCAGCACAATACAAGAACACAACAACAACAAACAGCATGTTAGCACAAACATGCAAGCAACACAAAGCACCAACACACAGATTAGCATTACATTTAGACATGCAAAGCAGCAATACAAAGTAAAAATAGATAAACAACGCTGCCATCTTGCCAACATAATTCCCCATCTTGCTTACATCTGTGCCAACACATTCTCACTCCACACTTGTCATGGATTTTCCACGCCTACACTTGACATGCAAAGTAGCCCAGGTGCTGTTGTTGAGGCTCGATGATGCCGTGTCAACTTCAGCCTTCAGCCTTTTTGTACTAAGTTGGCCAGCCTTCTCTTGAATATAATGGAACTAGATGGCGCTCAGCTTGTGGTGCTCAAAGCACTAAAAATAAATTAAAAAATCATCAACAGCAATGTCCAACAGAAGGAAATGTGCATCTACTCAGGACAAGAGGCTTATGTTTGTGGCAGTGAGAGATGTGAACATGTATGGTGCCCTCTTCAGCTCAGCTGTAATGTTAGTCAGTTCAGGGGTCATAGGTGACCTAGCAGTAGATGCATGCTTCCTTTTGTGCGGTGGTATAGTTTGGCAGGTGAAGCTTGGTAGAAAGAACATAGTTCCTACATGAAACTGCTCACAACAAGGTCTGTGGATTATCTTGAGTAACCAGGTCATGATTTCTGGAAAGCGTCATTGCTGTTGAGGTTTTTAAATGTATTCTTTTGACACTTCAAGCATTACAAGCCAAGTGCACTCTAGTTCTGTTATATTCTAGAGAGGGCAGACATCTCTGCAACTGATGTGTCCAGCGCTCAGTGACTCACACCAAAAAACCTAGATTGACAAATACAGCACTACAGGAGGGAGGAAAAACTTGTATTTTTGATTTTGGAATGAACTGTCCCTTTAACATACGATGTTTGGATGCACATGCAAATAACTTGGGCTGTGGGTGTGGCCTAAATCAGCCTCAAACCCAAACATCCACAACCAAAACACAGTCTGTGAGCAATGTGATACTTGGTCTACTTGTTTTACAAATGACAACAAACAATGCTGTGGTGGCATTTTTAACCCGAGGCCATGACTGTCACCACTAACCTATTTAAACAAACAACATGAAATTTGAGACACCTGCTTAGAAAGAAGGTAATCAATTATAATTCAAAAACTGTGGCTAAAGTGACACGTGGCAGATACATATAACTTGGCAAAAAATGTTATCTAGATTCTTCCTCTATTTCTGGTCTGTGAATACTCATTACCTGCTCATATAGTTTGTGTGCATTTCGTCATGAGCACTATAGGTACTTGAAGCACAGAAGCGCTGCAGGCTGCTGTATTAATATATTTATTTAACACAAGACTCCTGCCACCTGAGGGATCTGCAAAGGACAGTTTGAAATAACAAGCTCATGTTCTCAGTCTATGTGCAGAGTTTTCCATACAATCGCACAATGTTGTACCCATAAGCAGTTTATTTGCGAATAAAACATGCTTGTTGGTAAAAATGTCTTAACATCATTAAAGGTATGAAGCATAAAGTAATTCTTTCTGTCATTTAATATCCTCTGGAATCATTTCTCCTAACGTGAGTACCACAGACCACTCTTAAAGGCCCTAATGGTTTACACACTGAAACCAAATCTCTAATTTGACTTCCTCGAAGCATTAACTCCTGTAAAAGACCCATCAATTATCACACATTGATTTTTCCATTCACATAAATGTCTGTTAGGATAACAGAGAATGAATCTTGATCAACATGTAAAACCACCTTGAACAACACCCTGTTATTAAATCCACCAGTGACATTTTGGCATTTTGTGTATCCGGAAGCACAGATATTGAATGGGAAAATTAAAAATTAAATTCTGAGGTTGCTTTCAGTGGCATAGCCCAAACATACATGAGGAGGAGCGGGATGTTCAGTGGGATTCATGTGTGAAGCAGTGTAAGCCTCTGAATTAATGAATATGTGAACACAAACACAAACTAAAAAAAAAAAAAAAAACATTTATCATAAAAATAAATGTTCATTTTTCTTGTTTACAGTATAAACTAAGGATACAGAGGTTAGAGACAGAAGGAAAAAAGACGTAGTCAACTATCTTATACATTTGTAAAATACTACATGTTCTGTAAGACTCTTATCATAGAGAATTCACAAAAACACGCTGTACTTTATTTTCTTTTCAGCCAGAGCGCTGTATCTACTATCAAAAACATGATGTAATGTGAGATGGGAGAAAGTTGTGTCTATCCTGTGGTCAGATAGAGGAGGCACCAGCCTCATCTCTTAGCCTTCAAAACAAAGTTTGACTGTCTCTGTCCAAAACATTTCCTGATGTGTTGGTTGAAGTCAGTAGGGAAAGGCACTGGGATACTGGGAGAAGGAAGTAGGAACATGATATCATCTTCATGCTAAATAATGTTTGTTTAAGTCTGTACCCGCCCAATTATGAGCAACGGATACTGAGTTCACAGTTACAGCTTTGATAACATAGTCATACTAACTTTGTTTCAACTGCTTCCCTGGAAGTTACAAGCAGACGCATGCGGGCTTATTCACATCTAAATAAGCAAACTATGAAGATGCATAGATGGAGGGGTGATGCATTGAAGACAGACTCGTTTAGGAAATTGAGGCTTGTAAGAACTTGTGCAGGTGATTTATCAACTCCTTACAAGCCTTCAATTCCAGAGAATCTGACATCACAGCAATTCTTTGTCCCTTGGTTGTAGGATGTCACTTAAAAAGAAAATGGATGAAGAAAATAATAAATAAATAAAATTGAACACTGCAACTTATGATAAAGCCATAATGAAAATCATTGAAAATGATTCATAAAAATAAAAACACCTTTTTTCCCCACTTTGTTTTTGCTATTTTAAGTTTTACATTTTATGCGAGGTGTGTGAATATAAAAACATGTGGCCACCAGGTCTGTCAAAGTGAAAAAATATTGTACGTTTCTGCAAACCACAGATGCGTTACATTTGCACTTCTTTATGTACCAATGCATTGAAACAGTGCTTTGTTTCAACAGTGCTGTAGTTAACGTGTGGTTGGGTTCAGGCACAAAACACACTGGTTGGGAAAAGATAATGTTTTGGCTTAAAATACCCAGTTTTTGGGGCAGGAAATGCAACCATGTCAAAGTCAAAGCTGTAAGTCACTAGAAAACACTTGGTGGCTAAAAATACACAGCAAGGGGTCACTAATGGCACCCATGTTTGGTTCTATAAAACAACACAGACCTTTGGTGCCCAAAAAGCCACCCAAAAACAGTGATGGGTTGCAACAAAGCACCCACATTTGGTGCCAGAAACGCCACTGGAAAAACAGCAACTAGTGACTATAAAACACCCATGATTAGTGGCTAAAAAGCTGCTGGAAAAACAGCCATGGGTCACTAAATGCACCCATGTTTGGTACAATAAATCACTGATATTTGGTGACCAGAAAGCCACTTGAAAAACAGTGACAGGTTGCTACAAATGCCCATGTTTGGTGTCAAATAGCTGTTGAAAAAAAGCCATTGCTTACTTAATTTGCCCATGTTTGGTACTATAAAACATTCATATTTGGTGCCAAAAAATGCCACTCGAAAGACAGTGATGGGTTGCTACAAAACACCTGCATTTAGTGCCCAAAAAGCAGCTGGAAAACAGCAAATGGTCACGACTAGACACCCACGTTTGATGCCCAAAAAACCACTTAAAAAACAGTGACAGGCTGCTACAAAACACCCATGTTTGGTGCTTAAAAAGCCACTGGAAAAACTGTGACTGGTGGCTACAAAACACCTACATTTGTTGGCTAAAAAGCCACTGGAAAAACAGTCATGGTTTGCTGAAATTGCTCATGTTTGGTACTATAAAACACCAGTATTTAGTGCCAAAAAAGCCAATCAAAAAGCAGTGACAGGATGCTACAAAACACCCATGTTTGGTGCTTAAAAAGCCGCTGGGAAAACTGTGACAGGTGGGTACAAAACACCCACATTTTGTTGCAAAAACCTGCTGGTGAAACAGCCACAGGTCACTAAAGCACCCATGTTTGGTACTGTAAAACAACCACATTCAGTTCCCAAAAAGCCACTTGAAAAGCAGCCACAGGTTGCAACAAAACACACACTTTTGGTGCCTAGAAACTGCTGGAAACATAACAATGACTCACTACATCACAACCAAATAGTGGTCTGCAGTGGTCTGCAGCTTGGCAGGCGTCACACCTAGGTGACGTTTTTTCATCCACCAGGTGACAAATTTAACTCATAGTATGTCACGTTGATACATATTAAACATGCAAATATAATGTGTTCATGGTTTGTAGAAATGCACATGGCCAACATTTTTACCTGGTGTCTCGGCTCAAAATATAATAGGTGGGGTCAAAGCGGCACCACATGATATCAAGGGGAGACAAATTATGAGGACAATCAGCGTAATGTCCAGTATGTGTTAACTTAATGAGGGCTGTTCCGCAATTCTTATGATATAAGTCCTTTTTCTTCATTCCTACATCCTTCTGTGCTTTTCATTAACGCAGTCCCTTTGCTGCACTTCATCAGAAATGCAGTGAAATCCATAAATCTTTTACCATCAGGGTGAATGTATTATATTTTGTCCAAGCATCTTTTTTCACCACAGCAAGCACTAGAAGAAGCCAAATGCCTTTCACCTGTGGATCTGTTACCACTTACTCTGTGGCCTGTAATCACTGTCTTTTAGTACAGTACAACTCAATAAGGCTGTTGACATTGGGTGACCTGGTAAAAATGCTGCTTGCATCTATGGTATAATTAACATTCCTTTCTATTGCCGTTGTCATAGAACTCCATAGTTGTGTACTTAAAGTGTAAAATGAAATGTTTCTAACAACAGAAGTCAAAAAACAAAAGTAATACACAAGGCATCACCTCTATTTTGTGATACTATAATCAAGTAAGGAATAATCAGTCACACATGGAGGCAATGCCGGACCTAGCACATTGGTACCTTATGAAGCCCTTCAGCCCAGTGCCCTTGTATTTATTACAAACAACAAACAATAGGAAAAGCTAATGTGAAATCAACTTAGCAAAGATACAATAATAAAAAACAAACAATAAAAGAACATGGTACGCTCTGTTGTGTGCTGGTGTTATGTGCAATACATGAGTAGCTGGTGTGCAATAGAGTTATGTGTAGTATGTGTTATATTGGTGTATTATGTTTGTCATTTCTTCTGGACTGTTACTGTAAGGTAGCAATATGTGCAGCCCCTGAGTCCAAGACAAATCTCCTTATTGGGACAATAAAGTGTATCGTATCGCATTGCATTGCATCGCATCGTATCGTATCGTATCGTATCGTATAATGCTATCATGTCCTCACTGTGGTGATCACTCACTGTTGAACACATTAAGGTGAAGAATTAGAGGTGGGACCCCTAGAACAACCATTAGCATTAGATCTCATTGGATCTTTGGATCATTTCTGTCTCATGTTTGATATTTAAAAATTCTAAGTAAGTATATAATCAAATAAATTTTGTTATTTGGTTTATTTTGTATTAAGATGAAGCAGAGCTATGCCTGCCATGTTTTTGAAAAGGCTAATGTTTCTCCTGCAATGCTGTAAAGTGATACTCAAAGGACAATGCTTTGTGAAGGGTAAAATTAGATCCCACTGTCTCTAATACATCAACACTCAATAGCACTAAAACAGTTTAAGTCCCGTTCATTAGAATGTGAAGACGATCACAGACAGGAGGCACGCACTGCTGGAGAACATTTTCATTTTCAGTTGAGTTATCATGACGTTGCAAAGAAGGTATGGACTTCACTTGGGATGTCAAAGGCATATCGTTACTCTGCAATCTGTTTAAGGCCAATAAGATAAGTAGCATAGAGTTAAAACCTAAAGTAAAGATGCCGAATTGAAATATTTTTTTGTATTCTTTTACCTTGATTAATTTTTGACAAACTGATTTGAACAATATGATACAATACAAAAAACTGATCATGGCAGAAACAGACTAGACTTGTAGCAAACTAGCTCACTTGAAAATACGACACTGTATCCATTACAAATATTCACACAGTATAATGTCTAGTTTATTCATAAATGCTTTCAGAATAAGTGACATTTTCATTTCTGTGTTATAGTTCAATTAACACAGAATGTGACTTCCACCAGCTGTGTCTAAACTCAGGGGCACACAAATATATCATCGTAAAACCCAGCGTGGTCTAATTGGAGTCAACAGGTTTTAAGGCCAGAGGAAAAGTGTGGTTTTGGTGGCACTGACTAACTACTGGGTTAAAGCATGACATAAAAAATCCTTAGTTGCAGCTGCTATTTTTCATGGGGATTGCTGAAAGTTTCGCACTCGTTTAATAAATACCAAAGACAAAGCTGGGCGCTCCAGGTTCTTATTTGGCTCAACATGGATTAGGGTACACAATTTAAGGTTAGCTGCTGGATATATTAGTTTTAAAATTGTGTTTTACTTGTGCCTGGCTTGAGAGGATGCTACGTGAGGACAACCCCACCCTTTCACTGTCAAGTGCCCCAGGTACACATGCCCAAAGCTGTTGGCAATGAAAAGGAGTGGCACAAATTTGATGCCAATTGAAACTGATGCTCTGCGGCAATTCGATTGGCAAACAGCCAGTCGAGTGCTGTTGTTATCATTGGCTCATAATTGGCAGAGGTTAGAATTTAATTTAAAGAAGATCGTAACTCTGTTCACCATGAATAATGTGGATTATCTCGTAGCACGAATGAAAGTCTGTCTATTGAACACAAGATTAAACATGGTGTCCACCAGCCACAGGATATTGTAGTTCTTCAGGAAAAAATGCTCAGATAAGACACTTTTTTGCTTCCCCTGTGGGGTGTTTGAAGGACATGGTTGTATCTGATCAAGAAAAGGAATCTCAAGCATCTTTCTGAGAGGATTACCAAACATTACAGCAGCAGGACAATCTCAAGCATCAAAATTGGGCTTGCTTGACAGTGCCCAATCTGACAGCACATACAAACATGTATGTGCCCTATTAGATTGTTGCCTGAGTGGGAAATATGAAATAGTGCATTGTGTAATATTATGATCTTCCCTCTGTGCAAATTGTTACCTCACCATTTGGTTCCATTAAAAAATGCTACGGGGCTATTAGAACACACTGTACAGTGTGTGCCAGTAAACGCGCTAGCAGATTAGCTTGCTAGCAGTAGTGCTAGCTCGGCTCCATTTGTCTTGCTGGTTGTAAAGGTCTGTGGAGAGTCACCCAAGACGGAGAGCCGTATTTCCAGAGCACAAAGGCAATGCTTTAAGCTCCTTATTTGGAACTTCCAGGCTCCAAGTGAAAGAAAAAAAGGCGAGTATATAACTGACTG
>JAPZEB010000021.1:28378382-28391583 GCA_029783705.1 Chaetodon striatus
GCAGGTCCAAGCATGGGGCCAAGAATGAGAGGTGGTAAACTAGAAAGCAGGTGTTAAGACTCTTAAGAGGTCTGAGGACGTGAGAGGTCACAAGGAGACTCACCCTCTTGTAGCTGGAGGGAAGCAAAGAAGATACAGTTTCACTCAGACCCATGAAAGAAGGCCTCTTCTCTGGTTCGCTGTTCCAGCACTTCATCATCATCTCATACCTGAAAAAAGCAAAAAACAGGCAATGTTACCATGGAGAACAGTATGACCTGTCCTGTGCTTTGTAATTTTGCCATGACTCATGTCAGCCACTGTATATCACAGTTCAGAAACAAACTGTTCTGAGTTTACAGCCTAACACATTCCTCATCTAAGAGGATGTTAGGTAATGTAATGTGCAGCAACAGTACAGCCATCATGGGAATTATCACGTACACATCAGAAGGTGCATGCTCTGGTTTGGACATCCTGTATCCGCTCTTGATCTTGTTGTAGAAGCTCGAATCCACCACCATCCCCGGGTATGGGGTGCCACCTTCAGACAAAAACAGATTCTCATGAGTTTATCATCCAACTGCAGTCTCAAGGATTTAATTTCTGTAATAGATGTTTGCAGAGGCTCACCCAGGGAGAAGATCTCCCAGAGTAGGATGCCGTAGGACCAGACATCACTGAGAGTGGTGTACATGTTGTCAAAAATACTCTCTGGCGCCATCC
Source organism: Chaetodon striatus (assembly GCA_029783705.1). Taxonomy (NCBI): domain Eukaryota; kingdom Metazoa; phylum Chordata; class Actinopteri; order Chaetodontiformes; family Chaetodontidae; genus Chaetodon; species Chaetodon striatus. The sequence continues at coordinate 28,379,088 of JAPZEB010000021.1, forward strand.
ACTTCACTGGCAGGAAAGTCTGTGTGATGACGGAAAATGGAAACATTCAATCAGACTTGCATGGAAAACAATATTAACGCTATGTTTTAGACATTAAGTGTTGCACAGAGACTTACGCTCCCTTTGGAGACATAGTTGTTGTCATGCATGATGTCTCGGGCCAGTCCGAAGTCACAGATCTTCACTATCTTGCCCTGAGAGAGGAGGACATTCCTGGCGGCGAGATCCCGATGCACACACTGTTAAAAGAGAGAGCAGGCAAAGGTGTTAGCAGCTCATTGCATCATACACTTATTGTTTTCAATCCTCAGTTCCACCCGTTCCCAACACATTTCGCTCCCACAGCTATCTATTTCTGTATGTATTTCATTTCAGCCGAGTTCATTTTTAATGACGTTTCATATTGCTTTATAAAGCATGGTCTTTGTGTAAACATGCCAGTTGGAGGGATGGCTGTGACCACTGGATATTTAGGGATAATAACTATGAAGCTGAATGAATAGCTTCTGGCTGCAGCGTGTCCCTGCCCGGTAATTCTAGCCCTGGTTGTGCGGCTACTATATTCAGCCCCTGGCCTCCCTCCTGAGTGGGCTCAGCAGCCTCCGCGAGACTGCTTATCACACAACTGCTGATTTCCTCAGTTCCCCTTTGGCCAGCACTGCTGTCACCATATAGGACACAGTGCAAAATCCACAGCCAGTGGGAAGCAGGGGAATGTGAGGCTGCAGGACTTATATGTGGTATGCAAACCCCAGCGGTACAAATGTGGGAAAAAATGTATAAAAATATGAGCCTCGTTCATTGTTCCACATTTTGCTCACTGTGGACATAACTTACATTTTTGGAAGCCAGAAACTCCATGCCTTTGGCCACCTGGTAGGTAAAACTGAGCAGATCGGTGGTGCTGAGGCCCTCGTTCATGTCATCTGACAGCAGCTCGTCCATCTCGCCCTCTGGTTTAGAAAACACACGTAGAAAACACCATGAGTATATGTTCAACATGTATTGTAAATATAGTACTGGCTGCTGAAACCTGGCTTTTACTAATGGCAGGGAGAAACCGGGCATTATTATGCGTGTGCTACAATTATCCTCTCCATGTAATTACAGGGCTGTACCAGTCCTAAATTCTGACAAGGGTGTACCCCTCAACCAACACTGACTCAAACACAGCACTAAGGCCAAGCCAGTCCACACCAATAACTCAGAGCGGAGAGAATGGAAAGCAGGACAGAGAGAAAAGGGAAGAGCCTGTATGTACCTTTCTGAGAAGGTGGGTGGTCATAGTTAGACCTCTGTATGTCCGAATATTTTGAGGCATTGCTCATCTCCAGCATAGGGACGTACTGAGTGTTGTCGGCCTGCTTCATGTCCATGTAGTCTCCTTTGCTTTCGAAGGAGAGGATCACATAACTGTGTGCAAAGAAGAGACTGTTAGCGACAAGGCGAGGACAGGTTGTGCGAATAATGAGCCATATACAGAACTACAGTGATAATACTTAATGTTATACATCTTTTTCAGTCCCTGTTTGTGTGTACGTCAATGTGCCCTTAAATCCTCTCCCTCCCTCCCTCCGGCTGGGGTTAGAGGAAGATGTGGTTGAGCCTAACATGGTAGCCAGGATTAAATCATGTTATGGTCAATTCGAGGTGTGGTCACTGTGAGTCATCCATCAACACAGATGAGCCTCGGAGGGAGGGAGAGTGAGGGCTGCTGTTTCACCATGAACGTCTGGGTTGGACAGAATTAACAGGTACCTCCAATACAATGAAATTAGGTTGAAAGCCGAGACCACTTCAGACTGCGATTTGATTAGGCGAAGACGCCAGACAATCTCCTCAACCATGGAGAAAATGGCGATAGAGTTACCGATTAGGGGAAGGGGAGAATGTGAGTGTGTGTGTGTGTGTGAGGCAATTGTGCAAATTGTTGGGCTGTAATATTTGGGAGTGGCAAAGGGGAACTGTGTTTTGTCCTTTTTATAACATTTTCCAAACACAATAAGTGAAATAGGGATTATTATTTGAGATAAAAATAAAAATGTAAATGTATGCCAGTTTAGAAACATATATTTAATACCTCCTGCTGCTCTCATCTGCAGGGTTAATTCCAAAGATATCCAGCTCTTTTTTACTCTTCTCCGGGTTCAGGCTGAGGAAGTTCTCCCTGTTCTTGTGCAGGTAGTTGACCAGGTCCCCGTAGAAGCAGTACTCAGTGATTATGTAGATAGGGCCTGTAAAGAACACAGCAGATAAAGTCGTGCATCGGCGTCAGTCTGCAGGCTAATCTTATCAGAGGCTCGTAAAGGCTAAAAGCACAGTCACAAGGGCAAGCCTCCACTTTCCCATAAAAAGCCTATTAAAATACCACACCCACCGAGAGCTGAGACAGGGCTGTCAATCTTTTTTGGCTGTTAGAGCTGTATATGTGCACAAATGCCAAATCTGAGTGAGTGTGTGTATGTGCATGCAGGTTTTTGGCAGCATGAACGGAGGCGTTATTGTGTGTCTCTTTGTCAAGTGGTGACAAAATTGCAACGGAGAGGCAACAATGGTTAAACCAAGCTCTTATTATACAGTTTGTGTTTGCCTATGAAGGAGTGTATGTGTCTTTATGTTTGCAGTTTGTGTGTGTATTAATTACCTGACTTGGTGCAGGCTCCCAGGAGGTTAACAATGTTGAGATGCGGTCCAAGATGAGTCATGATCTTCAGTTCAGACATCAGGGCCTGTTTCTCACTGGAGCGGGCGGTGGCTGAGAGAAGGTACAGAAACCATGACTATCATTGTAAATAATCTAACTGCCAAACACGCCAAACAATAATACATTTAGCCAAGACCTCTTTCATATGAATCCTATGATTGAACGCTTTATCTTGTTGTAAAAAAGTGTATTTATTATCCTGCAGATTCATCAGTAACTTCCTTTCTTTCATTTATTCCACTTGTTTACCCCCCACAAGTACAAAGTTCTGCACCAGTTGAGATCAGCTGCCATGTGAGGTGTTGCTACACTTACATCTCTCTGTGTTTTCAGTAACATTTTATATGGTTTAGCAGGTCTAATATGTTATGCCACTGATTGAATTTAATATTTTACAGACATTGATTTATGGCACCTCCTGTCTACACCTCCATTTAACAATTTGGCACCATTAAAGGTATGCCAAATTACTTACTACCAATTCCCATTTGCAAAGCACTCATGAATGTACAGACAGCTGTCACTGGTTTACTTTGATACTGAAGAGAAGTTATAATTCTCAGGCAAGTTCTGGAGGTATGAGAAGCATCTTTTTATTTTATTTTTAACTAGATATATGGGCGTTTACTCACAATGCATATCTGAGAGACACTGACATCCTCGTGAAGAGTCAGTCGCACTGAATCTTAAGATCAGTGTATCCTGTTTGTGAGTTCAGCTTTTACTGTCATAACTCTAAGAATAAGTGTGATGTCTTTCACAGTTCACAACTATTGGAAGCTAAAGGATTTAAAGTTTGTTAATTGACTGCATGTCCCTGTCTCAGCTTCTGCTGCTCCTCCACCATAGCTATACTTTATGAGTTGCAGTAGTAAAAACAGGTGCCCTCACCTAATTACTGCCTGTAATTCATGAGCTTCAGCAGCATGGCTTCAATGTCTTGTAATTGTAATCCAACTTAATTTGGTCAACTCACGTTTCAGCATCTTCACTGCCACCTTCATAACAGGTTGGGAGCGGCTGAGGCCATAGGCGGTGCCCTCTACCACCTTTCCAAAGGCTCCAGAGCCAAGGATACGCCCTGAGGAAAAACACAGATCAGTTATCAACAAAGAAAAACAACAACCTGCACAGACACAGCCATACAAACACATCCATGCACTTTGAATGCCTCTGCTTTCTCATCTGTGACTCTTCCAGTGACTAAATGTCTCCTTGATCACCGAGGCAAACCAAACCCCTTCTGCCCGAGCCTGATAAGCTTATGACAGCCTCACTTCAAAGACGGAGTGAGACATCCTGGCCGTAACATCCCTGCAGGCAGGCTGCACAGCCACTGGGACAAGACTGCAGCTTTAGCACATCGAAAATCGCAATCAGCTCACCGAGCACAAGTCTGTCACGGGGAAACTCCCATCTGGAGTCGTAGGGCAGCTGCATGGGATCCACATAGATGTACTCATGGCCGTCTGGGCTCACAGACTCTATGACCCTCCAGCGGATTTCATACCGTGGTTTCTGGAAGACAAAACACATATAAGAGCTTATTAATTAACCTTTGCAATATTTGACTTTTGGGACCATTTTAACATCCACAGATGTTTTTAACAGCAATTTTTCAGCCTTGCAAAGTCTGCCCAGAAATTTTGTTTTATTTATTAGCTCAGGAGACTTTAGAAGCATTGCTTTTTGGTGGATACCCAAAATAATTTGGCACAGTGCACAACTGATATTAAAATGTACATTGCTGCTTGTTGGCTGGCAGAAGTCATTAATATTCATTTTAAGACTGCAGTCTTAATCTGAAAACATAAATCAGGACATTCAGGCTTCATTTTGCAAGGCTTTGCAATTTTGCTCCAAAAACAAATACATGAACAAGTGGGAGAGTAGAAGAATAGATGTGAGTGAATATGTGAGAATGAATGCAGAATGGTGGCAACAGTACCTGCTTCCAGATAACAACCAAGACAATGAGTGAGATGATGACAATGACCAGGAGCACCAGCACAGCAGCAGCTACAGTCAGCTCTGGGTGAGGGCCTGTTCAGGAGGAGAGCCAGCCGTTGCACAAGTTAGATGGAGAGCGCATTGATCACATGGATGCAACATGTGTCTGTTGTAATGACAAAATGAAATGCTTGCAAGGAAATGCGTTCTGTGTGTGCATAGCAAATGTTGTCTATCAGGCATCAGAAAGCTTTGGTTCCATAGGGTGGTCAGATTACTGGGACCAAAAGGTATGCTGGGAAGATAACATGGAAGTGGGGGGGGTGGGGGAGAGGTCCAGGCACTTAGGCTGAGGGGGAGTAGGGGTAGGGTGTGAGGGGGGGGTTTAAAGCTCATCTGGAAATACCAAATGGCCTAACGATCTCTTGCTTCCCAGAATTAGCTGTCAGAATGAGAGCCCCTTCCTCATGGCCAAAGCGCAGCCCCCTATCAGCTGTCTCGCCACAAACTCATCATCTGACAGCTGCTGTAACACTGACAGCACTAACCCAGCCCCGAACACACTCACTCACAAAGCCGTCACACTCTGAGTGTCAGAAATGGAAGCAACTTAAGAGGAAACAAGGTGGAAACAACAACATCAAATGTCAGTTTGAAAGCTGGTTAAAGAGGTTCTTTGTCCTTACCATTGGACACCAGTTTGACCTCCCTGCTGACGGTGGCCATTTCATTCTTGGCCAGGCAGCGCACCGCCAGTGTGCTTTCCAGATGACCAAACATGACTTGGCTCTCCAGGTTACTGTCCTCGTCGACGTGCGAGTCCATTGTGATCTCCGTGGAGTTGGGGGGGAGGGGAACCCAGGAAGACGAGTCATTGGCACAACTTAATGTGAATAAAGGGAAAAGAGGGATATAAATTAAAGAGCACAGTCTGCATGTATGTGGGCTGAGAAGTCTGGAGGCATCTCTGTTGGCTGTTGAACTAAAGAGGACAGAACTTACTGTTTGATGTTCTTGCAGACGAACCACTCCACTATCGGAGTGGGCTGCCCTCTTGTAATGCAGACCACAGACTGGCCTGTGGCTGAGCCATGGTGGATGTCCATCAGGTCCACAATGACTGCAGGAACTGTAACGTAGTCCGACAGAGCAACAGTGAGCAAAGTGTGTGTAAATACATGAGGAAAAGACAGACTGTAACTGAGTGTCAAAGGTTAAGAAGAGCAAGGAAATAAAAGGTAATGAAAGGCTTGGGGGCATTCCTTTTTCTGACCTTTGACCTCCAGGATTAATCCAACATCACGTCTTTGGTCTCCATTTTCTACTCGCATGGTGTAGTTCCCGCTGTCCTCCTCCTTGGCCCGGATCAGGGTGAGAACACTCATGTACCTAAACAGAGGAACAAATCCAGAAACTGCTATAAACACACAGTCATAGAACATAATGACAGGCCTGGTTAATGTGTGGGAAGGTCAGCTTTGAGCTTGTCATTAGTTGACCTTGTGTGGGAGTCTCACCTGGTCTCTGTGAGCTGCCGGAGGCTGGTGGAGATCTCTGCTGTCACATCACTGAGGAGGATGCCGTCTTTGAGCCAAGTGACATGAGCACCGGGGAAGGAGTTGATTTCGGCCCTGAACTCGCGGACCTCATCCAGCTCTGCTGATTCATATTGTCCAAACTCCGGCCACACGGACATAAACTCACTTGCTGTTGGAAAAGAGGAGAGGCCGATAAACAATCAGCAATCATTCATCACCACTGGGAAGAAATTAATTTGTGATTTAATGTCAAGTTAAGAAAATGCATCCTTCGTACCAAAAACTTCAATAGCTAGCTGCTTTGTTTGACTCTCATTGCTAATAATGTCGGTGATGGAGCAAGAGTAGATGCCGCTGTCTTTGGTTGAGGCCTGTGGAATCGTGAGGGTGTAGAGGATCTCCTGATCCCGCTTATTCTCATGCACTGTTTTAACAGCACGATTACTCTGTTAAATTAAAAAAAAAAATCAGAGACTATGAGTTTTATGACTTTTGGCAGACTGACACAAAAACACACAAGCACTTTAAATCATATTTTGTGCTGCATACGATGATGTGTGCCCTCACCAGTTTGCCAGGGTATTTCCAGTGGTCCTCCAGTATCTCAGATCCCCGAGCCACACAGGTGACTGTGATGGTGTCTCCTACCAGCAGAGCAGTCCGTTTGGCCTTCAGCTCAACCTGCAGCGCAGCGCCACCTGAGATACAACAATTGACAGGGTCAAAATGAGTGAGGACTCAGGTCCATCAAAGAAAACGTGGGGCTGACTGATCACATTTGAAAGCTGCTGGCACAGGTATACACATTCAAAAACGTGAACACGCACCTGTCCAGCCGTGGACGATGTATTCTCCACTGTGGTGCACCTCTCCGTTTATAAGGGCCATACAGATATAGGTTCCAGCGGTGAATACTCCCAAAGCGCCCCTCTTACTGTCATAAACATTGGGCACAGGCTGCTGGGTGTCGACATTAATCAGGGTCACGTTAGCACTGGGATCAGACACTCGACACTGGATCTCCATCTCTTCGTGGGCGGACAGGACATGGTTGCCAAAGGGCACCGGTGATGGCAGAAAAGGAACATCTGGATCTGAGGAGGAGTAACATAAGTGTCACAGTGCGGATAGTCAACAAGTCAAATCATAAAAACACACAAGCTCAGAGCTGCTGTGTACCTGGCACAAAGATATAGATGCTGCTGCCCTCCGCATCGTCAGTAGTGTTTTTGCTGTAGAGGCATGTGTAGTAGCCGGTGTGCATTGCAGTGGCCTCTTCAACGGTGACAGTGGTGACAAACAAGCCACTGTTGTCCTCCTGTGTTTGCTCATGCACATCGAGCGGCGTGTCCCAGGCTAGTTTTGCCTCTCCCCGACAGGTCAAGGTGAAAGGAGTGTGGAGGGGCACCACCATCTCCTCCACCTGTGGCAGCAGTTGAGGGGCTGAGGAAGGTGGGAACATCATTGCGGTAGGGGCTGAAAGAAAGACATGACCAACGCTCAGTCACAGATCACAAATATATCTATCTTTTCATTGTATATATCATGTCTATTTTACCTTTCACTTTGATGGTAAAAGAGAACTGAGCAATGCGAGAGCCACTGAGGGCTGTGATGGTATAGTTCCCGTTGTCTTTCCCCAGAGGCTGCCGTAGTGTCAGAATGCTTTGATACCTGTGAGAAGAAAATGAACAAATATTTTTAGCATTTAAAGGAACTGTTGACAAGTTGGGAAATGTGTACTTTGTTGCAGAGTTAGATGGGAGGATGCACTTTCACACCTGTGTGTTAAATGTGAAGCTGGAGGCAGCAGGTGGCTAGCTTAAAGACTGGACACAGGGGGGAACAGCTAGCCTGGCTCTGTTCTAAGGTATCAAAATCCACCTACCAGCACCTCATTATCTTCCTGATGTCATTTGTTTGGTTTAAGAGTTAGTTTTTTTTTTCAAGCCAGAATTGAACCTATGGCATTGTTATGGTTTTACAGGAAGTAATGTTAGATTATGAAAGACATCTGCTGAAGTCAGCCAAAAAAGAAGTCTGGCACATACCTGCCCGTAAAATGCCGAATTGTCATTTTACAGGAATACTTCACTCCCCAAATGACCACTTGTATCAGTTACGGACGCCATGCAACGCTAAACTTGTGAAGAAAATGTAATTTTTCTTGCATGTCTCTGATGAATGAACTTTAAAACAAAAAGTTTTAAAGGGTCCGTTCTGATTCACCAAAGTCACTTAATAACACAAACTAACTAACTGGTCGAAGCAGTGCTAGACCAGCAGCACCTGTGTTCAGCCAGGTAAAATGACTGTTTTTGTCAGTGGAGTCTGGCCTTGAGGAGAGCATAGATAAGTTTCACTCCTCATTTAGTTCCCAGGGCTGTCTGTTTGGGAAGCACTGAGCATATGACTGGACAAATGAGACTTGGATTATATTGCACCAGTTGTATGAGAGCTTGTAAATGAATATTTTGCTATAGTTTTGCTGATGTTGTGAAATGCAGACCCCTACTTTTTTGGATTCTTCGGTCAACGTAGAAGCATAAGATGAACTTTCCTTCACAAACTTACTGTAACACATGGTGAGTAACTGATATACAAATAGTCTTTTCCTTTAAGACTTGTACAAATTCAACAAACAAGATGTAGCATGTAAATCAGTGAGCTGGTAGACTGACTTTGTTACCTTTGGACAGAGACAGTCTAGCTGTTTCCAGTCTTTATTCCAAGCTAAGCATCTCCTGGCCACAGCTTTATATTTACTATCCAGACATGAGAGGGGTATCCTCTCCCCCAACTCTTGGCAGGAAAGCAAATGTGTCTTTCCTTAAACGTCAAACTATTCATTTACACGTATTAACGGTTGTTAGAAATGACATTGAGCAGCTTCATCTGTTAACATATTTACAAATATTTATTCTCACCGATTCCCTCCAAGGTGGCTAGTTTTGGTGAGGACGTAGTAGGTCTGTGGCAGGGCTTTGCCGTCCTTCAGCCACGTCACTTTGGGGGCCGGGTAGGCATCAATGAGGATGGTAAACTCTGTCTCCTCTAGCAGACTGACAAACTCCGTGGCTATAATCCCGCTGTGGTCCAGCGCCACAAAGGAATTGTCCTCTGAGGTGAGAGACAGAAAATAAGAAAAGAATAAGCAGGGGATCATTGAGGATGAAAATGGACAAAGAAATGGACCCAGTGTGTAAAAACTGCAGGACAGCAGAGTGAGAACTGAGATGAATGCAGAGTGACAGAGAGGTGAAATGAAGGTCTGACACACATCTGCTGGAGCCATCCCATAAAACACAGTAGCTGATGTTGAAAGCAGAGGTGAAGCTTTACAGTCGAATGGTACTTAATGACTTCCACACACCACCGAAAGCACCTTGTGCACATACGTGAAACCTCGACAAATTTAACTGAATGATGATGAGAACATTTGGACAAAGTGGGTGTGAGCTGGTGGTGTGAGCGCTTATTCACATTATTACAGTTCTGCTGAAAACTCATTAATGGTATCCATCCAGACAAAGTCTTACCGAAGACGGTGACAGCCACGCTGCTGACTCTGACCTCCCCGCTGATTTCGTGGGTGATGGAGCACTCATAGGTGCCGCTGTCCTGAATGGTGGCTTGTGGGATACTGAGGGTGTAGATGACCCGGTCAGGGAAAGTCTGCTTCATCTGAACTGCATCCACAGCCTATAAGAACAGAAGAACAATATGGCTTTGAGATCATACTCACCGGAATGAAGAGAAAATCTTAGTAATAAGATATTTGAATTGTTTAACTCTTAGTGTTTTTTTCCGTTTTACAGGTACGATGCATGAGAGTCAGTTTGTCGTGCTGCTGAAGGCTAATGGTTAAAACACTTGCTAGGCCGCAGAAGATAAATCAGGATCACAGAGCCTTTTAAAAGTCTGTAATTGCAACTGAGACCAAAACCAGGAGTCAAGACTCCAGCGTTCCTACCCTCACCGTCTCTGGAAAAGGGCTTAGAGGAACCCCATGCAGAAAAACACACAACGTGCTGCATAGATTAAGAATCTGAATATAAATATAAACAAACATAAACTGCACCAGAAACTCTTTGGGATCCTTTCAGCCGGCACTTCAAAAGCATTAAATGTTAAGTTAGCTGTCATGTGCAGACAGCATCTGTCCTACACGGCACAAGGTCACTGAGGTCAAAAGATTTACTATCCTTTTTTTCTGCTTCTTTTTAACTGCCTGCTCTCCTCAAGCCATTTGTCCTGAACTTCCCGTCATCGTCTTGCACATGGGGTTAACTGCAGCAAGAGCTTTTTGGCGTACATCCTCATAATGAAGACACAACATTCTGTTGCTGCTTTCCTAACATACTTTGTAACCACTAAGGGCCGTCCTCAGAGCTATATTCCACTTGCTGCTGCTACAGTAGGTTTAGGTCCAAAACCATTATTTGCTAATTTAAGGCTCAGTGCTGCTGGGTAGGAAATGACATGGTAATATGACAAGGGGTTGAAGGAAATAGGGCAAGAAGGCTGAGAAGTTAATGCTGATTATGGATGAAGCCATGAAGGAGAGAAAATTGAAATAAAAACATAAAAACACAGAAAAGAAGAGGTTCTGGATCTAACCTGTTTTTTAGGATGGAGCCACTGCTGCTGAAAGCCCAGTCCAGCAGGAGCGACACACGTAACGTTAAAAGGCTGCCCCGCTCTAAGCGCCTCCTCACTGGCTTTTACTTCCACGTCGAAATCCTCCATCTCTGCAGGGGCTGGAGATACCACTAGAGAGCACATATCAGCACTGTCATCACGCAGGTCCCAAGATAGCGACATCTTGATTACCATGAGCTCATTTATCACAGAGTGGTGGCTTACTAGGTCGTCATTACTCACTCACACACACACACAGAGTGAAAACAGACGTGTTAAGTCATCTCCCTCTGTGATAATGACATAATGTCATTGCTCTCATGCAGTGAGATCACCCTGCAGCTCTCGCATGGTAAACAGACTTGGGGAGTGAATCCAGCTGCGCAGTTTTAGCATCCTTTTTACCAATAAAAGCTTTTTGAAAAGTCTCAATAATAACGACTTGATTCATTTAAGATTAACATCTGATTAACATATTAATCAAATGAAGTAAAGATCCAGATGTATTCAGTGATGCTTTCACACAACACACCAACAGAATTTAACAATAATATAAACCAAAATCTATGAAATGTCAGTTCTCCTCTTGACTCACCTTCGTTCTCCACAGTATAAACATCACTTTTGACAGTCTGGCCGTTCACAGTGGTTTCACACTGGTACTTCCCGGGCATGAGGCTTCCAAAGAAGCCCATCTTGCTGTCGTAGTAGGCGAGCATCTCCTGTCCACTGGGGACACTCCTCAGGATGACGTGAGAGTGAGGGTCAGACACACGGCAGGAGATGGGGACACCGGGAGTGTCCATGGGTACTACCAAGTTTTCACGGGTCTCGGGGACAAAAGTAGCCTTGGGATCTAGGTGTGCAAGCAGAGGGATTAAGTCACACTGTGTAATGGTATTTTGTTGATTGACAAGAAATCTTGTGATACATTTAAATGAGTATGTATTTACATTGTTATCCTACATTTCTTTAAAACAAGACTATGTAACTTTTTAAAGATGTAGACTAATACATTGATCTTTATACACGTGAAAAGTTTAATTTTTAAGCAATAAAACACTCTTTCTCAGTTTAATACACTCAGGCTCATGGGCAGATTATGAGACAGCGGGCCCCTGGGCACAGATATGCAAAGAGCCCCAGCACCTCTCCTACATAGGAGCAAGGAACATAGACTCTGTGGTGGTTTTGCATCTCTCTGTAGTTTATGTGCATCCATTGTTGGTTTGCTTGTCTATGTGGTCATTTTGTGTCTCCTTGTGGTTGTTTTGTGTCTCTTTGAGGTAATTTTGAGCCATCTTCAAGTTTTTTTGGCATTTGACATTTTGCCAGTGAAGTTCAGAAGGCCCCCTGACACTTTGGGCCCCTGGTCCTGTGCCTGGTAGGCCCATTCAAGTAATCCATCTATGCTCGGGCTTTGCTGCTATAGACTCAAGGCCTTTGCACACTGATTCCGTTTCTTTTAATACGTTTTTTCAATCCATCATCCGCAAAACAGAGTTGCATACTTATTCTGATGTGTTTTGTTGTTCTATTTGCAATACTTGACAAAATGAAAAGACACATTTCCTCCTTTGCCTCTCTCCACTGGAGTTACTTATCCGGCTTCCACCACTCTCTCCCTGTCTCTCATTTGACACTGCAGCTGCATGAATGGTGT
>JAPZEB010000021.1:28396135-28406561 GCA_029783705.1 Chaetodon striatus
GTTAGCTTTGTAAGCTTGAAGCTAACTGTGTCAGCCCTCTGTTAATGTAGCATTATGTTAGCTACCTGGCTAATGTTGGTGTCGAGGTATTGTATATTCCCCTGGGATGAAGCGCTCCCCAGCCCCGCCACTGCTTTTCAACTAGGATTTTTTTTCCAATTGATGCTCCTTCATACTTCGACTCCACTAATAACCGATGGTGTGTTATTATACAATGAGCTGCAGCTTTACCAGCTGCGACGTTAAACTGATCAACACATGAATGCATCAATAATTATAATCCAGTCATATTAATACATATAATTCTACTCTAAATGAATATTTATACTGCTGGTACTTTAACTGTATTTTAATACATTTTTGACACTGATATTAATCTTTTCATGTAATTTAAGGCCAAAAACCAAACCCCACTTCTCTTCCCTCCTGTCTCAGAGTTTCAGTTTAAACACATGTGAGCAGCTGTTGGTCTCCCAGTATCTGAGAGCTGAGGAGGAAGAGGAGGAGGAGGAGGAGGAGCTGAGCTCATAAATCATGTGTCAGATTATCAGCTGTCAGCAGCCGGCCGCCTCATGAAGAGTCATGTTCTCTTCTGAACGCAGCGTCGACTCTAATCATGTCCCATTACAGCACATTCCTGCCTCACACACACATAAATCATGCACACAGAAATCATAATAATCATAATAATATCACCTTCTCATGTTCCACTCAAATGATCCTGAAACAAGACATCATGCAACTTATTACGGAGCACGAGACACTGCTGATTATCCCTCAGAGCTCCACTGGAGATATTCCTGAATCAGAACAAAGAGATTTCACACACACACTCACTCACACACACTCACACACACACATGCAGGATTCCCACAGGACGTCCGTGGAGACTCCCTCCAATAAAGAGGATTATAGATTTTGCCCTGTGCACCCGAGTGTTTCCAATGAAATAACAGCCTCCTCCTGCACAAGTCATTAAAATTTAAACCATCCCCCCTTTTAGCTCAATATCACTGTACTGCTCTGCATGCATTACAGCCTGTGTGTGGAAAATAACCCTGACACGCCGTGTGTGAGTGTGTGTGTGTGTGTGTGAACGTCTGCATGCATGGGTGTGAGAAAATTAGAAAGGAAGATAAGAGGAAGTGTGAGTGAAAATGTGTTTCTATCCTCTGCAGCCCTGCAGCTCAGTGACTGCGAAAAGATTTCACACACATATGTGCACGCTAACACACACACACACACACTCACACACACGTCTCCCTTAAATTGTATTGAAAGAAATGAAACCATCAGGGTCCTTCTTTTTTTCCACAGAAAACTAATGGGACTTCTGTTTACTGGCACACGTGCGTCAGCTGTTAACCGAGTCCTGAAGCTCAACCATTATTATTATTTTCTTTCACGCCAGCCCTCTTACCTCGGGGCTGTCCTGGCGGGCAACAAGAAAATAATGGGCTGCTATGAATCACCTATCTCTGGGCACAGCAGAGGGGCATCAGACCGGTGATTCTGCGCGGAGCAGAGCCCCGAGGCCGATGATCACCCCCTCCCCTTTCCTCCCCCTGCTCCATGCAGCCGCTTGGCGCAATTACTTCCACATGTTGCCGAAAAGAACAGTGTCCTTGTTCTCCAAACAAAGGATCTCAACTTCGGAAGGCCAAGCTTACCTCAAACCGGTTTGAGGTTCTCACTTTTGGGGATCTTCTCAACACTTTTGGTTTAAAAAAATATCTGTAAATTGCACTCAGGTTACTGAGATTATAAAGGCTGTTTTGTGTCACATTTCTGCTACAACAAAAACTATATATGTGTTTTGAATAATGTCAGCATGATTAAAGGCAAATATCTACTTTCCATCAAACTTACAAAAAACCCATATACCCGAGTTATATTGAAAATAATAAGTCATAAACACGTGCCCAATACGCACTGGAATCTCTGACCTATCACTGAAAAACTGCCGAGTCATGCCAGTTGTGATCTTCTCTATAAGATGACCAGACACTTTTTATTTTAAATATTTTTTCCCCAAAATATTCCCCACAGTGCCATCACACGTAAGGGCTGTACACAGTGGCTGGACACCCTTCACTTAAAGATGGAGCTGCTGGCGGCGGAAATCTAAGCAGCTCTAAAATGCTCACAATCAAGAGTGTTTGCACACCATCGCTTCAACAGGGATACTCCCCTTTACCAACATTACTCATGTTCTTTATGGTGACCTGCCCCCAACTGTCCACTAGGGGGCTTTGGGAAAATATCTGTATCCAAATAAGTGGCTTACATTGCAACCAAAGGAGACTTATTAAACAGGAATGATCATAAATTCCCTTTAAAACGGAACAAATTTAACAAGTATTGCAAATAATTTCAACTCGATTCGTCCTTACTGAGTCAAAGCGAGGCCCCAAATCCGAGATCAACAGCATGCCTGTTTCAAAACTTTACTTTTAAGGCTACTCTGTAAACTTGTTAATAAAATAAGTACTTGGACGCTCCGTCGCTTTGTTGTTGTCTCAAAGGTGACGCTCAGGTCAAATGAAATGACGCACTGTTTCCTGATGTCACTCTCCTACTTGCATGTGTATGACTAAGAGCCCATGCAACACACAGGCCTCAGTGCTCATCATCATACAACACAGCAGCACATCCTGCGGTCACACACATGTGATAAGTGTTTGAAGATGACTCCACAGACTGTCGGTGGCCGTCGGGGCGGCGGGTCCCTGTGGGAGCTGTCCAGCGTGCTGAAATGTGTCTGTACCAGTGTTGGCAGTGTTCGCCTCTCAGCCAACTGTCTGTCTGTCTGTCTGTCTGTCTGTCTGTTTATCTAAATAATAAATACATAGCCTACATCAATAAAATTCTCCCGTCTTTATTTTGCAGGAGTCCTGACCTCCCTGAGGAAGCAGAGAAACTCAAAGGCCTTGTGGAGAGCTGCATTACCCATGAGTATAGGTGAGTTTTTTATTAACTGAAACGAAAAAAGACCAAGTAAATCGTGTATAACAAAAAATAGAGGGAATGGGCTGTGATGCACAGAGGCCTGTAGATATATTTTTGTTTTTTCACACAGCACATCGGCCCACATTTCAACTGTGCGCTTACAAAGTAGATTTAAAGCTTGAAAAAAAAATCTTCTAAGAGCAGCTGACGTCATATTACTTTCAAAAAAGTACATTTCTTGGTTATTCATATAAAGAGCGAGCAAAATGAATTTAATTAGCCTTATAAAAACAAAAATGAATTAAAACGAAGAGTTCCTCTACCGTTTCCTCTTGTGTGTGTGTGAATGTATGACCTTGATTATGCAAAGAGAGATTTACCCACTTGACTTTTGCTTTTTAACGGTCGTCATTATGATTAACTAGCACCCCACCTCCACCACCACACACACACGCACACACACTCACAGATTAGCCCTTCACCAGCTTGACACGATTTTCGCAATTTATCCCCCAAGTATTTACAAAATACAAAATCTAACAGCCTAAATGTTTCACATTTGCCACTGTTTGCTCCCTAACAGGCCATCACCATTATTTAAGGTGCACCATTAACTACGCAGAAAGTTTGTGGGGGGTCAGGAGATGTAAAAGTGTCCTTGCACCCCAGCAAAAACAGATTATTCTACAGTTGGAATGGTTTTCACAGTTTATAAGAAAGATCTTGTTTTCCCGGATGTCCTCACAGTCTCTGGTGTCACCCAGGTTTTAGATGGGAAGTAGTCTACAGGCCGCATCCATGGAGGATTATATTGCACTGCTGATTCATTAGTAAAGTGGAGGTCTCTTCGGGAAAAGACAACGGTGCTCCCCTCTTTTTCCACACCGGTACTTCAGCTTCTTCCAGCCTCCATCTCTCCGCATGAGACAGCAGCTGCAACCGGCTGAAAAGCGCTCTTATTAATTGTCTTTTGTCATGCGTAATTGCCACATTTTCAATGGTGGCCGAGGCCTGACGTCTTTGGAGTGGTCTCGTTTCTCTATGCAGTGGTAGGTATAGTCCCTTTCATCTGAAATTTACATTCCGCAGACTTCGCTTTGCGTGGTTTTAAACATTTTGTTTGATAAATGTGATCTGAAGTTTCAGTGTGGCAGTTTGGGGGAGAGGTATCCATTTGACCTGGACGAATAGATCCACTCTCAAATGGAGCTTCAGCCCATTATAGTGGCCTTACAGTCTGAGGTCACGTCCTGTGGGGCTGAAAAGGGGGGAGTCTTTCTCAAAACTGCGATTGTTAATCGCTTTAAATGCTGCATTGGTCTTTCACACCTGCAAGGGAACTCTAATTCGATTAATAGGAACTTCAATATATATTCATTAGGTGGCTTTCCCCCAATAATATATGATCACCAGCGGGATGTGAAAGGGGACCATTTATTCCCGCTCTGAATGGGTCTGCGTGGGACCAAAACTTCACCTGCTTCCCCTCTCAATTAGGAATGTATCCCAAACTCTGACAGAAACGAGTTAAATTAGGCGTCAGCTAATTTCCAGCGGCCCCTCCTACGTAATCCCCCCTCAGAGTCTATCCATTTGAGCGTGCCCCCTTTAATTCACCATAAGTTGAAAGGTTCAAATAGTGCCTAATGAAACAGTGACTAAATCGTTCTCTGTCGCTCGGAGGAACCCTGTAGCTGTCTCTCAAAGCTCTCTGAGCACACAGCCGTCGGGGGTCTCCGGCTAAATGCGAGTCCCAAGGCAGGACAATCTAACCTGTCAAAGCCTTTGCCCACTTCTATATATCCTTGTTCTGTGGTTTCAAGCAATAGCAGCATAATCAACCAACGTGGGACCGAAAACGCAATTAAACTCGCTTTGGACAACCAAAATCTTTTCAAAAGTGAACATTAATGGACTATTGGCTGCTCCCCAGGGGCGTTATCGGGTACCCTTTTGTGGTCAGACTTAAGGAGAAATTACAGCTACACTTTCATATAGCTCTCTGAAGCCAGTTTGAATTAGAAAGCTTATATCATCGTATGTAAATGGAACTGTGCTGTATAATGTTCCAGAGTACAAAAAAACGCACAGGGAACATTTGCTCTACCAGGCTATTAAACACAGCAGCTATAGCGCATTAATGGCAGCTTAATAATGATAGCTGTGATTGATAGAAACGAGTTGACAGGGTTATGTTGTAAAGTATAAAATGGAAGATAACTGCACTCACAGTTGTAAAGCTCCTTCGCTTTTACGCACGAGTGGACAGAAAAGTACGAACTGTAATGTAATGAAATCAAATAGAAAAGTACCTCTGTGAAATTAAGATTTTTTTTATGTTGAGACTGTGTCAGAGAAATTGATCGTTGTCATTTTTGTAGATGGAGTTGGTGGTGGTGTTTTCCTGGATTGTAATATGTTGAAAGGTGTTTCAAATATTTTGTCCACTCATCCATGTCATGGATGTAAATGGGACAAAGTTAATACTATTTCTCACTGCAACTATAGTGTGAAAAACTGTTTGCTAGTAATCAATATGTCGTGGCAGTCAATAATCATAATAATAATAATGCAGTGTAGCCTATGCAGAGTATTTATGTGAATTTTCAAACGCAAAAAATGAACTTAATTTATTCCCATGGACCAATTTTATCAAAGTATTTCAGCTTGCACTGATATAAAGGTACATGTGTTTAATTATTTTTTAAATGTAATAATAATAATAATAATAATAATAATAATGATAATAATATATGCAATAATAACTGAACACATCATTGATCATAGTAAATCCATACACAGACAACGTCTTAGGTCAATTCGTCATGTTTATTACAATAAATACACATATACATAGTTTACAAATAGTGTCGTACAGGTTCCACACAGGTTAGGCCTATACTATTTCTAAGGGTTTTCGTTACCACACAACCTCACCGACAGGAATGGGATTTCAGGCAACAGTTGAAAACATTTAGTGGGGATAGTTAACCAGACCTGGGTTTGGGTGAGAACCCTGAAGGGATCAAAATACATCAGGTTGTTACGGCATACAGCGGGTGGCGTTTTTCAGTATTTCACGACAGTGTTAAAACATGTATTCACATTTTTCCTTTAATTTAAAAGTAGGATAAAGATGAAGTGAAATTACATTTTAAACACTTCTCAGACTTCATGCAGGAGATTTTTGGCCCAGAGGTCGCCTGATGCCGTAACCCATAACTGCAGCAGGGCAGAGTAAGTGCCAGCAGTGTGAAGTGGGAGAGTCGCGTTACTCTCAGATGGGTGACACCTCTTTCTCTTCCGAAGCAGAGGCAGGAGATAGAGACTCCTCGTCCTCTGACCTTGAATAGTCTGTGTGACCGGTTGTGCACTTGCAACCGCTGTGCGCGCTCCTTTGGGTGGCTTTCCCCTCCTTCTTGTGCTTCACTCTGCGGTTCTGAAACCAGATTTTCACCTGTTTCTCAGACAGGTTCAAATACGTGGCGATTTCGATTCTCCTGAGTCTTGAAAGATACATGTTCGTGGAAAACTCCCTTTCGAGTTCCAGGAGTTGCGTGCTCGTGAAAGCCGTGCGCATCCTCTTGCCATTCTGTATGTGGCTGCTCTCGGAGGCGCCTGTTGGAGGAATAAAGTCAAAAGTTTAGCTTTATAGTATCACTACAATCTAACCTCAGCCAGATATGCAAATGTCACGACATCGCGCGTAAATCACTGTGCGTAAAAACCGAGCGTTTACATTCATCTAACTGCTTGAAAGTGCATCATGAAGTGTAACAACACGAATCTAACAGGTGCAAAACAATGCTCTCAGCTGTGAGTTGAGAGTGTAGCAAACAGGTGGCTTACCAATAGAAAGACAGTGGTATCTCCTGGGATCTGTGACGCTGAATGTGGGCGTGCAGACAGGTGTATGTCCCGGGTGCGCGAGTGCAGGAGACTGCTGATGCGCTATCCTCTGACAGTACTGTGCCTCCGCTCCTGGAAACTGACTCTTCAGCATGGGAATGCCGCTGCGGGAAGAGTGGATGTGGGACGTGACGCACAGCGGGCAAACACAGAAAGTCCCAGTTTTCCTGGATGGGCACACCGGAGCGGTGACCGTCATTACGCTCGGAGAATGCATGCTGATGGGAATAAGGAAGTCTTGTCCGGGATGCTCAACTGGTCCAGGTCGCACCGTATCCTTGATTATTAAAGAATCGACATAAAAAGACCTGGACATGGCTGCGCCGCTGATAAGTGATCGCTCCGTGCACAAGATGATAGCTGTTTCTCATCTGAACCCCTCGGGATCTCCAAAGGTGCTTATGTTTGATGGTTCAACAAAAGGGACCCCGAAGAGGGTTGGCCCTGCAGCGTCACCCACGTGCGCACCCGGCTCCAAGGGTTTATACTGTCAGCGACCCAAACCACGTGATGTCTCCCTGGGCCTCCAATCACAACTTGCAGATTTACTCTTTTTATCCCTGAATTTAGAAAAGTCTTGGGCACTAAACTAATATTACCCGGAACAAAAAAATTTGTATGTATTTTCTTACAAACTATATCAGTTCTGCATTGGCTGTCCTCAGCAGACTCAAACTATCCAATAATAAACCATAATTTTAATCCAATGTAACAAAAAATAAAGATTCAAAAATATTTTTTTCATATATGTGCTGCTTAAATGTGTGTTTTTTAAAGTGTGGAACTTGGTTTTATATTATTTTTAAAGAACTGGTCAGATATAAATCTGAAATTGTCAAATATAATTTTAAAGTCTGATCACCAAGCTACACTTCAAAAAATAATAAGCATGCATGATGAATTAGAAACAGCTGAGAGAAGAACCTGTTGGAGCAGGTGCAGTGAAAACTTAAATAGAAATATTACACACTAACTTCTTGATTATAACAGAATAACAACTATTTGAGTTTTCAATTAACTAAAGGTGATTTGATCTTTCTTACTTTTTTTCATAATTAATACAGAGATCAAATAAATTTGTTTTTTTTTCTTTGAAATGACTGAAAGAAGTCTGGCATGTAAAGCAAAGCTGTATGATGGACTTTATCCAGACCTGCTTTTATTCCACAGTTAATTTGTTTTACCCAAATGCGAGTTAAAGAATTGCGCACGCGACTTTGAGCACTAATTGCCCTGCAGCCTAATCACGCTTTGAATCCGGTTGGTCCAGGTTTCACTTCCAGCAATTAAAGAATTATGAACTGATGGCGAGTCTGGGCTGCGGTTATTCGATGGCGATTAGGATTCAATTAGAAAGTGTTTATAATGGTCGGTCTGTGCGGGGGTAAACAGGCAGCTATTTCAGAAATGCGTTAATCCCTCATCTTGTGACAATAATTAGCGAGTTTGATCCCCGGGCGGGTCACCGGTCGGTTTAGCTTCTGCTTTCATCTGCCAAGAAACGCCTCGGACCTTCAGACAGAGGCGAGCCGTCAGTAGGTTTATGGTGCAGACGGTGCAGCTCCAGCATGTGTTAGTTTCTCCTGTGACCTCAGATAAAAACATGTAAACACAAGTGGAGCAGGTCTGGTGTGGAGCCTAACTTTTAATAAGATACTTTTTGCACCTCTTTTCCTTTGAAAAATCTCCCAACCCCCTCATTATGGAGCAAACACACGGTTAGCAAACTGAAGCACTTATTGGAGTGTGAGTTAAAATGCAGCCTTTGAAAGAATTAGAAAGTCTTTAAAATCCAACCATAGTTAAAAACAAACATGTCTGTCACACGGACAGTAATTGCTATAATAAAGTGGATCCAGCGCCTGACAATGAAGACGCACAGAGTTGTTATGGTACAGATAACAGTCTGAAACAAGAGAGGGAGAGAAAGAGAGGGAGTAAACCAAGCGGAATGATGCGTGGCGCGCGCCCTCAACACACCATGCGAGCTCTAATATTATTTTTCCATAATTCTGCACGATAAAATTTCATTGTCTATTAAGTAATCCCACAAATGAGATCCTTTATGAGGCTATAATGAGGCCTAATTGCCAGGACTAGTGGAGCCACGTGGAAGGATTTAGGAAGCATTAAGCCGTCGGGTACTGAGCACAGGCTGTTACCTAGCCATTACTTTCATAATTCAAGGAGAAAATTAGTCCATTTAAGGGAAAAATCCTTTGATTCCCTTTTATTCTGCTCGGGGTGACAGGGCTGCAGTTTTTTTGTCCGCTTCGGTTAAGAAGCCGGTGCAACAAATGGGGGCTGGTGCTGTATCACTCACTGTTTAAACGTTAGATTATATAAAAAAAAAGAGAGAATTTCAGAAATGTGTAAAGCTCTCAGGGCCCCACCTCGTCTTTCTCCCCTATGTTGTGCGCCTTTTACTTTATGGTGCAGCAGTTACCCTCCACTGTTCACCCCCTTTTCAAATCATGTTGATGGGCAATTAATCACTGGGCCTTTCAATAACATGAAAATTAAATTTAAATGGGAGATTTAAAAAAAAGTTTATTCTCCTCAGAAGCTGATTAGTTTAAGTTTTCTCCTCAGTAGCAAACGACATATTTAATATTAGCGGCAAGTGCACCAAAGAGGGGGAAATAGGTGTGTGTATGTGTGTATGTGTGCGTATCCAGCTCCTCCCAGTAGTAAAAACACACAAACTTGTAAAAGTGCACTGCTAAAGTTCCCCCCTCTCATTCACATCGCATCCCATGCCATATTATACCGTGAAGAAGTCCATTAATGTTTTGTTGAACAAGCGTCATTAACTTGTTTCAACGCCTTTTTACAAACCTTGCATTGTTGCGCAGGGCCAGTCTGCGGCCCATCTTGGCCAATACAGTGGATGATTTGCCCCTTTATTAGTTACCAGGCAACAGATCCTGAATACCAAAACTCAAAGGAAACACTCTGGTCCTCCATATAGATCTCAATGGCGATGGGGGGAAAATGAACAATGATCCTGTGGACAACATAATGCCACGCAATGACTTTTCATTAACAATTATCTGGTTGATGTGAATAGCAGCTGCAGTGGCTACTCTCCATCTCATGGTTTTGCAGAGAAAAGGGGAGAGGGGAGAGAAAGAGGCTCGCCAGTGAATAGCATCCTGCAGGAGTTTAGGGGGTTCATGGTCTCCGTGAATGTGGAATCTAATTTATATCTGGGTGAATAATTAGGTTTCTATGCAAAAATGAGTTGGAAATAATTACAGTTTAAAACACCGTGACAACTTAGCCGGATAAACAAAGAGAAGCAGTCCCTTTTAATGTCTCACAGTAGGAGTTTGTCAAGATCAAGAAGTTTAAATTTTAGCGCAAAAATGGATCAGGAAACAACTCCTGTTTCAGTGTATGGTTGTTGTGCTGCAGCTATATCCTTAAAAATGTCCACAAACGGTTTCTGTGATTGGGAACAGACAAACAGTGTAGGGAGCACGGCCCTCACTCCTATAGAAAAGTAAAGTGACAGCTTCAGTGTAAGAAGAGGCTGCTGAACAAAGCCAGCGAGGGCCCTGTTGAT
>JAPZEB010000021.1:28435108-28452393 GCA_029783705.1 Chaetodon striatus
TCTGTAATCTCGACGGCATTGGAAATGAGGGAAACCTCAATGTCCTTTCGAGAATAAATAAAGGTTTCAAATCAAAATTAGCTCAGAATGTATTTTTGTATTTATTTGGAAAAGGAAGAGAAACTGGTGGAGCTGAAGAGTGAAGAGTTATTTCGAAGTGTATCTGATCCATCACCCAGCACTTATTTAATGAAAAATCTGAATTATTGAAACAGTTTGCCTCTTGTTCCCACAGTGTACGCCCTCTAAAATTGTGCATCTAACCAACAAAGAATAGTAGCAAGTTGAGGCAACAAAACCCAAAATGTAAAGTTTGTATAGAAGTTTGAATTTGTGGATTATACTGATGCAGAATTGACAAGAATACTGTCGACATGTGTTGCCTTTTATCTTGTGTCAATAGAGTTTCGTGTTTTTAAAGAAGCGTAAGGAATTGTTAATATGTCATATTTCTTAAAGAGAGTTTAGCAAAATATTTTCCACCAGGAGCAGGATGGGAAATAATCTCAGAGGGAATCTATTCTTGTAAACATTGATGCTGCAAGATCCCCAGTCTGTGCAAAATCTTCTAGTGTGTGACTAAAAACACACACACATTGTCTTAAGATGTGAGAGGGTGTCAGACTTTAGTCTTCTAAAAGTCTATTCACAGTCTTGTAGTGCTTTGTAGTGTCTTGTAGGCATAATGTGCTGCATTTGTTATTCATGCTGTGTAGACATTGTGTAGTGTTGTGAGTGTGGTAAACATTATACCTGCTAAACAACAGCGTGTTTGTTTACATAGTCATTGAGAGCATGTTAGCGCGCCCACAATAGCATTGTGCCGCAGCACAGATAGATAGATCCCTTATTTTCATTGTATGTTGCACAATGAAACGTTGTTGGAGCAATCCACTCAGCAGCATATAAATGTTTACACAAGCACCAACACACACTCACGTATTCAGCACACACTCGCTCTTCACATCATTCACACCATCACATACACACACATTCATATCTGTATTTGATAAATGATAAATGGTTAGTAAAAAGCAAAGCAAAAAAATACTGAAAACATCCAAACAACCTCAGAGCTGCCATGGTTGTCTTTAACAAAGATGTTGTGGAGGAGTGACATTTACTGTTAAAAGGTCAGAGGTCAAATGCAACCCAGGTGTTGTCTTCTTAGCTGTATATGCCTCACAGAGTTTTTTTTTTTTTTAACATAGTCCTCTATACAAACTATGTAATATTGACATTGACCTCGAGCGCTTCTTTAAACATATACAGATCTGCACTGGCCCTCTGATATGTCGGTTTAGCCGCAGCTGTAACTAGAAAACAACAAAACTCGAGAACAGCACAAATTCTCCTCAACAAAAAAGGAAGCAATCTATGAACACAAGACATTTGCCATGTTCTGTGTGCGAGCTAGTGTCACATAAGCTTTCCTTGGCTGTAGCTAACATCTTCACTTCTGCTTCTGATTAGAGAGCATGAGCTCCAACTGCTATAATCTCAGCTCGTCTGCGTCTGTGCCCGCCTGTCTGTCTGTGACTGTGTGTGTAGGAGGTTAGTACATGAATGGATAAGAGGGATTCTGGACTTTGTTTTTAGGGGGGGCTGTTATATGCTTGTCTGAGAATAACGAACAAGACGCAAAAAGAAACATTAAAGAACTGGATCTGTGTTGTGGCCCGCTGGCTCACAGGCCTATCTGAAGACAGAGGACTATTTTAAGCGTGGGTGAAAAGCATCTCAGCTTTGTTAGAGAGCCTGAGCCCATTGTAGAGATGTCAAATAAAAAAATCCACCACAGTAAAACCAACCATATCCTGTGATTTATACGAGCACCAATACGGCCACGATCCTCCACCGCCACTTCCAGGGATCAACGGCTAAACCAACAGCCAGTAAGAGGCATTTGGGGTTGCTGGCAGTGGGCCAGGTCTCATAGAGAGGGACCCATTATAAAGCCAGATCCTCCTATTATACAGGCCACACCACAAAGACTCGGCTGACACACATCACACACAAGAATTACACAGATACACTGAGCACAGTTACACTTAGAGCGTATAGATTCTGTGTGCCATTTATTTTACGACATTACCATCGTATGACACATTTCTCTGTAATTACAGACGCAGTCCAAACACTTGTGTTTATAAATAACAATGGGAATACATTTCAAAGAGTATTTCCCACTTTTTTTCTTTTTTAAATATGAATGAATTACGATCATGCTGCATGTGGAAAAGTTGAGATTTTGTTTGTTTTGTTCCAGTCTTTAGCAATTTAGATGGGAAATTATGTAAACTCTGACTCTGCCCAGTGAGGTGTCTGTTTACTGTTTAGTCTGCACCATCCGACAACACAGGCCTGGCCAGCGTCCTGTCTACTACTGTGCCTCTCTGCAGGGAGGCTGTGTGTGCAAGTGTGTGTGTGTGTGTGTGTGTGTGTGTGTGTTCCAGCACCTTCATAAATCACTCAGTGGAGTTCTTCTCAACGTCTGGCTGACACATCAAAAGACTCGCGACTCTATCCAATCAAGACATGAGCTGTAATCTTACCCACCTACAGGAAAACACACACACACACGCACACACACTGACTTCATACACTTCAGCTCAGAGACATGCAAAACCCTATTATGTCACACTGGCTGTCATGGTCACACATTTGTCTTGTCTTAGAAAGAAGCAAGGTGGCACACAGAGGGGGATTTGATGGCTAATCTGTTCGCGGGGATGCAGTAAGGGGATTGGGTTGTCAGTTAAGGTCATTTGTAGGTGAAACCCATTATGTGATGCCCGACCAAACAGTGGGCTGACCTGCCTACACTTTATTGAACTTTGGAAGCAGGGTTTAAAGGAAGGAACAGAGTGTAAGAAGCTGAAATATCCACAGAGGTCTCGTCCTCCCCAAAACAAAGAAATACGATGATTCAAACCAGTAAAAACACTAAATAAAGCAGTTTTATGTTACAAATCAGTGTTTCTTTGACACTGTTTAGCATGTCAGAGACAGGCCATTAGCCTAGCGCCTGCTAGTATGGGTTTACCTTTTTCCTCTGATAACTTAAGATCCAGATTTTTTTTGGAGGTTTTTCCTGGGAGCTGAATTATGTGCAGAGGTCTCTTCCTCTTCCAAACAGACCCAGTAATTTAAATTGGCAAAAACAACGGCTAAAGCAGTTTCACATTACAAATCAATGTTATTCCTAGGCTGTTTGGCACATGGCAGACAGGCTGCTGGCTTAGCATCTGCTAACGTGTTCAATGTTCAGGAGGTTTTCACCATGAGCCAAATTATCTGCAGAGGTCTCCTCTCCAGTACAAATGGACCAGGTGATTAAAACCAGTAAAAAGTTTTCCCTGAGGCTCTTGTCTCAGATGGGCTTATCCTGTAAGGGGTTGCAGGGGGGCTGAAGTCCATCCCAGCTGACACTGGTGAAGAGGCAGGTTACACCCCAGACAGGTCGCCAGACTATCACAGGGCTGACACATAGAGGCAGACAACCATTCACACTCACATTCACAACTACAGCCAATTTTATAGTCACCAGTTAACCTAACTTGCATGTCTTTGGACTGTGGGAGGAAGCTGGAGTACCCGAAGAAAAGCCACGCTGGCTTAGGGGGAACATGCAAACTCTGCACAGAAGGGCTCCCCCACCCTGGGGTTTGAATCCCCCACCCCGGGGGTTGGCATGATAGCACAGTGGTTAGCATTGTCGCATCACAGTAAGAGGGTTCCTGGCTGCTAACGATTATGACGCGAAAACTTGAATGACCCTATCTAGAGCCTATATATATATATATTTATAAAACAGTTCACATTACAAATCAGTGTTTCTCTGACGCTGCTCAGCATGTCAGAGACGGGCTGTTAGCCCAACACCAGCTAATCTATGCTCACCGTTTTTCTCCAATAACTTGAGATCCTAACGGAGCTGATTTATCCACAAAGGTCTTCTCCTTTTGAGATTTAAACCAGTGAAAACACGGAATAAAGCAGTTTCAGGTTAAAAAAAATCTGTGCTTTTCTAACGCTTTCATTGTGGAAAGGCTGCTAACTACAGTGGCTGACGTGAAAATGTAAAATTACCCTATCTAGAGCCGTTGTTTGGTTTGTCTGTTCTGGGCCTCTTTACTGATCTACAATGCAGTGTAACATGATGGTGTCAGCTCATTCTAAGTTCACAAAAACACACTGATTCTAATTTTCAGGCGATTACACACAAATGAAAACATACTTTTTATATTGTATATTCCATTTCTGCCAATATGTCCCCATAAATCCCACACTGGACCTTTTAAAACAGCTGTTATAGCTCAACTTTGCTTACAAATAAATGAAGAACAAAAACATGATGTCATCAATCAGTGTTACTGTTTAAAGAAAGGTCCAATATAAATAAATATAAAACAGCAGCTTTAACAAATGAAAGCCACATCTGATCGGCTCCAGATCTGAACATGTCAACAGTGACAGTCTCGCCCAACATTTGAAGTGGAGCAATCTTTTCTCTCGGTCAAACAAATGTTATTTTCAAGTTAGTTCTGGATCAAAGTCCAGAGTTCGAGCATTGTTCTCGATGAGCTGGAGCACAAGCGGGGAGCTTGCCGGAGACACACACTCTCAGGGTAAATGAGGCAGCTTACAAAAACCACACCACTCTTAACTCCTCAAGAGAGACAGATGCACTCGAGACTATTCTTAAGACGCTCTCAAATGAGTCTCTTCAAAGGAGACAAAGTGTAAGAGCAGCAATTACGGTAACTAATCATTCTCAGGATCAACAAAGTGCTGTAGAGATGCAACCCACAATAAGAAAATGATTACATACTCCACCCAGCTCTGTGCAGTCGAAAGAAGACATTATAAAAAAGCTTGGGTGATATTAAACTTGTGTTTAAGGATTTAATAAACCCTTGCATGGTACGTTTTGGGCTCATTTATGTACATTTAAACAAATGCAGTTGTGGGAACAATTTTTAGATGTTTAATTTCTTCATCTAATGATGCAAAATGATTCACTGATCACCTTCCATCTCCCTGATCCCTGTTTATCTATAAGAAGCTCATCTCTTTTCTGTGCTTCCTGTGTGACCAACTCTACTTGAACAGACAAACACTGCCCTCTATCACCGTCATGTGGAAACACAGGAATATGATTCACCCTCACTTGTAGTATCCAGAAACAATGTGAGGTACCCCAGCTGTCACCCATGGCCCGCAATTATGCATTTGGCCTTGGATGATATTATATTTTTGTTGTAATAGTTTTGCGTGTCATTTCCCTCGCTTGTTTATGGCTGAGAGACTGATGCTGGCAGTGCTTTTGTTGACTCAGTGAGGAGTGTGGTCGGTGAATCGATAAATTGTTTCTCAGAGGGAACCAATAGAATTTCATTTACCAGTCCAATGACAATGTGATGTCTTTTTTAACCTGGGGGTGTGTGTGTGTGTGTGTACCTCTGGGGCCTTTCATTCAGCGAGTCCCACTAAGAAAACAGCCATTGTGACGCTGTCAGGCTGATCTGCATGTCAGCGCAGTATTGCTTTCTCACACGCTCCGTTTTATTAGTAAGGTTTTTGTAAGCAAAACAAACATTTTCAGTGAGTTCTTGTGGAAACAAAACATTTAACATGTCCACAAGGCAAATAGGAGGAAGGGTATTACATCCAGGATATAACTGAGGATGTAACTATGTTGCCTTCAAAAAAAAAAGAGAAGGCCTTCAGAGTAAAAGTTAGAGCTTGTTCCCTGTTGACGCTGCTTTCAGTAGTATTTCCATTCAGCAGTATGAATGGAAATATTACCTTTACAAAACCATTCAATGCAACTCTGAAGTTTAAGCAGACTAAAGTTAAATTACATTGATGTAATACCTTATTTACATTTTATGTGTGTGTTTGAAGATGCTTCAGCTTGGATTTCATTTTGTTTCGGTCACTTCTTTTAGTCTGGCTAAAAGCATTGCATGCTTCTTTGAGCACTGAAAGAGCTCTTTAAATAAAGATCCCTAAAAAATCCCTTCCCAGTGTTCCCAGTGCAGTCACCAGAAGAAAATGTTGGCATTGTATGTTTCTGCACACCACTAAAATGTTACATTTGCATGTTTCATACTCATCATATCAGTTTCTGAAGTAATGTAATGTATGAGATGACTTTGTCACTGGGAGGTAGAGAGGGTGGTGGAAAGCGTGACACATAAGCAAGAGGTGCCTGAAAAGCTGCTGACCACTTATTGAGACAAACAAAAGCAAAATTGTGTATTATTGAGATATTGGTATTTCCAGCAGCTTTTTGGGCAGCAAACATGGGTGTTTTTAGGGGCCCACGGCTGTTTTTTCCAGTGAGAATAGTGCTACAAAAAGGTGGTTGTTTTTTACTGACATTGCTGCTTTTCCAGCAGGGATTGTGCCCCCATACCTGGGTATTTTAAGCCAAAACGTGATCTTTTCCCAACCATTACCAAGAGGTTTTTTTTGTCTAAACATAACCATATGTTAATCACAGTGTTGTTGAGACATAAAGTTGTGACGAACAGTTTCAACATAACCTCTCAAATCAGCTGGCTATCTTCCAAAGCTACAGCCTGTTTAGTGCAAGCTTCCTGTTTTTGTTACTAACCTTTTACTGCAGTTCAGCAGGGAAACACAAAGAGGGAATTTCTTACAAAAAGGTAAAGGTGAACTTTAGATGATACCAACTTGATTTGACAAACACTCAGAAGTCTCATATTAGTTACAAAGATCAGATTAAAACCTGTTTCAAAATTAAGGTGGGAGCCTAACGTAAGATTGGGATATTTTACTTCCAAAACTTGGTCAAAATATCATCCATTAACCTTTAACTAATGACGGCTGAGTACTAAAAGGAAAGCAAACTGACAGTTTTCCTAATGTTAAATGTTAGATGTGAGTTTTCATACTGTAATAAAAAGTTTGCTGTGTGAAATCCTCAGAGTGGAAATAGAAAATGTTTTGACTTGTTGGCCCTGGTGTTGCAAAGACTACCAACTACTAGCTGCCAACAACACACTCATATATAACATTAATAAGGAGACAGGATTTTTTCCTTTCTAATTTAGTAGAGAAAATGCCAACTGATTGTTAGTTTGAAACCCTCCTATGTCCCCAAGCTCTCTCCATCAAGTGAATGGCCATCCAAGGTTCACTCTTGTTTCATCTTGGTTTTAATCATTCTCTATCATCGCCGTCTTAGCTTCCTCTGTCAACTGGGCTCTTTTTCTTTGCTGATAGTCTTTGGTATTTGGGTATAGCTACTGATAGCTACCGGGTAAAATAAAAGCGCTATCCTCTTCCTGTTATGGTTTTACAATGGTTGACAAACTTCCTTTGTGCCACAAATCTAGCCTTCATTTTCCTGTGAGATCATACCCATTACCAGACAGAAGTGCATAGTGAGGCTTTCAGGGAACCAATCTAAATGTAGATGGTGTTATTATTCTATCGCCATTACATTGTGCTATCAACATTTCCTGGATAATGATAAGTTAAAGCAAAAAACATGTCTATTTTCACTTTAAAGACACACATCCGACTGTACGAAGACTACACACTCCCTCCTAATGAGACTGCCTTCACCTGCCCCCTGTGACAACCATTTTCTTTTACCAGTGACAGTCCACTTTCATAAACTCATTGTATTCATTTCCAACGTGACAGCTCATCATGTCTAATCCCCCCTGGGCCGTCTGGTTTCCATGGTGACGGTGTTGGGATGTGTGCCTGTGGTGGCTCCTGGGGAGCTGACCTATTACAGTGGATGGGGACCAGCTACAAATGACAATGACCTCTGTGGCACTCAGAATCATCTGTGTCACCTCTTCGATCAGCCTGACCTGACATTTGGCCCAAAGTGAGATTAAAACCATAGCTCTCGCAGGAAAACTCATATCAAGCCGGTAATGACTCCTTCACACCTTTTTTATGTGCAGAAGTGGGAAAGTTTGGATGACATCCTCAGTCAGTGAAGTTATATCAAATTATGAAGCTCAACTAAAACTGTTTGAGTGGTTAATGGTGGAGCTCCGCTGCCTGTGCCTGTTAGTTCTGTAGGTGAGGATTCAGGGATTTACATGTGACATATTTCACTGGAAACTCAGTTAGAGCACCATCTCTGCTGTGTGCCGGCTCTGTGTGGGAGGTCATCTTAGTAACCCAACTCCACCTCTACCCTGTGTGAAGGAGGTGGGCCAAGATAAGGAACTTTAATGGACACATGCTGGGGAATTTGTCATGGTGTGTTGGAGGGCTAACATTCTAGGACTATGCATTCTCTGCCTTTATTGAGCATGTCTCTTTCATTACTTCCAGTTTTTACTTTTTTAAAACTATAACCTTTCCAGCCTTATATTTTTTTGTATTTTTATCTCACTATTAGCCCTTTTTTAAGCATTTTCTTGCCCTCTAAGTCCCCTCTTGTCTACACTCTTCAAACAAACTCTTTACCCAGAATCATTTGGTTCCATTGTGTGAACCAAGAGTGTTGTGGGTTGTACTGGACCACATCAGCCTCAGCCTTTTAGGAGTGTCATGGAGCCCAAGACTGCTGGATGTGGTTCCCTTAGCCCCAGGCTAAACTTAAACTAAACTATGATTGGTGGAATATAAAAGGGCTCTTTGCAGAATCCCTAGGGTGGGTTTGAGATGAAATACCTGGATCATAATAGGGTTTATGGAAGAGCCTTCTGTGTGGGTTCTAGATGAATCCCTTTGAAAACAACAGGGTCCTTGGTAGATACCTAATTTCTACCCACATGGAAACAGTTCTGTTCTAGTTCCTGCTGCTAATTTTGAAAAGTTAAGAGCATTTTGGCTGAGAATACATTGCTTCAGAACCCAAAAGTTGGGAAAACAGAGCAGTTACCCTAACTTGAAGTGCAAACAGTTACATTAGGGGGCGTGTCATATCCTACAGGCTGGAAAAAGATGATGGAGAAGTCAAGTTCGAAATCATCTGGAGCTAATTTGGTGAAAAAGGGGTATTATTGAAGGTTCTGGGTTGACCGATTCACAGGTGGTTCAAGGTATAACCTTTTGAGTTCTTGGTAGTACCATCCAAAAGGGTTCCACGTAGAATCTTTAGAAAATATTTAATAGGAACCAAAAAGGGTTCCTCTACAGGGAAAAGCCAAGTAACCCTATATGATTCTTGTAAGCACTTTTATTTCTAAGAGTGTACTGCTTTCTCAGTTCAATGAGGTGTTACTGATGCTCGATCCTGGAGTTGTTCTCTGGTTGTTCTCTGTCACCTGATTTGGTAAACTAACCCTTCCTTTAGCCTCTGTGGGTCAAAGGTTAAAGGTCAGGAGGACTGGTCTGTTGGTACGACCTGCTGTAAACACTGTCACTTACACCGCCCTATGAATCATTCAGCGTCCTGACTCTCTGGCTGTACATCACACTGACAAAACGAATGTAATGTGAATTCATGCACACAAGTCTGTTTTCTGATAGTGTGCAAACAAATATCACAGTCTGCTGCTCAAAGTAACGGCCCCTCCTATATTAAAATAGCTCTGAGCAGGTCGTTGTGTGAGCCACAGTGTTTTTTGGTTTCTGTGTAATCTCTGTGTCGCTGTTTCTCTTCCACAGGATCCATGTTCTGCATTCCAAACATGCAGGCTTTTATGGCTGTTGGTGTCGGCGGTGGGGAAAAGCCAAAATCCAGGCTCGGTCTGC
Source organism: Chaetodon striatus (assembly GCA_029783705.1). Taxonomy (NCBI): domain Eukaryota; kingdom Metazoa; phylum Chordata; class Actinopteri; order Chaetodontiformes; family Chaetodontidae; genus Chaetodon; species Chaetodon striatus. The sequence goes on from JAPZEB010000021.1 coordinate 28,444,811, forward strand.
TGAAGTCATTAGGTTTGTGACGGACAGCCTCTGAAATGTTTTACTGTTAAAGGCCTGGTGCCCAGGATCTCCCGCCCTCTCCCATGTGGACCCCCACAGCCAAGTTTGTGCGCACACACACACACACACACACATGCACACAGACTGCAATTTGATGCACAAACTCTACACCCATGAGGTACTTAGTAGACTGCACCTCCATTCTTTTCATTACATAAGCTGACATGAAACACATCTCGACTTGAAGCATAACACATCAGGTATTTCGGCACACACATGGCACACGTATGCCTCATATGAAGTCAATAATACATTTTACAGTCGTCAACACCCCCAAACCTAAAATCTGCACCCCATTCTTTACCACCCCCTCCCTCCCCCCTGTCTTTACAGCATCTCTGCCTTGAGCTGTTGACCAGAACACAAACTTTAAACCCTCCCAGACCTTGCTTGTTTCCCATGAGCCGACATAGAGGGGACGGCCCGGGTGCGGACACAGAGGTCACCTCTCTGACAACAGAAAATGAATGGTGTGCTCATCTGCTGACTGACCAGCGTGAAAATCCGTCATCATGGCCCCGACGTTAAACACTTTCACAGAGGTGTTTGCTAACCTCTAATCCTTTAGCCACGGGGGGACTGTGACAGCTCCATGTAAACACTGGACACACACAGACGCACACGTATACTCACACATACACATGCATACCTACAAATAGGCTGTGGCTTATGTGAAACCTCCCAATTAAATGTGACTCATTTACAACGTTGTCAACCAGCAGGAAAGACAAGAAACAACGCACAGCGGTTGAGTTTCAGTATCGCTGCATCTGTAAACACTGGAATCTCATAGTTAATTGACCAGAGATCATCAAAGCATCTGACAATGAGCCGTACCTTACTGGAAGTGTTTTTCATTAAAGCGATAGATTATCTTCCGATGAAAATGTCAAAGCATTTAGTCAAACATGATTAAGCTGTTTGAAGTTAGAGCGGAGAGGTTTGGTCGATTTGTAATGCATGCAATGAGGACAAAGACTTATACAGCATAAAACCAAAGCAAATGCCAGAGATGGGACCAAGTCATTGTTTTGCAAGTCACAACTGAGTTTCAAGTCTTTGCATGCAAGTCCCAAGTCAAGACAGGCAAGTTCTGAGTTAAATCCAAAGTCAAGATTGATAAATCTTAAGTGCCAAACTTTGAGTTTCGAGTCCTAAACAAGTCATGAGTCAAGTCAGGTCAACTTTATTTATCTAGCACATTTCATACAACAAGCATAAACTCAATGTGCTTAAGATACATCATACATGACAAACATAAAATATCACATAAGATAATTAAGTATTACATATCTAAAAACAAGCAAGATATGATAAACACAAACAAAATAAGAAGGTCTTATTATCATTATCATTATCATTATCAGTAAACAATATACTTATTCCTTAAACAAATAAAAATATATATTTCAACACCTAACTAAAAGCTTGCAAAAAATGCACTCTTTACCAATAATGCAAGAATGCCACTTTAGTAACATAAAAATGTTAAATGTACAAACATCATGGATACTTTTTAAAATTTGCATTTATTTGTTAAGAGAAGTTTGTTAAAACTACAGATAATTTATTATGCTAACTTTATTCTACCCATTTTTTTTTGGTTGCTGCCAAAACAACACAATTCTGCTTCTACTAGGATGGGGTGAATGTCATGTTATTTCATTACGCATAGCCTCTAAGATCAGCGCTGCTCTGCACACATGCCACGCAATCTCTGATTCATCGACAGACTCAACCCACTACATCATGTGATACTCCGCTAACAGCTAACGCTAACAAGAACTCTTTTCGACATGGATTCATTTGTACATTATCACATAAGACAATAATTGGATTTATTAGTTTTCAAAACTTTTTAAAACAACAGTGCTGTCCCATGCTGGATTACAAAGCCTCTGAAAAGAATACAATCACACCACAGTGCTCCTTGGAAAGCCACACTCAAGTTTTACGGCATAAAAAATACTTTGTTTCAGTAACATGTTTTAGTCGGTTGACAACTTTTTGAGTAGGATTGAATTCAAGCGAATAACTTAAAATATCTTAAATAAAATAGTTTGACTACTAACACAACTCTTGAGTACATATCAAGTTGGTTTAACTTAAGCTTTTTGAGATCAAAGAAAATCATGTTGGTTATACTAAACTAACTGAGTTTATCATAAGAGACTTATAGAATTGGCTCAATAATGCCAGAGTTGAAACTTCTTAAAAAATACATGCAAATTGTTACAGTCATTTTTTAAGTTGAACCACTGGCTTATTTTTTAGAGTGTACAACAGAGACAAAGTGCAGGCAATTTAAAGTACATTTCTGGAGGACAGCTTTCTGGAGATACTCTAAAAATAGTGAATAGAGTACTTTGATGCAGTATACAAAATTGCCAACCTTGGCATACTTTTTAGTCTTTGGGCTTAGGGGACAGTATCTAGTATTTTAAAGTCAAAATTCCAAGTGAAGTCAAGTGTCATTTGTGTTTAAGTCCAGGTGAAGTCTTTTTTGATTTTGCCTTAAGTCTAAATTCATCGAATTTGTAACTTGAATCTGACTTGAGTCCTCACCTCTGGGAAACATTATACTGTGTAAGAAAACACTTGCAAACTGAGCCTCTCTTAAAACTGTTTACTCCTTTTACCCTCCGAAAAAAGTCCTGATCCTAGGCATTTTTAGGAGAGGTGTCATGGCAGGGGCTCTGGCGTTGATGATGCTAAACAGACTCCAGATGTTGAAGGAGAGCAGAGGACAAGAGTGCAAGAGGCCTGACACAGAGAGAGAAAGAGAACGAGAAGGGGAAAAAGTAAGCAAGAAACGCTGTTGGCCCTCGAGGACCCCACAGGGGACATGACTAACCACCGGGTCACATCCGTCTCCTTCTTTCAACATAAAGTCATTCCTCTCTTTCCTCCTCTCCCTCCACAACACCACGATACATGTCAAAGCCTTTCCTGGCAGCAGAATTCCTCCCATCAGGCCTCCTTTCTCTTATCAATACCATATCTGCTAAATTTACTATTTCCGTTGTTCTAATCTGGTCCTTTATTCTATGTTTCATCCCTTTCCTGCACCCTTCTCTTTGCTTGTGGTCACTCTTGAGCATACTCTTCACAGTGAAGCCTCTGTCTGCGGAATACAGAGGAATATATTTACTGGAAACATGAATGCAAATGAATGCAGGATCTTGGTTTATTCTTGCTCAAAGAGCTGGCTTGTTTTCCTGACATGTCCAATGTAGCGGATGAGGAGGAATCTGCAGTTTCCATTAATCGTCTCCTAAAACACACACACACTCACAAATGCTCCTGTTTTCCTGCTGTATTTATATCAAAGCTCTTAACTTAATAGAACAATTCATTTTGCAAGGACAGGAATCAAATCAGGTTAAGATTTATTTGTTTGAGTGTTCGTGCATTTATGTAAAAGTGAGCTAAATATGGTAAGATAGAGTGCTGCTATTTCAGGGATATGTGGAATTTTTCCATTAAAAGGATTTATCTTGGTTATCAGGGGCATGAATATGTAGGGGCACACATGCTCACACACAGACAGAGAGCTGCAGGAAATCTGTGCGACACTGCCATCTACAGAAACACACTGCTATCTCCTGCGGCATCACATAGGCAAAGTGTCTCTGTCACTCCGAATATATATTATTTTATGCCTGTCTACACTGTAAAACAGTCTAAGTTTTAAAGATTTGAAAATGTAACATTGAACTTAAGTTGAATAATTAGTTCAGAGTTGTTTTGATGAGATGTGAAACTGTAAAACCAAGTTCACAAAACTTGAGGCATGGGTTCACTTAAAATTCTTAAGTCTCACTGACAAATGTCACGGTCATTTATGCTCTCTACTTTCTCTGTTTTACAATTTACTTCTTCATTTGACTCAAAGAACTAACTGCTGCTGTTGGAGCCACTTTCACACCAGAGTTAGTGTAAATTACACCTCATTAGGCTGCTCCCACTAAATGGACTCAATTCAATACAGAAGTTTAACATGGTTAGCACAGTTTTCATGATTATGAAAAGGAACAAGCATTACCTTAAAAAGAAGGGTCTCTGGAAATTTTTAACTTCTGCACAGCGCACACTGTGAAATCTGCTAATATGCTGATAATGACTGCATCTGAAATTCCATGCAAACATGCTTTTCAGTATGATGAAACATTCTGATGGGATTTTTTAGTATGTCTGAAACCTTGTGAAACCTGTAATGTATGAATTGCATACCATTTCTTGTAATATTATGTCACAGAGTGCAAACACTGCACATTTACCTGTAAGTATAAAATTTTGCTAGACTTCATATTTTTAAAATTAGTTCAGACTTTATGATTTATAAAAAAATCATCATTGGGTCACATGGTTGTGTGTAGAAGTGCTGTTGTTTTTGAACGTTAACTGAGGCCACATGTACATGGGTGTATTTCAAAATGTCCCTTTTTCGAAGCAAAACCTTTTGTAAAACTTCTTCCAGTGTGAAGATTATTAGACTCTCAATTTTTAGTGTTGACATGTAGACAGGAAGAACGGAGGTTTTGGCTTGTAACATCAGAGTGTGCACCAAGAGGCATCATGAATGAAGCAACATTTCTTGCAATGGCAAATGTGGCCAAAATAGTGTTGGATCTAACCTGACTAACAAGACTGTTACATGTTTTCAAATAAATGCAGTTACTCTTTGACTATTTTGAAGAAAAGAGGTGTCAGAGTGCACTGCTGAGGTCACTGCTGTAGGTCTTCAGGTAATAGCTTTTATCAAGTATTCTGATTGGCCAACATCTTCTTGTTCTTTGTACAGCTTTAGGGTAACAGTTATATTGCTGCCTATTGGTTTAGCCGCTCAGCCTTGCAGGCAATTTTTCCCAGTGGCCACTCGCGGTATTGCAATGTAAAAAACCCTGCAGCCCAAAAAGCATTTTCCCCACAGACCACGTTTTTAAAAGAGACATCTGTAAAACTGTTGACAGGACATCTTGTACTGGCAACAAAGTCTATTACGACTCTTTCTATTATGAATTTTTGATCCATGGTGATTTATATTTAAAAAGATTTTCCTTGAGCCAAGAAAAGCAATTTAAAAATCTGTGACATCATCACAATGTAAAGTCTATGTGCCGAACCAGAACTTGTGGGCAGGGCCAGCGGGAGAAATGTTACTGCACATGTTTGGTGGGCTGCATATCGCCCAAGTAAACCCAGAGGCTAGACATGTTTTTTGGCATATGTGCCACGCAAGTAACTCTATTGGAATGAATTGGTGCCATCTTGTCATCAGGTATCTAGATATTATTATTAATCTATGGTCCAAAAAGATACAAACTGCTGTTTATTTACAGAAATGTATGTTGACTAATAGTACACATATTGGGTCTGTAGCACACACCAAACAATTACTTTAAATACTTAAGTAAAGTCTCAGCTGTACATTCATTCAACCCATTTTAAGGCCAAATTTTATAGAATTTTTAAGTTGAATTAACTTGAATTTGATACATGAAATACATATGATAAAGAAGAGATACACTGATATCACTAAATTCCTGTATGATTAACAGTGAGTACATATAACATAAAGTATACTGTATTTGTGCATCCATGTACTCACCCATGCCTGCATACAGTAGCTACAGTATCCAGTATACTGTATGTGTGTCTGTGATTGATGCCAGCTTTCATACGTGGAGCTGCTCATGAAATTCACAGTCTCATGACCTGCCGAGTGTAGCTGGAATGTGCCTGATTGAACACATCTTCCCTCCTGAATCCCACCTGATTACTGAGCCGGCTTCCGCTGACCCTGCCTCAGACGAAGTCATGCCAGCCCATTGTGACTAAAAGACTTCAATCAGAGCTGTGAGCCAGAGCTGTAATGACTTCCATCACACGGAGAAAATTGGACTGAACTTCAGGCAGTTTGACTCTGTGACATGTAGAAACGCAACACAGTGGGACAGACATTCAGACAGGTATGCACAGACTTCCACACCTACATATTGACAGTGCAGGCACGTTCACCAGCTCATGCTCATTTCTGTTCTCTCTCTTCTTTTCTCTTATCACCACCTCAGCCATAGAAGCAAAAAATGCTACAAAATAAAGGCTGGGGTGTTTTTCATTTCCTCCTCAGTGCTCAGCCTCATTCCATTATTTCGGAGGACCACAGACACATCAGCCCCCTGCAGACCATCCTGTCAAAATCAAGGGATAGAGCTTCCAACAGCAAGAAAACCTTTTCAAGTCAGACTTCCCACTGAGCTTTTCAGAGCATTTATTGATTTACCTTATAATCAGCAATTGTATGCAATCAAACTTTTCACTACTAAAATTGTCCCCCTGCATTTTACTCTCGCCTCTTTTCTGCTGCATGGCGAGACTCACCCACTCAGCTCGCTCTGTTTTGGTTTTCCATCGACAGAAGTTGTGGATAGCACCTGGTGCAGTATGTTGTCATGATACTGGAATTTCTAGCGTCGAAACAATATAGAAAAAAATATTGATATTCAATACCATTTTCAATACTGTGGGGAAAAACTGTCATTCAGGGCACATAATTTAAAATGGGTATTAAAAGATAAAATTAAGTAAAACTTTACATTAATGAAAACAATATTCCTCTTGCAGTAGTGCTCATGTTCAAAAGCCTCTGAGATTTTTACACATTCATACACCTCTCCTAAAACATTCAAACACATTCAAAGTGCCAGTAAAATAAAACAAAACAAAATTAAGCTGACAAAGCCTATATGCACCGCAGCAAATGAGTGGAGTGACGAGAAGGCAGTGAGTGAGTGACAGGACGCGGGGCTACGGGGCACTGCAGCTGTGTGTTTGTCAACGCTGTTGGAGAGAAGAGAGAGCAAGAAAATAGCATCAATACTGCAGAATATGAGTATTGAAACCATTTGATATATTCATACTCTATGTATAGATAAATCAATATTTTTGACAACACTTGTACCTGATACTTTTGGTATCACTTCTGTTGTAGTTCCAAGCAAGCTGCACCGATACTAAAGGGTAGAGTTAAAACACTACAGACTACTGATAGGTCAGAGAATCTTTGTCACATTTGTCATTTGCTGGACACACTGTCCTGCCCAAACCCACCAATTTTATGTAGCCAAGCTTTTATTTATGTGACCGAGATTTTTTAAAAGGGCAGCCATCAAAACCACGCCATGCTCAATTGCACGCCTACACTGACGGCATATTATCTGCAGTGGGAAACAAAATCTTGTGCCATATCATCTCGTTCACGATAATACCGGTGTAATTTTTAACATCATATGTAAATTCATATCGTGATACTTGTGATATTTCAACTTGTTGACACATGACGTCATACTGTTACCCACGACAACAACAAGCATGAAGAAAAGAGGAGCAGCTTCAGCAGTGTGGAATAAACTGTGGCGTCCTGAATGCTTTATGAACACCCCCGGACTTCTCAAACTCTTTTAGCAAGTCACCGCTCAGAGGGAACTCATTCAGCGGCTCCTCTGGCAGCAGCACAGATC
>JAPZEB010000021.1:28452493-28464430 GCA_029783705.1 Chaetodon striatus
GTCCTAAATGCTTTATGAACACCCCCGGACTTCTCAAACTCTTTTAGCAAGTTACCGCTCAGAGGGAACTCATTCAGCGGCTCCTCTGGCAGCAGCACAGCGTCTCTCCTTCATAAATAAATAACTATTATTTTTACTAAGTTGTCATACAGTCAAGAATATTGTTATCTCAAAAATGACATGACAATAACTGAAGTATTGTGATATTATTTTAGGACCATGACCATATCACCCATCCCTAACTGGTACCAAAAGTAAATTGAGAAAAGGTCAATTTAAGCCAAGTAGTGGAAATGAGGCTTATGATTCCTCTCAGATTTTCTGGCCAGATCTTAGTCAAGAGTTTCAAAACTGCAGATTCATCATAAGAAAAATTCAACCAAGGTGATACATTCTCATTTGTCAGAATAAATTACAATACCAGACCTTTCTGTTAGTCATATGACCAAATTGCTTCAGATGGTTTAACTGTGTTTCAATCTGTGAACTTTCCATGATAAATACATGTCCCACTGCTACACCACATCAGCTGGATGGCTTACGAAGCGCTCCATCTCCCGCTGATAAATAGCATTATCGACAAAATTCCCCAGTCAGCTGAGCGACCGTGTGTTAGTGGCCGAAGGGGGAATGTTTACGGCCACGGTAAACCTTCGACGGTTATGTATGCAATCATCAAAAGATACAAAAGGCTCGCCAAGGAAGTTTGTGTTCCTGCAGAGCTCCAGTCCAGATGTTCAGAGAGTGGGAGGAGGTGGAAAGACAAATATTAGTCTACTGGAAAGCTCAGAGGAGTGGGCTTTGGGTTCGAAAACATCAATAATAAAAGACAGAACATGGAAATTTGGTGAGAAGAAGAAAAAGAAGAAGAAGAAGAAGGGAACAGGAGGCTTGGTTAAAAAAGAAACTTTTGGTTGGAGCAACTTAGTCACTTTATTGCGATTCTTTGTTCAAACAAATAAACTGTTAAGTCCCATCTCAGTCTGGGTGTTTGGAGAGAAAAAATGTTTCTTAGAAAAACTGTTTCTCTACATATTCATGTGGAGGAACTATAAATGACATAGCTGGTTCATAAAGTATAATTTGGCCAGCAGCCAGTGAGAGAACATCTTTATTTTAATCAACCACATGGAAAATATAAATGGAGAGTTATCTTAGATCACGTCCCAGAGGATCTCTATGTCAGAGGGATGAGTAATAATGGTCTAATGGTATATATAGGCCTTTCGTCATGCTAATGTGTGTAATCAAATGCTTTAAAACACCACAGAGAAAGGAGGGTGTGGTAGTGAAAGAAGCTTCGTCTCTTTAATCCAGCAAGCATCATAAATTACTTTATGTGAGCCATTATGTATGCATGTGTGTTCATCTACATGTGTGTGTTCATGTATGAGGTTAAAACTGTGGCCAGCCGAGTTCAGCTGTCCTTGACGCCACAAATGAAGTCAGCATGTATTTCTGCTATTGTGGCAGATTTTTCCCTCCATGTCAAGGTCATGCTGGTTAAAGTGTTAACAAAGTTCAGAGGCTGGACACCTCAACTAACCCGGGTCATCACCGCCCAACCCAGCATATCAGCCTAGGGAGGTACCCACAGTACAGTAAACCAGCTTCTCTGTGCCTCTGGAGGCCTGTCGAAGGCAGGGCTCTGGGTGTTAAGTGACACCGAATTGAATTAGCAAATAAAATGGACAGGCTGTAGCAGGGTAATTTACCATGTCAGGGCAAATCAAATTATCCCTGAGGTGCAGATGGCAGAATATCTATTACTACAGCTCAACTGGTAAACGCAGGCTGTTGTTATCTTTAGAATCCCAATTTCCTTTTCTTTGCTTTGTGTAGGAGGGAGCATGTTAAGTAGTGATGATAGAATAATCAGTAGCTGATTAAACAAGATTACTACAGAGGTATTTAAGACGCTGGAGGAAGGCAAGACAGAGATTTTCTACATTGGTATGTGTTAACAGAAATCAGACAGTCGTTTAGCAAGTCTCAGTTTCCTCTAGCTCATGTTAGGACGAATGCAGCAGCGTCCCAGTGCCCACAGTTGCAGAATTTGTGAGTAGTCAAGTGCTTTCTGGTGTGATGTATTTACAGTACCTGCCAGAGTGCCCAAGTGCCCGTTAAGACTTTAAGCATGTGGACGTTTATCAGAGCTCAGGAGGACAGTTTTACAGTATTACAGTTACAGTCAGACAAGAGTAAAAACACACGTTCAGGAACTGAGGGGAGCAATACAATTATAAAGATTAATTAAATCAGGTTATCTAGGAGCAAAAGGAGTTATCATAGACACAGGATTATTTAAAATTATTTCTGTGTGATAACATTTTGAAGAATAGGACTTATACTATAATTGCATTAGGTTTGAATAGGTATGAATCAGAAATACTTGAATGATCCCCAAGGGGAAATTGCACACCCAAGTGCATTCATATGATGTATTACAAATTAGCGCCCCATGAATGATGTTAAGTCCTAACATACTGTTACATAATTAATAGAGCTATGGAGGTTAGGTTTAGGTAAATACATTTACTGTGGTTAGGTTTAGGAAAAGAAACATGATGAGGATGCACCTTAAACTGACTCAAACTTCATTCAAAGTTCACATGATTACAAACCCGTGAGTCCAGGCGAAAGTCTGGATTTTTGTGACCCATCCGCTTCCCCAACCTGCCTCCTTATAAGACTGCTTCCTCGTTGACTTCTGTCCGCGCACTGGTCATGTGACTGCAACCTTTCAAAATATGTGGGATATGTACAAATTGTTTGAATGTGTTTGTTGTTTACATGGCTAACAGGTTTTTTAGAAATAGTGGATGCCAGTGCTGCACTGGCTTGTGTGTTTGACCAAAAACTATGCACATACGTCAGTCAAGGTTCTTCCTGTACTGGAGGAATACTCTAAAACAGGAGCTTAAAAATTCCATGTTTTAAGAACTATTATAAAAGTAGGGTTCCTCTGGTCCACAACACAACAGCTGACATTGTGCAAGTATAATATTCATCATGTTCACCATCTTAATTTAAAATGTTGCATGCTAACATTTGCTGAGTAGCACAATACACAACAGCTGAGGCTGATGGGAAAGTCATGAGTTTTGCAAGTATTTGGTCATAAACCACAGTACTGGACAAAATGAAGTTTTGACCTGATGATAGCACTAGATTAAAAGACACCAAAGTCATTCAGATTTATCCTCGGGGGACCATGAATCTCTTTGCAAAATTACATAACAATCCATCTAATAGTTGTTGATGTATTTTAATCTAGACCAAAGTGTTGGACCGGCCAACTGACAGACTCACATTGACATTCTTTGAGCCATACCACCGGCATGCCTAAAAACATTGTTATTACAAGTGTTTCAAATAGCATAAGATATCATAAAAGACAGAGTAAAAGTGTTGGTATAGTAAATTTCATTTTTGTGCCCTCTGCAGGCTTCCTCCGAGAATGATACATCATCCTCTCGCCCTTCCCCTTACACAAATATTTAGGTTCCCCTGATACATCTAATAAAACTGTTTAGAATGTTTCCCCGGTGTTTCACCTCAGAGGAAGGACGTAAACTATTTCACAGCACTAGAAAGAAAGGAAGCAAGAAGCAAAGAGAGATTGAATGTCCATGCACACCTTATGTAAATATTTGAGACATTGCAGATTCTGGGTAACCTTTTCTGTCTTGAGGAAGATTAACTGTTTCCTGTGATACGTACTCTGCCTCACCTTTCCAATAAATAGTGTCTCATTTGCTTTCATTATCTCTGCACTGTGTATCTGTGAGGCCCTGTCCACTGCAATAATTCAGAAACCCTAAATTTTCTCAGACTGTTAAAGGAAATTAGCATTTTCTTTATCAGTCTTAAGAAATACACATAATAACCATGTCGGGGAAAGTTTAAAAAAGAAGTAGATGGAAGGATGAATGGGAGAGATCTGGCACTCCGTGTTCTGTCTGCTGATCGTTATGAGTCAGACGTTTCAAACCCGGAGAGAATATATAACAGCACTTGTAAAAATCAACTGTCTTCTACTCTCCTCATGCACACGTGTCTCTCTCCTCCCCACTGGTGCCGAGGCTTATATAAGTGGCATCAGTGAATTAATATTTAAGGTTTGTTTTGGGGATGGCGCTCCTTGTTTTTTGATGCTTGGCTTTCTCCTGTGATATTTGAATTGAGCTGTTACATCATCTGGATCATGGCCACAGCTGAGATAAAAGAACCCTGTGAGCCATTAGTGCAGGAAGCGTGCAGCAGTATGGTCCATGTGATATGCATTAGGCGCTAACTGGGATGGCTGCTCATTAATATCAATGTTCCCTCAGATGTGTTTCCAATAACAGAACGATTGACTAATCATTAATCCAGTGGCTATCTCAGAGCCTATTTATCATCATGGATTTGTTCACTCATCTGAATAATACAGAAAACCTGAACGAGTGTTATACTTAAACTGATACTTATACTGATATCTTCTTTCTTTAGTTCAACCTGCTGTACTTCTCACTTTGTATGCTCCTGTGGATGTAAGGAGTGTGATAGATGGAAACCTCAGGGGTCGGGCGGTCGCTGTAACAATACAGTACTTTCAGCACATCGCAGCCTCAGAGCCAGTTTTCAGGCCACGGCTGGCTGAGCGCGCTCCTCTCTCTCTCTCCGAAAACGACACCGCCTGGGTGAGAGAGAAGCCGCGGGTTCAGTCTACCTTCCAACCCGCTGCACAGGCCTCGCCATGAACACTTGATCCTTTGATAACTCAAAGATTCATCACAGTTTGAAGTAGAGCTGAGTGTGTAGGTAGATGCTTCTGTTTTCTTTAATCATGTGTGTTGGTTGATGCAATGTGTGCACCAGATACTTTTTTAAAAAGGTTTGTGCCCAGCAGAGTGCCAGACCTTCCACCCAAGAGAATTAATTTATAACTAAGACCAAGTCTTGTATTTTGAGATGGCATTGATGGCACACACTACTTAATAACATGTTACAAAAATGCAACCCGGTCTCACTCCGAAGTCGTCGAAATCCAGAGCTCGGGCAGTGACTTGCAGTTTCAGACACAGAAGAAAAAAGTCGTCCCTAGCATTGGCGTGATACGCGACCAGTTGCTGTTAGAGCTTAACAGTGCTCAACAGTGTCAGAGAGAAACATGGCGGGACAAGAGCAAAAGTTAAGGTGGCGAAAGTCTGAGCAGGGTGGGCGGGTCCAACAAACACTGACTTTTACCTGGGAGAGCAGTGTTAGCGTACCATAAGATTATAAAGCCAAACCCTGTTCTTTTTTCCCCAAACCTAACCATGTGCTTTTGTTGCCCTAACCCAACCACATGCATTAGCACGAGAATTCGTGGTGTTGTACCGACGCAGTGTGTTCATTTTAAAACAGACTGTATGAAAAGGGTAAATTCCCTGTAAAAACAGAAGTGTATTTTGAAAGAAGACAATGCATGTAACAGACATAACAAGACACGACATCCCAGAACGTTAACAGCCAATGCACCCAGGGTGCCTTTCACATCGTATCTGGACGTGGAGGGTCCATGACCAAACGTCGATTTGTAACGAAGCTGTAGTGAGAATGTGTTGAATAATGCGACTTTTTTTTAGTAACAAGTTTTTCAATTCTTGTCTTGTTTCCTATTATTACATGTCATATACATAATATTTGATGTGTGGTCATGGAGGATGGGAGCGTATGTTACCTACCTCAATATTCTCTTATTATGAGTAATCAAGGAGACCTTTCAGTGGATTTTATCTTCTTAGCAATGTTTTTATGTCAAATGTTCAGTGTATGTTTCCCTGGGGAGGTCGATATGTTGAAATCACCCACCTACAACTTATCGCCAACTAAAGTTATGCTCCTTGAAACCTACACCCTCAAATTTGTGGGCAAGAAGTTTTCTTGACATTCAACATTGATATTCAACAATGATTTTTACCATTCAACCTGCATTTGAAAGGTCCATATCCCTTTGTTCTTTTTTTGCAGTGTGTATTAAGAGACATGGGACCCTGGGAACGTGGGGATGACCCCTGGGGGAACTTAAGTTGTTTAATGCAGCTTTAACAGAGCTAGCTGTGCTGAGTTACTAAATTAACGAAGCTAATTACTTTTCCTGTAGAGTCATTAATTAAGTAATGTAGTGCCTTTTCAATGAATGATTTAGTAGTTGTTATTTTTAAAGCAGCTTGCCCAAACACAACAAACATCTCTGAGCAGAAAATGCTTAAATGCCATGTCATCTTAATGTTCAGTATTCAGATCTGAATGACTGGTAGTCAGTCTACAATTCACTTCACAAGACGTAAGCCTCGACGAGGACTCTCAAGGACCTGAGACTTGACTTAAGACTTGGCTCGCACTTGCCACAAAAGATTTAAAAACAGCTCTTTTGCCAGGCATGCCAACTCTATTATTCCCGAAGGTGTCTGTAAGCAGTGAGCAGAACTGGAGATATTAAGACTCATTTTCCTACCCAAAGAAGAAGCCATTATTTTTTTAGTACATTATGAAAATCAAATTCCACCGCCTTGAAAACAGCCCGAGCTAGATAATCCGTCACCGTGACAATGAAGTTGTAAATTTGGTCGTGTCAGAGTTTGTCTCTTTTATCATCATTTCGTTCTCCGAGTAAAGTATTTCCACATCAGTCTGCTCATTATATCACATTCTGGTTATTGTGAGTTACCTGACACCCTCAGGAATAAATGAAAGTTCTGCCAGGAAATAATCCCTCCTAAAATATGTCGCCTTACAAACTTTATTATCTCGATCATGTCTTTTTATTTAGAGGGTTTTTGCAGGCAGAACAGCAGTTAATTTCAAGCTTGGTTTACCGTCGTAAATTTTGTGCCTTTAAAATGACAAAAAAAAAAAGAAGTTCATGTCCACAATTCTAATTACTTTTGGAATGCATTATAATAGCAGGGAGAAATGTAAAGCAGAGCTGAAGATTGAAGGCCTGTAAAAGGACTTTAACTCTGAATGATGCTGGTATTCTTCATCGAAGTCTTTAAGGAATGGCGGTCTCTATTATTAACGTCTTTACTGCGTCTATAAAACATGAGCTTTTGTTCACGAGGAACTTCATCAAACACATACCATCAGTCGTTTTGTCCATATGGAGCTGCAGCAGTAACTTTTGGCTCGCCACCCAGACTCCCATTCATATGTCACCAGTTAGTCTTTATGTCTCTTTGTCATGAGCCCTACATCACAGTGTCCTACTATTCTGTCAGCTCTGGCCAGGACTGTGATGGCTACCCGTGTCCGTCTTCAGCACCCTGAGGCGTTCCTTCCCGGTTTTACATTTTTTAATACTGAGCCTTTTTATACCTACAAGCCCCAATATCTCCATCGCCTGTCTGAGTCACAGTGAAATAGAGAATAGAATAGAGAGTGAGTCAGCGGGAGAGAAAAGAGAGACCATTTTTGTGGTGAATTATTACAGTACCAGGGCGGCTATGTTCTCTTTTTTCTTCCACTGATAGAAGTGATCTCCCTCCAAGTTACGCCGTAATTGATCTGCATATTGAACCGTGTTGTTGCATAATTTTTTTACATTATTCATATATTGCAGAGAGTGAGGATGTGTGCAACATGGCAGAACATGGAGTTCCATAAATCCAGCTTCTTTCTAATACTCTGATCTAGTTATCGGAACCTGCTCTGTAGCATTTTATATTATGGTGTTTCTTTTTCTGATTGGGGGAAAAAATATGTGAAAATTTTCATGCAACATCCAAACTATTCTCCTCAACACGTGTGTGTGATCATGGAATGAAATTCTGACATGAGATCTTCTGCATGTTGTGTAACATTTGTTCATAAATTATTAAATGAGAGTGATTACACTGTGGACCTTATTACGCAACGCATCATCCCCAGATCACTGGTGCTATATTCAGACACCCAGAGCTGCTGGTCACAGGACTCCACTCCGGAAAAAAGAGAAATGAATATTTGACATGTGTTTAAGATGAGGGCCTTTGCACTGTGCTGTGTCAGCTGTACCACTCGGCTTAACTTGAAAAAAAAAACGTCCAAAATGACCAATCCTGGTATGGATTGCCTATACACAGTCGTAGCATGCCTGCCATGTGAAATGTTGAAGGTGTGCTAAGGTGTAAAGGAAATTACACAATCCAGTCTATTATCCAAGTTAATCGATTCTGACAGATTGTCAATTTCATTTATGAGAGCAACTTTAAGGTTAACAATTGCAATTAGGTTTGACGTGTGGTGGGTGAAGGCAATCAGCAGGGTTAGACAGTGGATCTATAGCAGTGCATGTGTAATTAATGCATTCAGCTGTGCCCAAGGCACTCCGCCGAACAGAACAAGCAAATTGCAAAGGCTCCTTTAAAGCCGGGATAAGTGCAGCTGCAGATGTGAGCACATTTTATTGTGTGTGCAGTTTTTCTCTGTCACACCCAAACTCCTTCCCCTCGCCTTGTCCACTCTGCATGTGTGTGCATTGCTGGTATATACAAAAGGCATATGCTAATGAACTTACTTACTTACTTACTTACTTACTTACTTACTTAGGTATTGTGTGTTTTCCTGCATGTGTATCACTGTGAGCATACAGTATGTGTCAGGACATGCGTGGCAGAGTTGACAGGCCATCAGAGCCGCAGTGGCAAATGAAAGTGATGCTCAGGAGGAGTGACGCCTGGAGGAAGGCTGGGAATAAACAGCCGGATCTGTGACGCACTTTGAAGCACACATCTGAGAGGAAGGAGAGAGGGAAAGAGCAAAAGGAGAGGGGACAAAACTGAGTAGGAGGGAGGTGTTTCTAAGCCCTTATAGAGCAGAATCTAGAACTGACCAGACGGCAGGTCATCTTTCAAATGCAGAGTAGCTCAACCTGAGAACTTAAAGGGACTTTGCCGATTTTCAACCAGCTTTGTATCATAATAATGTGGCTATTATGTGTAAATGAACCACGGTAAACTTCCCTCCATCTTACCAGTGCCCAGATCTCCCTGTTCATCTCTTTTTCACTGGCTCTTGGGCTCTTGCTCAAACTACTGATTGTGCTTCTGCATTCTGACTTTACTCTGAAGAGCATAGAAGCAGATCCAGACCTATAACACCAATCAAACTGTAAAAACTAGGCAGTGCTGATCAAATATAAATCCAGATTCTGTTACTGTATTGCCTATGTCTCACCTAAAGTGTCTTCAATATATTTATAATAATTTAATACGACCAGGGTTGCCAGGGGAAGTTTTCCTAGGGTACCAAATGTGTTAGGTCCAGCACGATTTTAGTGCTTTGTTTGGCAGTGATACAAGAATTTGCAAACAGGAAGTGGGCTCCATACTGTTTCCTGTATTGTAAAAACAGAGTTTAAAGCAGTGCCGATCGCATATTAACCAAGATTCTGTTACTGCGTTGCCTTTTTCTTCCCTCAAATGTTTTCAGAAACACCATTTTTGATTACTGTTTAACTATAATTCAAGATTGTTTGTTTCCCACGGGCCGCCATACTATTTCCTGTGTCACAACGGCCAAGCGTGCATTAAGTTATGTGGGAGTGTTTATTGGTCCGATGTAGTATAGTGCATTCTGATAGGTGTAGGCTGTATGCCTCTGGGGCTAAAGCAAATGCCACAGCCTTTGTTTTCTCTGGTCATGTAGCACCATTTTTAAAAAAGTCTTTCTACTGCATAGACAGCTCAGTTTTATGAAAAGGCCGACTTTCCAGCACTTTTTCAACTTGGTAGCATCATACATCAACACGTCTAATAGATGTACACTTTTCAAATCAAGAGGCAGCCGAGAGCTTCAGCGTCAAACTGCTTTCTCACATCAAAAATGCTCTGAACTCGACTTATTTTCTTGTAACCTGTTTGAGTAAAGTGGGTAAAGGTAGCAGGAACAAGCTGACAAGATGATGAAATATCAGATAAAACTGTCATGCCTATAGCAACGCCCAGAGGCAGAGGAAGACGCAGGGACTACATTTCCTGCAAGTTCTCATCACACAAAAAAAAGACATGAAACCGAGGTCCTCATGGGGCACGCACGATGTGATAAGAGAACTTGATGGTTCACAGATTCGCTGCGGTACAAATATAGGTTTTCAAGAATGTATTTACTGCAGTGTAGGATTAGGGTCATGTTATTGTGCCGGCATGATAAGAAGAGCTGAGATTACTGACATTCTTATCTAAAGCCCACCACCACTACGGGCAGGACTAGTCCGCTTACTGTGACACAGAGGAGTGTGTTGTATGCATGCACACACTGTTATCTATGTGTGTACGCATGCAGGATGTGCATGTGTGTTGTGTCATTGGAGAGTCGTGCTTTTTATTATTTTTTTCTGAAAGTTTTAAACTTTATTATCAGCTAGTGACAGTAAAGCTGCTGTGAAAAGATTTATTGACCCACATATAAATCTAAAACACTGAACGTGTGAAATATATAAAGCATAGTGCAGTCCGCTCTTCCTTATACTGTGTACTATGAAATGCAGGACTGTTATAATAGATAAAGATTTGAGGGGTAAACAAGAACAGTTTGCAGGTGGTTGGGTGATTTCACTAATTTTCTCATTGCATGCCATCGTGAGGAGGACTAATGATTGAAATTACCTGGTGCAGTCGGACAGAATAAAAACCTGCTTATACGGCCCTCTATTGCAAAGTGTTGACCTTCTCTGCTAATGCTTAAGATCATAATGTCACAGAACAACCCTGTCTCCCAGAAATTACATTTATATACTATTAAATAAGCTACTAATTTGTTTGGCCAATTAAGTTTTTAAAGGAGATGTAATCGCTGCCTTGATTATGTTCACTGACACTGTTTTGTTGGGAGTGTTATATTTATGGTTTGCACACAATTGGTTCACATACAAGGGGGATGGTGGGCATAAAAGCACAGTGCTGTGACAACGGAGACTGGAGTTTGCATCCCTAGTTTTGTGTGGGGTCAAAGGTTTAGGCCACAAAAGCACTTTGGTAAGGGTTGGGAAAGGTGTTCAAGGTGTCCTGTAGAGTTTTCTAGTGAACAATATTATATCATGCTTAAATGCAATTTTTTTTCTCACCAGTATGCACTGTGTGTATCGTTACGCTCTTAAGAAAGTGCTGAATATATTTATTAGGGCTGCCCCCTAATTGTTGACAGAAGTTACTTCAATTTACAGGGCTGGTGGCTGCGGTTATTTTACAGGCAAGTTGGGCAGGAAATCCAAAGTGTGACTAGTCAGCTAATGGCACTAAATGACGACCATTGGTCAACTAGGAAAAGTCTTTGTTGGGGGCAGCCCTAATATTTATTTATGTTTAAGTTGTACCACTTTTTACTTGACCTTGAGGGTCAAAAACACAACAGCATTTTACAAAACATCTCAGAAAACACAATCCAATCAGCAATGAGGAAATGAGTCCAATATGTACCTACCTATTGCATTTTGAGTCTCAACAGATCCTGTTGCATTTTTCTATATTGGCGTTGCGTTTTGTGAAATGTTGCGTTTTGTGAAATATTGTTGTGTTGTCTGAAATTTCGTTTTCTGAAATGCTGTTTTTAAACCTCGTGGCCACAGTACATTTTGCATTTGAGTAGCCTTTAACTATTTTTGTCATTGTGTGGAAAATGTTTCCATGAAATGGGACTGTGTTCTCTTTGGCTACATGCTCAGGACACTATAGACCCAATCACTGTGACGTCTCGCCGACACCTTCAGGTAGACAGTTGACGATTGTTTTGAATTGCAGAGATATGTCATATTGGCAAACTTGTTTGTGTTTTCACTTTCTGTTGTAGCTGTAACATTTAAAAATATATGGTTTAACACAGGGGTCCAATGTATCAGATGTTTCTGCTGTGCTTATTTTAGGTACTGTGTTGGTCTGTAAGCCTCTTTGATAAACCAAATCTACTGGCATGGGAGTCAAGGTATGTATTGCT
>JAPZEB010000021.1:28464530-28477264 GCA_029783705.1 Chaetodon striatus
AGCAAGCCAACACGCCGTCTGTGGTCATTTTGACTTGACCAGCGGACTTCACTACAAGCTGATTGGCTGTTGAAACAAGTGACGTGCTTTATGTTCTAAAACCAGCCGCCTGCAATTTGACCAGCTGAGTTGGTTGGACCTGGACCTTTAAGTTTTAAGCTTGTGAAAGAAATGCTCAATAAGAGACTGCATTTACCTACAGAAGGTAGTGGAGATGCTAGTTTAGGAGTAATGTAAGGACTTCAGCTCCCTCTCCTAACTAAATTGCTCCACAATCTTCACTTTCCAAAGTACAAACCAGCATTGGGGAAAACCTTTGAGACCTGCGCTGCACGACAGATAAACTGTTCTCTTTCTTTAACACAATCACAGCACCAGAGGTAATCTTTTAGGGAATTGTTTTTCTGATTTAAATGCTACATGCTTGTCTTCAGTAATGAGTCTTCACACGTCTTTATTGTATTACAGTAAAGTGATCATGAAATCCTATCTTGCTATAACAGGCTGTGTGTTGCCTTGGTTTCCTTGTTTGCCCTGAAATTGGGTTTTTAATAGTATTTTCAGACTTTTCTGTGGGAGGGGCAGGCAGACAATCTCTGTTTCTCAGGGTATGTTCATGCATACCCTGCAGCAAGCTGGGCTGTGGCAATCAGAAGCAGGGAAGTTGTAATAAAAGCAAAAATTGGAAATCAGTAACAAAGAATCACCTGATAATCAGACGTGGGCAGATAAGATACAGCGATGGCAGCTGCCTCACCTACAAGCTAGACACTATTTCAATGTGGACAGCTCATCAAGATGAGTGACAAGTATTGGGGCAACAACCCAAACCACCTCAGTCAGAAAGGGCACGGCTAACAATACGCTCCCTGCCTCGAGAGGAGAAGTTTCCTTTTGTTGATTTGAAGTATTTCTTTGAGGTGCATATTTCTTTTTTTTTCTCTTTGTCCTGATCTCCGTGCTCCTGCTTTCACCCTGGTTGCAAACTCTAGGTGCAGCTGAGGGGAGAGGATCTATCACTCCCATCAGTTGAGAGAACTCCAGGAGTGTTATTACTTTGAGCCAAGCCATTAAGCTTTTACCCCGGAGCGATCGATGGCAGATGCTGGAGGGGTTGTTTATCTTTTGTCTTCTTATCAGAGCGGCAAAGGAGAGGTGGGGGCACGGAAAGGCGAGAGAGGGGGTGAGGGAGAGATACAGGAGGGAAGGAGGCAGCCTGACGAGACTGGCGAGAACACCTTGTTCCGGTGGAGGCAACAACTTTACTTATAATTCAGGGCACAGTCTGTACGCCGCCTTTTGATTTGCCAGAATTCATGTGAGGAGCTTGACACTTTTGATGTGCGAGATCAGTGATTAGACAAGGTTATGTGAAAGGCTCACAGCCTTCAGGGGAATGACTCAGTATGATAATCAGATGAACTGAAAGTCCTGCTTCATATCATTAAGCTCACCAACGTAACACTTTAGCCACATTATGCAACGCTCAAAGTCTACCTGTATGTTTTTGGTTTAATATTTTATCTGACGCAAACCCTCTCATTAAGGCAGCTCTCTGCTGTTTTTGGCTCTGAAATCATATGAGCTGCCTCAAAGTGAATGCAACGTGAATGACTGCTCAAAGGTGACTTATGAAGAAGTGGGCACACACACACACACACACACACACAGGAGAAACTGTTTTTCCAAGCCCCGAGATGTGTGAGAAATCCTGATGAAAGCCGCGTGAGTCGCCACTAACGAGGAAGATGGACTGAGCATGAAGCAGAACGACGAAAAGCAGCTGTCTAGAGGAGATGTTTCCCGCCCTTCCTTTCTCCCTGTCTCTGTGTCTCTTGTCTCTGTCTTGTAAACACACACAGACATATGCCCCCCCCCTTTCCATCAATACTTACTTCAAAGCCTGCTTGTTAAAATGTGTTAATTCCTCCTCATAAATAAAGTCAAAACACACAGCGAACTCTAATTACAGTGAATTAATCTTCATGATTATGAGATGTGTTTTTCATCCCGGCGTTATTTTCTAAATCTGTTTATTCATCTACCTCTATCCCCTTCAGTCCAGGTCCTCGATTAATGCTCTTATTCATCCTCTCTTCTCTCTGCAGCCCTTGCCTCATTTAATTTGGCACTAACTTCATTAATTACCCAGATGATTCTGCATACAGGTGTGAGCAAAGACGCCTTTCAAATCAGATAACTGTGTGTTTTCCTCAGTGTCTGGAGATGGTGTTTATCTGACACAGCAAATCCTCATCTCACACGTTGGATGCAGACAGTGCCATAGTACACCCCTTTTATTAAAGCTCCAGTGTGTAGGCTTTAGGGGTGTATACTGGCCGAAATTAAATACAATATAATAAGTTTGTATCTTTAGGTTATATTAGCCTAAAAATAAGAATTGTCCTGTATCTGTAACCTTACAATGAGCCATGTATCTACAAAGGGAGCAGGTCCTCTTCCATGGAGTCCACCAAGTTGCACCGCCATGTTCCTACAGTAGCCCAGAATGCACAAACCAAACACAGGCTCTGAGTACCCTGTAAATCATTTGCATTTTTGCGCCTCTGTGGTTAGCAGCTGCTCTGCAATGAGCCGAATAGCATCAGAAGATTTTTAACATGAAACAGCTTTATTTTGTGTTTTTACTGGTTTAAATCACCAGGTCCGTTTGTTTTTGAGAGGAAGAGATCTCTGCGGATAATTCGGCTCCTGGTGAAAACTGCCCAAACATCTGGATCTTAAGTTATCAGAGAAAAAAGGTGAGCACACCCTGGCAGATACTGAGCTAGTGGCCTGCCTGCCTGCAACAAGCCAAACGGTGTCAAAGAAACACTGATTTGTGATGTGTTTTTACCAGTTATATTTTTTTTTTTTGGAGAGGAGATCTCTGCGGATAATTCAGCTTCATGTAAAAACCCTCTGAACAATGAACACTGACAGAATTCTGGGAGATCATGTTTGGCAAATAAGAGGAGTTCGAGCTGGTTGCAATCTGCAAAGCTCACCGCTAAATGCCACTAAATGCTACACACCGCAACCGTTGAAATATATGTAGAATCGTAATTGTTTTTGTTAGCTAGAGTTGCAGGCTCTAATAACACAATGTATATGCACATACATGTGACATATCAGACTCATTAACTGGATGCAGTGTTTGCAGTGCTCAGAATGTACATTTTGGTTTGCAGGGGAGGTGTGAATCACGCTCTGTTTACCTGGCCTGAACAGGGCTGGTGTGTGCCTGTTGAAAGGGCTCATTGATAGGCCTGAAGCCTGGGCATTTCCTGCTGAGCGGTTGCTGACAGCACTAACAGTGCTCTGGGGAGGTGCCTGTCAGCAGCTTCCACTCTCTATAAACCAGCAGCTTCAAGTATCAACAGCTTTTTGGAAGTGGACAGGGGTCAGTGTTAAAGTAAGGTGGGACCAGTGTCCTTCCACTGGAGCACTGAAGTATTTTTCCACTCAGTAGTTTGAGTTTAAGTCACAACAAGTGAGGGTCCAACTCTTAATGACAGCGCTCACAACACCATCTTCCACGTTCATTATTTTTTAATCACATATAACGGTCCCTTACCAGAGGAAAACAAAAGAACTGGCTGGCTCAACTCCAATATCTTTTAGAGTATAATGGCTGTCGACCCAAAAATAACAAATTTAGCAAATGAAGTCGACAGCCCTCAAAAATAAGTATGAAATACTTTTAATGAGGCACAGCAGCAGAAGGAAACGGACGGGTTTCAGCCCTAGGCTTTCCTTAGCTTTACTGAAACTTTTGTGGGTGTGACACCCATTAAACAGCAGCCAGAAACCTGGCAAGGATTAACAACCAGCTAATACACATCATCAAAACAATACCATCAAAAAACAAATGCTACTGTAGATGTGATTGCCTAGCAGCACTGTTCTAATGACTTAAAACTACAGTTGGTAACTTTCATAAACATAACTTTATTTTTCACATTTGCTGAACCTGTCACTACATCCAGACAGTAATACACGAGGCAGATGTGAAATAAATTACGTTCCTCCTCCTCTTCGTAGTGCTTCTAATGGAATTTGATGGTATCCATCGTGGCTGAAGGAAAACAACCAATCAGAGCAGAGGAGTCTCTAAAGCCCTGTTTCCACCAAGCAGTACGATACAATTCGGTGCACTTTTTGTCTGTTTCCACTGTGAAAAGTTGTGGATGGTACTAATAGAACAGTTCTGTACTGTCCCCATTTTTGGTCCCCCTTCTGTTGGGGTACCTAGCACACAGATCTGGTACTAAAAAGGTGGAGCTGTGAACACTGCAGTATGATTGGTCAATAGGGCTGAGTTGTGGCTGGTTTTGAGGCTCATGTAACCACTGTTCATACTGTGGAGAGTTTTACATGTAGTAATAAACTATAACTACTAAATAAAAGGATGTTTTGCTGCCTCTAACAGCAGCTGTAGTCTGAGAAAAAATAACTTAATTCACTTGGCTGACCACCAGTAATTTTTAAAGGTGGACTGTTTACTTGTTATGTTACTCAATGCACAAGTTAACGACGTGAATCCATTTCCACACCATACATTTCAATATGACAACTTTGATCATTACTTTAGTTTTTATTGTCTCTATTGGATGACATGCACTTGAGTAATGAGTGTATCTTCAAGCATTTAAAAATATTAATTTTGACCGGATTATGCGAATGACATATATTCTAATCTCAGTCAAAAAAAAAAAAAAAAGCATCGCTGAGTGTTGTTCCTGTGGGCTCCGGCAACACTAAACCCCTGATCACGCCTTGGAAGGACTAAATGCACAAATCTGCTGTTTTTAAATATCTTAAACGGAGACTCTCACTACAGCCTGTTCTATTTTGTTTTGAAAATGTTGGCGTGCAGCCTCGTTCTGTGGACGATAAACAAGGTCAGACTGATAGGAGGAAATACAGAGAGTGACAACAACCCCGGCCAATGAAAGTGTACTGTTTGTGGTGGAAATGCTAAGTGGACCAAGGGTCTACAAATCATGTCTGAAGGGTTACTTTTGGTTCCAAAAGGTACCGTACCAAAAGTGCTTGGTGGTGGCTTATCACAGCTGTCAATCATGGCTTGTCAACGCAAGTCAAAACAGTCAAACTAAGCAGCAATGGTCAAATACAAGTCAAAATTATGTTACCACATTGCCTATTTCTCAACTCAAATGTTTTCAGAAACAATCTAGTGGACTGTTTAGCTGTAAAATGAGAAAGTTTGTGACCGGCTGCCATGTTATAAACGGTCAGGTTTGCTCCAGCCACTGGGTGGTGCTGGGTTTTGGCTGATTATTATTATTTATTTTTAAGTGGATTTTATTACCTATTGACAGTTCTCAGACTTTGTGCTAGGCCAACCAGCTGCTGCCAGTAGCTTTGGATTTACCATACAGACATGAAAGTGGTATCAATCTTCTCGTGTAACTCTCGGCAAGAAAGTGAATAAGCTCCAAAACTGTCAAAACTTTTCGTTTAATGCTCATCAATATGTATTTTCTCATTGCAAAAACAATAATATTACCTCAGTTACTTTTCAGTGGATAGTCTTTAAATCTCCTCCTTACAGAAGTATTGCTTTCCAGTTGCACTCTCAAAAATTGGCATTGCATCAAATTGCATCATCTCTTACCTTCAAAAATTGGGATAGTTAAAGTACATTACCTGTGTGCCTCTGTGCGAATGATAAAGGTAACAAAACACCGCTGATGTCCAGTGTTCTTGTCATCACTTTGCTCGATAAAGTGCCCACGCGCCTAAGGGAATACTTCAACTTAGAGAAAGTTAACTTGAGTCACATTTTATCACCCCCCCCCATCCAGGCTGAGTCAGAGAGGTCAGTCAGGCTCACAGCCTGCCTGTGTCAGATGAACTGATTATGATGAAACTGACATGGTGATGGGAACGATCAGAGTCTTTGGTTAATTCAGTGTTACGGTGGTATTAACTGGTGATAAAAAAAAACTCTTAAAATGCAAGATAAGATACATTTTAAGTGCTCCTATCTGGAAAAAGACATTTTAACAGCAAACAGTTTTTAGAATACTTAGACTGTATTATCCAGACATATGGAGATGACCTGCAGAGATGGCTGGTGCAGTGAAATGTATATGCATTATGAAATTAATGCATCATTACATCACTCACTCATTACTGAAAACAAAGTGGGCTAAAAATAGCCTGGTTATTGTAAACAAACACAGCTGTATATGGAGCTGTATGTTTCTGCATGAGTGTGCACTCCATTCAGCTCAGCGTATAAAAGCTCAGCATTTTAAACTGGATTAAATCATCTAAACACACAGAGATCATAAATGGTTATTATATGGAGGAGGCTTAGCTGCACAATGACTCCCCCTCCGCACCCTTCATTGTAAGTCTCTTATTTGATATTTCCTCGCTCCTTCTTGCTTGAAATGGAGGTTGATCTGGTGTGCCATCTTGAAGGCTGTCCCAAAGCATTTCTTTCTACCCTGAGGAGTGAGGAGGGATCTAAGGAGCGATGAACAGGGATAAATGAGAGCAGGCTTCATGGAAGCCTTTTATAGGCAGACACGCCCCCCTGTTGCATTGATTGGATGCTGCAGCTGATCTGATACATAACAGGAGTTTCATACTGGAGTGAAGACATAAGACATTAAATTCAACGGTATCCAGGGGTGTTGGTGTGGAAAGTGGGACTGATTACCCAGGGCCCCAGTGAGAGGGGGGCCTTGAAAAGCCTGGAACAAAGAGTTTTGTTTGTAATTATTTTTTAAATTTTTAAATAAAGTTATTTATGCCATAACTAATTTAAAATTCGCTCAATAAATTTGTTGAAAGACTGATTGAATTTTAATTCATTCACCTTCTGTAACTGCTTATGCTGTTTGGGGTTGGGGTGGGTTGGAGCCTATCCCAGCTGACACTGAGTGAGTGGCGAGGTGGCAGGGCTGACACAGAGACAGACAACCATTCATGCTCACATTCACACCTACGGCCAATTTAGAGTCACCAATTAACTTGCATGTCTTTGGACTGTGGGAGGAAGCTGGAGCACCCAGAGAAAACCCACGCTGACACTGGGAGAACATGCAAACCCCCAGGAACCCTCTTGCTTAAACTCCTTTAAATGTCAATGCTAACCAGTGCAACTGGTTGAACTTTTTGTAACACACACAAAAAACAAACAAACAACTAAAACTTGTGGAACATCTGAGGCCCTCACCCTTTTAAAAAAAAAAAAAAAAGGCACAAAATGGTTTAGTCCACCCCTGCACTGGGATTTGTCTCTAGAGCCGAGTGAGTAACCGTTTATGTTGCTGGTGCACGAACGTACACTGTCATGTCTCTCCTATTAGATCAGCTGAGGTAATTGTACGGCTGAACAACAAAAGGACCACAAAAAACTTTTCATTTATTAGAAAGCTTTTTCTTTTCATGATCTCTTATTTCCCCCATTAACTTTTATTATGGATACAGTTAAATGCAGACAGAGTGTGTCTGTCAACAACAAACACTTATCATTCATTAACATTCTCATTCAATCACATGAGGCTGATATTCCTGAGCATCGGATTTCATGGGTTACATATTTTCAAATTTCCCTGAAACATTTAGCCTGATAAATAAGTTCAAAGGACACTATGATCACATTCTTGGTTATTAAAACAGCCTAATGAATTCACAATCAGAATATGAATAAATACAGATGCAAATAATTAATAAATAAACACAGTCTGTGCCTCTGAGCAGGACACGGCACCATGTAAACGAATGCAGGTTGTTATTCATGTGCAGGTGTTTGTTAAACAGAAAAAAAAAACGTTGTTCTGGCACTGATAATGGTGTGCCTTTATTAATAGTAGTTAGCATAGCGCACGTGTGCAGACAAACTCCACTAAAGTTTAAACAGCTGTTAAAGCCGACTGACAGCAGATCCAGGTGTGATCAGCCACTGCAGTCATCAGCAACGGACGTCTCACCTCTCCATATTTCCTTGCAAAATGTCCCTGCATCCCTCGGTAGGAGGGACTAAGATGCAAGGAAAAGACACAAGTGAGGGTAGAGTGGATGCTATTTAAGAGACTTGGCACTCTCTCTGTATGTTTCGGCATACATTGTTACAATACTGAAGCTATAAACCAATCACATTGTGTTTCACTTCTCTCAACGCACTGCCATTATTCCCCTACATTGTTTTTCCTCTAGATGAGACTGAGGATACCTTTTGAAGTCAGTATGCACAGAAAGCTTTGAAAGTAACATCAGTTTATGTAACATGCGGTCCTCTCTCTCATTATTGCTTTCAGAGCTGTGAAATTTTTGATCCTTTGTTTTGCGTATTTTTTTCTATTTTTGCATTAAGCTGTTGAATGTGGTATCAGAAACAGCACCAACATCGTGTCACTGGTTTTACTTGACAGTAAAAATAATGATTTACGTGTTATTATGTTTCCTCATCAAATGAATGTTCCCCAAAGTGGACTATGTTTTTAGTGTCCTTTCTTTATGTTCCTCTTGCCATTCACAATCACTAACAAAGGATCAGACTGGAAGCCCTTTACAAGGCTTTCTGCCAGTGGTAGGATTTTATGAGGCTCGAGAGAACTTCAATAAGCACTGGCCCCCGTGTGTGTGTTGTTGTGTGGCTGAGCTTAGACACAAAAATCAGACTCTCAGGGTAAAATGCAAGGTGTAGTCAAAATGCTTTATGCGCTATAAAATGTCAGGCTTACACTTGGTCAAAGGTAGTAAGACAGTTTTATGCAAACAACTCAAATTGAAACACACTTTGGCAACAGGCAGTCAGAATAAGCAACAGGTAAAGTTAAGGAAGAATGGCTCAAACCCTACAGCGGCACAGCAACATAAACAATCTGGCAAACCACGATGCTAACTGCCCTCTATATATCCTGGGGAGCTAATGAGCAAACGAGCAGCAGCTGTGCAGGCAGGTGGCTGATCACAAGAGCAGTCAGGTGATTTAACAGAGGCAGGGAACTTCAGAGAATGCCTACTGGGCAGGTATGGCATGACTGAGTATGAAAAAAGAATACAAAACACACAGACACAGGCTGTGTCACAATGGAGAGATGGAAAACATCATAATGTGGCTGTCCCAGATCAGAGGATGGGAAATGCAGCCTTATTTTGTGTCCCATTTTCTATTGTGCACTGGACAATAGGCCTTTTTTCACAGCAGACATTTTGAGTTGTCAGAGCAGGAAAAGCACAGGTGGCAGTAATAACATTAATGATGGCTCTTTTCAGTTCAAGTGCCCCAGTAAACCATGACAGTGAGCCAGCATGCACAATACCAGCAACCTGACAGTGACTATGTTTACATGCATAAAATATTCTGGCTTTTTGCCCTTATTAAAAAAACAACAATATTCCTACTAAGCTGTTTACATGACTAATAATACTCCCATTCACATGCAGTCCTCTGTTCTGCCTGAGCATGTTATTTGGAACAGCTGGAGCCGCTTGTGCCATTTTTATTGTGTCAAAATAGGATTTTTTTCAGAATTGTTTGACCGTGCTAACACCAACTCCCTCCTTCATTCCTTCAACCACCTTCTTGAAAAAAGATCAGGGCTGCAATATTTATTTACAATATATATCCCAGTGAGTATTTCCAAGTCTTTAATAATGTTTAAAAGTAGGTGTGTTTCTTTCTCCAACCAGAAATGTGGGCTTTTCTTTTGGGCATGCATCTCTACTCCAGCCTTGCAAACTGCTGATGAGTTGGTTTGTGTACAACATAGAGGATAACATACAGAGCTGACTGTAAACAGGCAGTAAAAAACCCCAGCCGAGAGGCATTCTTTGAATGTGCTGTATACACATCCAAAAAAGGCTCCTAAAACCTGAATAATACTGGCATACTCCATGTCTTTATCTGAAAACGCAACAACCTAAAAAAGGCCCAATTTGGAATATTCAAATGAAATATGCTGTTTGCATGATCTGTATCAAATATCTGGAATAATAGTGTGCATGTAAATGTCAAGTTTGAAAGCAACTTTCTATTAGGAAGCTACTACTCATGACCCAGTAACAGGCTGCCACACCAGGAGGTATTATTCATGCACTGCAGCTTTTCTTAGAAGTAATCAAGACATAACATAAACTAGTGTCCTCCATAGCTCCCATTGACTCCGATTTAATGTGGGTGAGCAATATTCAGGTCTGATAAACCTAACATTTTGCCCAACTTAATTCGAACTTCATTGAGGGACAAACCATTCCCCATACTGTGTGGCCCTGTTGACTGTGACCACATTAAAGACAGTGGTCAAATGGCTGCCAAAGTTTTCATGGTACTGCCACAGCCTGCCACCTTGTAGCTGCTCAGGAACAGCTGTGCCCTGAGTGCCAGCTGAAATCCCTGTCAGATAACCCAGAGTTCACCCTGCTGGACCACTGACACACTCCCGCTGGCTGTCCACCCTGTCACTGTCCATGACCCTTATCACTTATCACCAGTCTGGTCCAGGCTATACACACGGAAACGCATAAACACTTCAAAACACACACAGATGGCCTCTCAGAGGACCACATGCACACTTGTATAAACTCAAAATCTGTCACACACATTCACTCTTGTTCTGTCTCCGACTTATAATTCATGCTGAATGACGCTCTTTGATCGCGCTGGTGTTTACCGAACCATCCAGCATCTCTGCTTGTTTTCACGGTATTAAACTGCATCGGGGATGGCTGCGAATGCTTCCTGGCTTAATCATTCAGAATGTGCAGGTGAATACATTAAAGTGATTATCGTTAATATGGGGTTGTGCTCTGCATCACTCGGCTGTCCGATAATGGGAGACCTGCATTCAGAGCATCTCATCCCTAAAAGGTTCAAGATTGTCTGTGATCTGTCACAGAACCTCGGTGGGTCTCTGCCGGCTCATTTGCTCATTATACCACGCAGGGCGGCCCGGGTGGAGGATGTTTGTGGGTGTATGAGTCTGTTTGTGTGCACACAGCTTTTTGAGCACAGTTATTAATAATTTACTTCTGCAGCCAGCAGCCATCTAATTACTACAACCCATAGCCCTCAGTGGACTGTTATACACACAGAGTCTGGGCATGTTTCAGCCTGTTATATAAACTGTGAAAGTTAGAGAGATGTTGTATGTACTTTAATCCACTGTAGTGCTTTTTTACAAATAAATCCTGCAGGCGTGAGATTATCGTGAGCCAAACAAAAATTCTTGCATGAGATCTGCCCTGATGCAGCTGACCTAGTGGACAGGTGTTCTTTTTAATTCCCTCCACCTAGGTTTCAAAACGCTCAAAGTCAGTCTCAACCAGAAAAGAAAAAGACTGCAAAGAAGTCTGAAAGGGGCCAGACGCCAGAGTTCTGTCAGACAATATCTGCTAACATGAGGTCTGCCTTAGGTCAAGGATGGATCAGAATGCTCTGTGTGTGCATGTCCCAAACTCTCTTAAGCCCTAAAGAAAGGGTGTCGACACACCTTGATTGGATCAGAGGGGAAATTCACCAAGCTGCTCTCAATTCCTAATTAGGAGTCAGTCTCCACACCCTGCGCAACAGGTGATCTGAATAACCCTTCAATCAGCTCAAGGGAACTGTGACATCCAGCTAAAATGACGTGACAGCAAGTACAAAAAGAATGAGTAACTGCTAAAGACTGATGTCACATTTATGTCATGTTGGGGTTATCGTATAAGTGTCTGATATGTGAATATAAATGAGTGAAACTTCACTAAAATTGCTGCCATATTGGTTCATATACCTTACATACATTACATAACATATATTAAATTATATGGAAGTGTCTGGAAAAGAAAATAGGATTCCCCACATCATCCAAAATTCATTGTCTGAGGTAAATAAAGGCTAAATTGACACCGTGTCTCCTAGAAATTATGTTTGGGTTCTGCTAATTTGCATCAGCAAAGCAAAGTAATATGTTTTCTAAGAAAGGTAATGATGTCCACATTAAGTTTTCTATTAACATAATGAGGAAATGTTGATTACTGCAATCTGGTGAGTTGCAAAATGTTGGCACTGGACGTGTTTACAAAATGTTCATTGAAATTCATTTATTCATTAGTTTTCATACAATATCTGCACCCGCAACAGAGTATCTGCTCATAGCAACTAAAGCACAATAAAAGTTTTAAAGGTTATGTTTTGGTAGAACTTGGTTAAGGTTAGGGAAAAGAATGCGGTCTTGGTTAAACACTGGAAAAGTAAAAACACTTCTGAGTTCACTTAAAAGGGGAAGAACTGTGAAAGAGTTTGCACTATATTCAAAGAACAGACCAAATCACAACGTTTGTTCACGGTAACTTCCAGGTAGAAAATCCCTGTGTGACACACATTAAATTAAACGGTGCTGAGCAAACGCTGCCTAAGTTGGTTAGTTTCTAGCCACCTAAAGGCCCGTCTAAATAAAATCTATATCAGTTGAAGTGTACACTATATTTTGAATATTTTCACTGCTTTACCTTGCTGTCAGACAGACCTTTCTGACAGGGGACTGAAGCTGTTATCTCAAAGCCACCAGACTCCACTGACAAAAACAGTCATTTTAGAACATGGGAGCTGTTGGTCTACTGCTGCCCCGATCAGTTAGCGTGTAAGATAAAGCAGTTGAAATATTCCACATATAGCATACAATTAAACCGATATTGATTTTTAGGTGGCTAAAATATATTTTGCTGCAACCCCCATCAGCAGCAATACATACCTTGACTCCCATGCC
>JAPZEB010000021.1:28480507-28492617 GCA_029783705.1 Chaetodon striatus
AAAAAAAATTGCTGTCCTGTAATTTGCATTATTGTCAGTGTGAACGTTGTTTTGAATTTGAATTTTGAATTAAGGCCCTCTTGCTAACTTGTGATGATGACGGGAGGAGGAAGATGAGAGTAAATGGGTGATGGAAAAAACTCCTCTGCTGGTTCCATCCTCTTTAACACCTCTGTCTCTTAGAGTGGTTTCCTCCCACATTGGCTCTGACACTTTCTATAGCTTAGCCCTCCAGACACTCCCGTGAGACGGTGACTGCTGCTGCTCTCCCAAGTCAGGAGCAGATTTCTCTACTCTAGAGTATTTAAAACATTTACTGAGGTCCCAACTCACTGCAAACATGTGTCAGACTCTATCATGCTCACTTCACAATTCCCAGGTGCATTTTTAGAGTTAAAGCTTGACCAGGAAAACTGAAAAGATTTAAAGCTACAGTATGAAAGAGAGACACAACTTTTTTTTTCCTACAGTGAGCAACAGTGACTCAGTTACACAGAGTTTTGGCAGTTGCAGTCAATTAGGGGACTAATTAGCCATTGAGTCATTACAGAGACTTATTACATTGAATGGTGTCAGAGATTGAAACAGTGTCATTCTCATACTAAAAATAACAATGTGCGCTTCGGATGACTTCAGTAATTCATGTGAGTTCACAGAGCTGCCACAGCACACCCTGTCGCAGTTCTCAAATTGGAATTAATCTGCTTGGAAATTTGTGTTTACAAGGCTTTCTTCCATTTACTTTTATTGAAACAAGGATTACACTGTCTCAATAATACATGGGGGTCAAACGCCATGAGTGTGTTGATGAGGTGACAGTGAACAGAGACAAGCCCCCTCTGCTACTGTGGGAACAGGCGTGACCTCTGACCCCTGACCTCACCGTTGAGGCTCTCTACGGGTTGGCTGTCTCAGTCGCTCCGTGGGCCGCCTGATCACAAACACTCACCTTGGGCATGATGGACTGTGATGGATGGTAACCCGTGAGCCACGAGGTCGGCCGAGTCAGCCCCATACGGAGTCAACCGGGTGACCTCACATAGGTGTGGTTATGATGAGCACGTGTGGATGCATCTCAGTAATTCATCAAGTTGTTCCTGTGTTTGAATAAGCAGTTGTTAGAGTTTTGCTTGGGCCAGATCAAATTAGAGGTGTGAAAAACTAAACTCGGATGGATGGTTTGAAAGCTTAAATCTGTAGGTGTAAGGTGGGTATTGCTTAGCAACAAGCAGAGACTGCTATTGTTAGGATCAGGATACCTGATACCAGACAGAGATGATTTTAAAATTTAACCTCAACAAAACTTAATGTTGAACAAACACCCATGTGTGTGTCTCTGTGTGTGCTGGATACTCAGCTGATGGCCTTGAGTTCCTCCTGCGGAGTCGCAGTGCGGTAGCTCTAGTCTCCTATGTGCTTGGCCCGATGATGATATCTCCCCTCTTAATCTTCAAAGTGAGTCCTGACACTCATGAAAATTTCCCTCAGCGTCTGCCCAGACACCCTTCCTCCCCGTTCCCATCACAAGTGCGTAGATCCATATATACATATGGGAGGTGGGGGTGTTACATAAGTGTTCTGTGATAGATGGGAGCGCGGGCTGGCTAACACGTCCTATCTCTTAGATCAGCAGGAGGTGGCTTAAAGACACGTTGATACAGAGATGATGATGAGGAGTTCAAAGAGAGAAGCTGAATCCTGGGTAATAACCCGGGTTGATTACATTATTAGGCAGACCACTTTATAAATTACATTTTCTTGAAGCTGGTGCTGTCTGATATGGATCTAGTCTTTGATTTTACTGCTGCAGCCAGGTGAAGAAATAAGTTAGTGTCCCCATGTGATAGAGGGAGTAGACAATTTGTTTGTTAACAAAGGGGAACCACCACCCCGTCTAATATCTAACTTGCATTATGATTCAGTGATTTGTTGTCATATAAAATGTATTATTTTCTGTGCCCTCAGTTCATATTTGAGCAGGTATGTTTGCTCAAAAGATGCCCAGTGTTTAGACTGGTGGTGGTGCTTCACATTGCTGCTCTTAATAATCACCACAGTCTCAGCACGTGATGAAACATACTGACTTTGAACTGTCCGTGGGAAAAGCGAACGTGCAAGAGTCCGTTCTTGATTGAAAGCTCAGTTTTTAGCCATCTACTTTTCTCTCTTTAGAATATATTAGGTGAATTAACTTTTCTGACTTACTGAATTTCCCGATTGTTGTCTCATCCCATCTGTGTGTATCTCACTCATTCAAGGCACAATGCTTATCGGAATGCAGAGATTTGATTTGCTGACTAGCATCATGTGAGAAAAATTTACACATGCAACTGGTCTGTGGGTTTCCTTGTTGCCAAGCCAGTGCTGAAAATTCTGCATCGATTGAAAGCGCTCCATCAAAATGGCAGGTTAACAAGGGGCATGTATTTGGTCATTTTGCTAACAAGGGGGATGGCGTCGCCCCCTGTTCCTCCTCAAATCTGTTAGAGGTGTGATACATCTCAGTCTCACAGAAATATGCAAAATGGACAGGAAGTCATAACAACGCATCATGTACTGGGCATGAAATGTGTTATAATTATGCACTGGCAACACAAAAACATTGATGCTCCAATGCAAAGTCAAATAGGATTCATTGTCATGGCTGGCAAATGAATTACATATAAAAAGCCAGAAAGTTACTACCAGGCACAGGCCCAGGGGCCCAAAGTGTCAGGGCCCACGCTGACCTTCACCTGCAACATGTCATCAAATTAACGCATACTGACCAGGAAGAGACTCAAAAGAGACACAAAATAACTACAAAGAGACACTTAACAGCCAAAAAAAGACACAAAATGACCTCAAAGACACACAAAACCACATAAACAAGTGTAAAGACTACAAAGCGACACAAAACCACCACGAAGTCTGTGTGTCCCCCATGTAGGAGAGGTGGTGGGACCCTTTGTGTATTTGTGCCCAGAGGCTGATTGTCTCATAATGCCTCCATGGTATGTATGACATTTATATAGGCTGCCCTTTTAAAAT
Source organism: Chaetodon striatus (assembly GCA_029783705.1). Lineage (NCBI taxonomy): Eukaryota > Metazoa > Chordata > Actinopteri > Chaetodontiformes > Chaetodontidae > Chaetodon > Chaetodon striatus. The sequence goes on from JAPZEB010000021.1 coordinate 28,483,538, forward strand.
CTGTCACCAACAACGCCCACACCGCTACACACAGCTGTCACAAGACTGCCTGGTTGCAGCTTCACTAAAACCCAGTGCCACAGAAACTGAGAAGAGTCCACCTGTCATCATGAAGGGCGTCCAGGTAATTGCTGATATTTTCCGAGGTAAAATTAGACAGTATGCTGCTCTAAAAGCCCTATAAATGGAAGCAGTCCTTTTGTTCTTCTACTGGAGAGAAAGTCACACAGTCAAACGGGGAGGCAGATGAATTGGTTTTACTTCCAGAGTGGAAAGGCTTTTACAGGACCCTTTAACTAACTCTCACTGATGGCTTCCTGTCATGCAGCCATCATACACGAACTCGCTTAAATGATATTCCTACTGTGAGCTTAGCTTTGCTGGAGATGTTCTGTTTTTATTTAATCTTACAAATGCCTCTCAGAGAGCATTAATGCTCGTAAAATCAAAGGCGAGCTACCCTGGTCGTCGTGCGTTGGCTGGCAGAGGAGAGGTTCTGGGTAGGAGAAAGTCGCTGGAGTTAATTATGAGAAAGGTCTGTTCTCTGTTTGGAGGAGAGACGGCAGGCCAACGAGACATTGTTAAGATGAAAGCACGGTGAAAGACCAGGCATAAAACGAGACAGAGAGACAAGCAGACGGAGATGTTTCTTCTCTTCGACCTGCAGTACACCAGAAACAATCAAAGACTTAAGTCCAGCCAGAATTGAAATGTTGTGCTGAGATGGAAACAAAGTAAAAATCCTTGGATGAAGTGGTGCAAGTGTATAGTTATGTGGAGAAAGGAAAGGCCAGGATACTGGCTGTATAGGCTGGACAACTGAACACTGGAGCTTTGTTGGTCAGCATACAATTAGCCTGAAGTTTTATTCCAGTCTTGATTAATTTAACAATGCCCACGGTTACCTTGCTAACAGCAAGTGCAGTTTAATTCCACATTCTGAATGCTTCTGAAGCTGAAAAACCGGAGCCGCCGTGGTGCACCATGTCAGGTGATGCACGTCAAGTGCCACCTCTCGCACACACGGGACGCATCGCGCTGCAGCTTGTTAACAGAAGACCACAGAAAGCTATTACTACTTCCACTGAAAGATCTGTACTCCTCCACCTCTGCATGAACTTAAAGTCATGTGTGGACAGCCACTCATTAAAGCTGATTTTTCACCTGAAGAGCCGATCTCCAGAGCTATGACTTGCCAGGGAGTATCTTTTTGGCCATGGTCTTTAATGACGGGATTGTGAGACGATATTTCTGGACCTCTACACTCAGTCACTCCTCATCCATTCTTTGTCACACACGAGACACAGCAGTAACAGAGCTCTCTTCATATATCGATGGTGAGGAAAAGAGTCAAGCTGCCATTGGAGCAGAGAAAAAGAGCTGCTACTGGAGCTGGTATGTACAAGCAGATTAGTGAGTGGGGGGTAAATGCATTTAATAATGGGGCTGGCGAGGCTGGAAATAGGACAGTGTCGTGAAGTGCTGTGGGGCTATGCGTCCTGGAGTACAGATGCACGTCTAGCCGCCACTGATGTGGGGTTATATATTAAAAATAACAGGGGCATATTTTTGATACGCACTGTTCGCCACCGTTGTGTTTTGGCCTTTAAGCAACTACTTCGTAAGAATGTAAGGCTACTGTTTTGTGGAAGTATTTTCAGTGAACAGTCGCAGTTTGCACCAACAGTGGAGAGAAATACATTGTGTTTCGGTGGTTGCATCACAAGGTCACCAGTTAAAAGCTTTCAAAATAAAGCAGCATTAGAAAATGTTCAGTTAGCATTAACAATAACTTACAAAGCTTTGACAGTTGAGGCTGATGTCGATGAGATAAAACTGCATTGGATGCACTGTTTCCTGTGAATTCCTTGTTCATCGGGAGGCAATCCAAATCTAGCAAAGGAGTGTGGGACTCGTTGAATACATTGAATGACTTATGTGATGCCAGCCATAAATAATAAAACTTAAAATCTGCTTTGGTTCATGAAAATCTGACTTTTTATGACTTTAAGAACAATTGGTTAATATTAAGAACACATCTTTGATTCAAATACAAAAAGCAGGACAAGATGTCTGGATATTTGAAAATAAATATGAGACAGGCAAAAATATCTGAAACACAAAACTCCTTCTTCCATTGACAGATTGTTGACAGGACAAAACCCAAACTTTTGATTCACAAGACGAATTTGAATGGTGGGCAGATGATTCATGAGTTGAAATGAGGCAAGAGTGAGCAATCATTTACAAGAGTGTACACTGAATGGTTTTAAATTCTGTTTGTTGGGTAGTTGTTTTCAAAACAGTGTGTTTAGTCATTCCAATACGCCTGAAGGAGTCTCTGATACAAATTCAAAAATGGTCAGTGAAACACAAGAAATACTGAGCGAGTGTCTGCACTCGGGTTATTTAAGGCAGGTAAACAAGGCCATGAACAGACACAGGCTTCAGCACACATTTGTAAGAACACATTCACACACATGTTTGCCCATCCTAAAGCACCAGGAGAATAATACGCAGTTCAAGGGTCTGGCTTGGATCAAAGGTCACATATTGAGTCTGTCCTCGCAGCGACGTTCATCTCTGACACCTTTGAAGAGGGGTCGTACATCATGGTGGGGAGTCCTGCGTGTCAAACGAAGACCTTGTGTATAACAAGGACCATCCTTCCTGTTTGTGTCTTCCCGTGTGTGTGTGTGTGTGTGTGTGTGTGTGTGTGTGTGTGTGTGTGTGTGTGTGTGTGTGTGTGTGTGTGTGGCACTGAGGGCATGAGGGGGTGGACATAGCCATCTTCAATCTAGGTCCTTCCCACACCCTGGATTAATTCACCATGTCAGGAGCTTTTTTTGTCTCCCATGATGCCACTAAATAAAATGTCCACTATCATGTATGTAAGTGTGTCTGCCGGTGTACACACACCTATATGTTAGCCTCCCTCAAAGGTACAGTATAGGCAGCGAAACATTGATGCATGTTTTAGAAAAAGGTGTAATCCCTAAAAATCTAAGGTAAATTGTTAACAGTAATTCAGTCTGATGTATGACTCACCACAGTATCAGTGTTTATATGCTTACGAGCAGCTTTTACTTTCCCATCAGCATGTACTTTTGGAGGAGCCTGGATAGTGCAGCCGTCACCAAACATTTTTTGAAACAACAAACTCAACTGTCAAATTATTGATCCTTTCTGTTGTACTCTGTTGCGCTCGTGGTAAATAAAAAGCTTTTTATCCCTCTGAGAACCTTGGCCCACTTTCATTTTCCTCATCTCTCTCTGCAAGGAAATCTGCTCTGCCTTTGCGTCTCTGTGCAACACATCACGAATATCTCTGATCCCATGATAAGACACAACAGTAATGATGCTGTAAAGATACTTTCCTTCACTGGCCTATTTTCAACTGTTTGATCTATGACACTAGTTTGCAGTTGTCCAAGTTCTGACCGTTTTCTGATGGATGAGCCACACATTCAGATATCGCCTTCCTCTCATCCACAGTTGACTCTTCTCTACCCCTCTGCAATGCCTTTCCTCTCAATCCCTCAATCTCATTCTCCTTCGTCCATCCCTTTTGTGCTGCCGTAGAGTTTCTCCTTCCCTCCCGGCTTTCCTCTATCTCCCTGTACGCTCTCGCTGTCCCTCCCTCACAGTGACTTTGTGGATTTTTGCATGCCTGTTACGTAATGGCACTCAGGGGACGAGGGCACTTCAATCAATACTTCAAACGGCCGGGCCCCGGAGGACTCGCTCCAAATGCCACGTGACATGAGAGGATGACATTTGAAGAAGGAGGGGAGAGACAGCCCCGAAATACCTACTGCTACCAGCTGTGCTTAAACTTAAGGGTGGTGGCTAGGACTGGGAGGAAGAAAGTGAGCAAGAACACTGATGAGAGAGATTAGAGACCGCTGGAGAGAGGAAGAAATTTTGGGAAAAGTAAGAACAACAGGCAGATAAAAACACACTCGCTTGGGGACACGAGCCCAGGGTGATTCATATGTCTCTCTGAGATAAAAGCTAGACGAATAAATAGAAATAGAATTATTCATACTGTGGCATCAGAGGGGTAGCACAAACTTTTAAAAAGACGGTAAAGTAGCACACACTTTGTTTGGCAAAACACAGCTTAAGGGACAAGTGTGCACACATCCCGTTTCACCTTATTCCCCTGTGAGTAGCTAGCTCGATAAGGAGTTACGTATTAGATAATAATTGCCTAAAGCCTAAGCAGCCAAGAACCACTGTTGTCCAGTATCCCTGTCGATGCGTAATGGTCCCTCTGGCCCGCGCGAGCATCATCCCAGAGACGATCCCTGCGACTGGGCTCGCTCTGTGCTCCCAGCCTGGAGGAAGGTGAAGACTCTGGGCTCCATAAATCTCCCACTGCTGCCTAGTTCATGCTATTTCAGGCCCAAATGGCCGCAGAGACCTGACTGTAATTGTGCGCTCTCTTTGTATAAGTCTATATTTGTTTGAAGCAACCCCTGTGAAGGCACAGTGTCCTCCACTCAGGGTTAATCAAGTGAATCAGCCACTGCAAGTGTTTGTGTGGAGGACGAGAAGAGAGGGGAGGAAATACACTGAGGCAATCTCATACATCCACAGAGTTATTACAGTAATACGTTTAACTGTTATTTATGACCCTGAAGCAGAAAGAGGCCTTTTGTGCTTTAGCTTAAATGTCACAATAATTATAAGATAATGAATCGCTGGTGCAGTCAAGCAGAGGAAGTAGGAAGAGCTCAGACGTGCGTGTTATATACACAGTGTGTGCATGTAAGTGTGGGGACAATAAAATCAGTGCTGGAATAAAAGATGTGGGTTTACAGGTAGGTTTGCAATAATCTCTAAACAGATATCTGCATATGTAGGCAATAGGACAAGATTTTGGTAACTGGAGTGCTCTGATTTCCATTTGTAGTCCAAGTATTATTGACCAATCAGGAGGTAAATAGTCCTTGTGAAGAGGTGAAACACACAGGCTGAAAAGCATCTCATTACCCACTATCTCCTGTTTGATAATGATTTAGCATTGTATTCGTTTTTCATCTTAAATATGTGCATTGCATCAGATCTTCATTCTTATGCAGACATAGAAGGATAACTGAACAGACCTACCGAGTACAGGCCCTGGGGCCTTAAGTTTTAGGGGGCCAACTACTCAAAATGACCACAAAGAGACACAAGATGACAAAAAAGACACAATATTACTTCAAAGAGGCACAAAACAACTACAAGGAACTACATAATGACCACAATGAGACATAAACCCACAAAAAGATGCATGGCAACTAAAAGGAGACACAAATCACCACAAAGTCTGAGTCTTACTGCTGTGTAGGAGAGGTGGTGGGGCCCTTTGCATATGTGTGCCCAGGGGGCCCTTGTCTCATAATCCACCCATGTATATAGATATCTGTTTTATGAAGATTAGCTGAAATGGCCGCAGCATGAAAGAGGAAGTCTTGGCCCGCATATCTACTTTTCACCAGATCTCCTGGAATATAGGCTGTAGCTCCCAGAGGCTTATCGTCGTCAGACTGATAGCTGATGGATTCTGAGATTGGTTTTTACAATGAAAATGACTTGACTGTTTTATTTCAGGAGAGCACAACCTGAGTGTCTCTCTCTCTGTTCTTTGGGGCCAGTGTGTCTCAGAGTCAGACCTTCTTGTTCCATCAACAGACCTGACCTGAATCTCTCAGCCTCTGGACAGGTTTTTTTAAACAGTTGTGTCCCCAATGTTCTAGATCATTCTGACGGAGGAAGTTTACAATACCGGAACAGTAGTGTACTAGTTCATAAAGGATTGTGTGTTTGTGTGCATAGTACATGCATGCATGCGTTTTTCTCTGTAATTAGCAGCAGGGATTGTGCAGAAATGTGACAAGGGTATTTCAGTGCCTTGAAATGAAATCCCCTAAGTATGCATACAGTTGAAGCTGCAGGGTAACTGATACAAATATAGTATACTTGGAAAGTGTTTTTTTCTCGAAGCTGAAAAGTATAAACATTTATTTTTATTTAAGTACATGTGTTAGGAGATGGACTCACCAGACTTGTAAGTGCATACACAGACAAAATGGACAACTGCTGGCACCCCAAAGATCCCAGATTCAATGTTTGGCGATCATTTTGTGGTTCTTGGATTCTCTTGGAGTAAATTTGTTTAGTATACTCCACTAAAGCACATGTAAACTTAAATAGTGAGGTCATTTTTAAGCAAAATGGCACTTTGACTGAATCCTTACAAAGTGAATAAAATCCCCATCAGCCTCAACAGTACCTTGTGCTAATTGGCACGTATTAGCATGCTATCAATGTAAGATGGCTATAGTGGTGATGAAAACACTGATGCTGCTAAATGATGTAAGTACTGTCTAGAGAAATGACAATCAGTAATAGACTGTTTCTTCTATCTCTCTGGCTCAGTTTTCACATATTAGCTCATCCAACACTAATTATATCATAAAATCTCACAAATGATTTACAACATGATTACATTTCTGCTTCCACCATCTTCATGCACAGTTCTCTTAACACTTCCATGTTCATGACATGATCAACCCTTCTGATATAGGTTACTAGCCTCGGTCCAGGCCGTTGAATTTGCCCACTTCACCTAGTTGGGGCTGACTGATTTTGTCTGGCATTGTCATCAAACTGCGGTTTCTGAGTTAAAATAAAAATGTGCCGGAACAGATGACTAGTAATAACAACAATGGGAAATGTGGCAGCCAAGACAGACGCTGCTATCAAAGCTGTGCTAAACCAAACATTGTAGTTTGTTTTATTCGCTCCGCTTCACAAAAGCATAACAAAACAGGTATGTTGGCATGGCTACGAATCAGTGTGGACTTAAAATGACATTAGATTCAGGCAGATACTATGGCCTCTGGTGACAGGTTATAGAAAATCGGCTCCCCATCCCCCATAGAAACCAGCTGTATAAGCAGTGTCCACACAGTGTCAGACTGAAGATGGAAACCGAATCAAACAGATTGACATTTATTTCAGGCAAGAAGGATACCAAAGACATTTATTCAGACACCAGCCTCTGGTCTGTTATTACCTTTACTCCCCTGTGAGAGTAGATTTGGACCTCAACTTACATTTTTCTATGTTTGGTTTTCTTTACAGTGAGCATTACAGCTCACTAAAACTGTCTATATTCTTGCAGAGGACCACTGTGTGACTAATTTAATACCTACACAATTGCAGTTTATCTTATGTTTACACACTGAATAAATATAAATTAGCATTTAATTAAATTATAACCCAACTAACTTGATGGTGCATGAGATGGGCTCAGACTTTGGGGCCCATGGCTCTTTTTTGTCACAGGGCCCCCTTGTGAATTAAACTGGCCTTGGGCAGAGAAACCAAACTCAAGCACACGGTCTGGGTGTATTTGCTGCTCCTCTCCCTGTGTCTGACTCCTCCAAGGTTACTTTGTTGTTATTAATCTAATTTCATTATCTAACCCAAGCTGTGTTTGCAATAATTTGATTGCTGTTTATATGGCAGTCGTGTTGTTTGGTGTTACTCTTGTTCATTTGTGCAAAAAATATTCTTTGAATCAAAGAAATGATGAAAGTTACATGTACTTTATATTATTTTTTGCACACTGCGAGTTTCACCTTGGAATAAATCCCATAACCAAACCCAAGGTCCCTCATGATTCTGCTCACATATCAATTCAAAGTCAACTCCAGCCGTCTGAGTCTTGTCCAACAACACACATCCATTTGCTGTGATTTCAAAAAGCAACTGAAGTTACATTGATTTAAACTTACATTGCCATCACAGCCACCTCATTACACTTTTATCCATTAATGCATAGACAAGAGATTCTCTTAGAGTGTGTTCATGCTCGGCTGTGAATACATCAGGATATCACAGTGGGGTACAACCAGGGCCAAAGTCAAACTTGTTTTAACTGTGATTCATGAATTACTCACAATGAGATGTTCCCAGAAACAGAACCTTTGAAAGTCTGAACATAAAATTGCAAGAGCTTTTGGAGCAAAATAACAGTAACCACAGCAGGGTTGCCATTTCCAGAGCTGCTAATGGAGCAATTTTGCCTTTCTTTCACGAACACCACAATGTGGTCAATTAGTGAGTCATGCTAGGCAGAGAGTTTCAGGTTCTTAGTCACCGCAGTAAAGAGCTCAGGTGGGTGAGACTGAAAGAAGTAAAGAAAGGAAAATCTTGTTTTGAACATGTATAGTTATACAAGTCTTGGCAAAGTATAGTATTGTATGAAGTATATAATTACATACATCGGATCTAACAATCCAAAGCATGATCTTAGCATTTGATTATGAGTTTAAAGTTAAAATCCTCAAGATTTTAATCCTAGTTGATTTGGCAGCTTTAGGGCCGCTGGTGGTAACAGCAGGTGCGATCTAACATTGCGTGTCCCAGAATTCTGAGGGCTGTGAATACAACAGAAGAGCACCCAGTGTATCTGTTTACAGCCCAGCCTAAAAACTGTAAGTTATTAAAGAAACAGCATAATTGAGGTCACAATTTGACATTGGCACGGTAAATTTAGTCACCTTGCTGAGAAGTTGGAGATGTGCTGCCTGTCACCTGCAGCTCTTTGTGTAAAAGTTCACTATGGCTGCTACTTACTGTTGCAATACTCCCTGCAATATTAGGAACCGATTCACTGTCAAAAAATATTTAAAATAATTGTTATGAACGGCACAGTGGCATAATGGTGCAATATTCCCGCTCTGAACAGGCAGTGTAAAAGGGGCCTATGAGTCAGATCCTACCCTCGCCTCCACAGCTTCACCCTCTTGTCCAAATATGTTCAACTCTAGCTCCAAAAAAAAGATGGCAAAATTCTGGATTGCTGTCTCACGCATGACTTAATTAGCACACCCCCTGCACTGTTTGAATGTAGTGCTGTTTCTGCTTGAATCCCCACAAACAATGAAGATAACTATAAAGAGAGTAAAGCCCTGAATGAGAAGACATTAAGGGTGCTTTCACACCTGCCCTGTTTGGTTTGGTTCAATCAAACTCAAGTTTGTTTGCCCCCTAAGTGCGGTTCGTTTTAAGCAGGTGTG
>JAPZEB010000021.1:28492717-28505396 GCA_029783705.1 Chaetodon striatus
AAATGAACAATGACAGCAATATAGTCCACGATGAGCAGCGCTAAAATCAACCTGCGTAGTTGTCCCTCCATTGTGATATTAGAAAGTGTCACATTTATCTTGCAAGTGTACTCTTCTTCAATGTTTTGTTTACTTCCTGGATTTTTCCTACATGGAAATTCTGACCGATCAAGAGCAGATTTCTCCTGTGCTTTAAAATGTTGCCGTGAGAACACAAAGCAACTCTAGGCAATTGTGCAACTTTGTAACAAAATTAGTCCCTGATTTGGACCAAAGCAAGACAACTCTAGGTCTGAAAGCAGCCTAAATGACGATTGTTGAAAAAATGGGGATAGATTTCTTAAAAAACTTAAGGATTATAACTTTTAAGGACACATTAGAGGACATGTCCTTCATATGAATGAATAAATCCATATAAACTAGCGTTAGTGTAATTCCACTTGCTTTAAACTCTTGCATATGAGCCAAGGCCACTGACATACTGGTACCCTACTGATCAGCACTGCCTGCATGCTACCACTTTGGTTACAATCACTAAGGACTCATATTTATGGAGGCAGCTTGTGCCTGTATCTGTAACTTTGTGACTTTGGCAAAGTAACATTTGGTAGTTTATCCAGCAGCAGCTAAGCCCTGGAGCAATACAATCTGCAGTGGTCAGCCATGGATGCTGTAAAATGTCTCCTCAACAGGCCAGCATACAGTAGAGGTAAGTATTGTCTTTGCCATTAGATTTACTTTAAAAACAAGGCTGAGGTCTCTGATACTGTACATAGTGTAAGTGTGTACATGCAGAGTAATCTGCACAGCTTTCTTGTTGTCATGCATTTATTGAATTATCTCCTTTTTGACCTTGATTTAATCCGGATGGTCTCCTGCAGTTGAAATCTCATTTTCAAGAGAGTTCTAGCTAAAACTGCACCGTCATCTTACACAACCTAACACAGAGCCAGAACAGAAATAAAGGAAAGAAAAATAAACATTAAAAGCGCATATTTCCATATGACTATTGCGTGATGAATGTTCTGTCCTGCACCTGTCTGGCCCTTTTTATGTATGTCTTCCCATATCTCGGTCACACTGGCTCGATCATTGGCCCGAGAGGCTGATCAATCAGTGTCAGCGCTGACCTGTATGAAAGCTATCTGTCATGTCTGAGGCGTTCCTGATGGCCTCTTCATCGCTGTATGCCCATATTCAAACACTGGGAGGCATGAACAAGTTCCTGGAATTCATTTCATTTGGATGAGGACTATTCGGATAATGATGATAAACATTGCTAATCCCCCTGTGTGCTTTGTTCCGGGTATTAGAATTGCAGAGTTGATCCATTGATCATTTCTCAGGGGATTTGGAGAGAGTGTGCGACAAAACACTGAATTTATTTTGGGATCCACCGGGTATTGTATGTATGTTGTCTGTTGTGTAAGATAATTTTTTTTTTAAATTGCTCCGTGTTTAATTAATCCTGACTTTGTCTCCCACAAGTCTTCTGTTAAATTATTTCTTGGGCCTAAGGGTTGAATCCTCAGCTTGGTGAGATATAATCAGTCAATTCTAACTCACAGACAGAACAGGAAGTGAAGACTTTGTTATTTGTCTTTGAGTCAAACTCTTTCCGTCCCTGTTTGACTCATCGGCTGGGCGTAATGGGACATGGACAAGATTGTCATCTCCTAACCTCATTTGACTGCGTCAGATGTTCACATGTTGCCAGCCCATGTGTGTCTCCAGTGTCTGCTAAGCTACCTACAGTATGATCAGAGCTCTCTGGATTTTGGCTGTGTGTTTAATTATCACGGCCGATGCTCACAGAGCTGAGGGAGCAAGCTAAACTGTTTGCCTGCATTCGGTCCCAGTTCATTTAGCTGCTGCCCTGCGGGACAGAAGCTCTTTATTATGAATGAGGCGCCTCATTGATGTGCCTCAAAGTCAGAGGCTCATTAGAGCTAAATACTGTGCGCTGGCTGAAGTTGCATCTTGATGACTCCAGCCGCAGTACACTACCACTCTGTCCCAACTCCATCACTTTGAAGGGCTTGACAGGCAACTGACTGACATGGCCGCTTTACACAGGCAAAACTGTTTTATTTATTTTTTCCTCAAACTGATGATTGTTATTATCGTCAGATTTAAAGGGAATTCCACATATATACTGCATGTGACATCAAAAATTCACCAGCTGGCTCATTTAACATGTGTGTATGATTGGGTATAAGATATTAAATGTGTTGAGCCAGCATCGAACATACTGTCTGCAAGCTAATCCTAGCTGTATCCATTAAGTTTCAACTGCAGCTGCTGCTAATGTTTCTATTTTCAGATCACACGTTGCTGAGGAAGTAAGATTATACAGCTGCTATCTATGCAATCTAAACACCACGGGTGAGCTGTGTGTACATGTCGGTGCACATGTGCATGAATATGGAATGTTTGCTTCATAAGCTCTTGCCTTTTGATTGTTTTTTTTTTTTTTTTTGTATGTTTGTATGTTAGTTTGACATTTCTAGAAATACACTTGTTGGTATACAGATACATTACATTTGTACATTATTATGTAACAGACACGTTCAACACACTGTCGTTAATGTGGTCTACAGTTTGGCAGGCATCTTGCCTTGGCGCCACATCATCCACCCTCCCGATGACAAAGTCCGCTCATATACGTTCCTTTAGAAATTTCGATTTGATACATATGAAATGTACAAATGTAACGTATTCATGGTTTGCGGAAACATACGGTGCCAACATTTTCTACTGGCAATGAGAAGATCAATACCACTATCTGTTGCAGTTACTGCCCCAAGCGAGGGAGTTCAAGTATCTCGGGGTCTTGTTCACGAGAGAGAGTAGATCGTAGCATAAGATGGGTCAGCGGTTTGGCGCAGGGTCTGCACTGATGTGGGTGCTGTGCCAGACCGTCGTGGCTGAGGAGAGAGCTGAGTCGGACGGCAAAGATTTCAATATACTGGTCCATCTACATCCCAATCCTCAGCTAATGACCAAAAGAATGAGGTCACAGATACAAGCAGCCAAAATGAGTTTCCTCTGTGGGGTGGCTGGGCTCAGCCTTAGAGATAGGGTAAGGAGCTCGAAGTAGAGCCGCTGCTCCTTTGTGTGGAAAGGGTTCAGTTGAGGTGGTTTATCTGCTCAGGATGCCTCCTGGGCAGGAGGTGTTCTGGGCACGTCCAACCAGCAGGAGGCCCCAGGGCAGACCCAGAACATGCTGAAGGGATTACATACCTCGTCTGGCCTGGGAACACCTGGGGGTACCCCAGGCTAGCGAGCATTAGCTTGTTCAAGCTACTGCAAACTGCCTTGAAACAGTCTTGCCTTTTTAATCCACACACTAACCAAAGTATAACAGATGACAGTTCACCTGTTTATGGACGTGTGGTGCAGGACTTTTAGCTCTGAGCAGTTGCCAAGCAACCAGTGTCTCCAGGCCAAGCAAGGTCACACTTGCTTTCAAAATGCTGTCAGATTTTGTTACATTTGAACAGAGCTTCGCCAGCTTTGCCCCCCTTTTTCCAGTTGTTGTGCTAAGCTAACTGCAAGTTTAGCACAACTATGCTAATGTGTAATGAATGAAAATGTTGAACTTTTGCACTAAAGGTTAATACGATGAGGGCCATTGCAGTGTATTAGCTAAATGGATATTGTCACCTAGGCTGCATCATTAGGCTCATAGAAAGTCAGATCCATATTTACTGCATACATAAAGCACGGTGCACTAAAAACCTCAACAAAGCTTTGCTTACAGCAGAGCAGCTCAGATCAATAGCAAGAAATGAGACTGTGCACTCTAACTAGCCACATGCTGCGTTACAACAGTCTGTACTGTGTCACCTTTTCACCACAATCACTCTTACATCATATTCATTTTGTTGTCACAGTTTAACTGTCAATAATATTCTGTTTCCTAATGACTGAAACAGAGATCTGCACAGCACAAACTGGAGCTGCTCATTGCTTTCATTTGAATAATTTAGCATAATATGCATAATGACTAAACACAGATGTTTTTTTCTTGTAATAAAAAATGACAAAAGAGAATGAAATGAATTCAATCTGTACATAATTTCCTACCTCACCAGTTCACTGCCTCCCTTTTATTGGGCTGAGGCCCCTTCACTGCTCCTTCTTGTGTCGCTACGAGCAGCCAGTGAATATTTAGACACACAAATTAAAGTTAACCTTCTTTTTTGCCTACTCAGTGCATAGTACTAATACACAGGGTGTTCTGCATAATGGTTGTTTTCATGTGTGTCGGTATGTGGGGGGGTGTTTATGGTGATGAAAAGAGAGTACATGCACACGGCTCCCTTGGGAGTTGTTAACATGTTTATATGTGGGCTGTGTCACTGTTCCTCTTTCTCCTTCAATTGACTTATTGATCCGCTCTTAATTATGTAACAATTTCAGTTTAAAAATAGGCCTCCGCCACAGTCAATACGCTCCGTCATTAGCATCTAGTACAGTCTGCCCGAGCTCAGGCCAGCTATACCACAGGATTAGGGCCACCTAAATGGGATTACCACCAGTGCAAGGACCCTTTTGTTATTGACTCTGAGATTAAGAAACCAGTTTAAATTTCAGTCCAGCTTGGGTGCCTTGTAGGAAATAGCAGACATTCTGCTCTCTTGCGTCCACATGAATGTGTGCACATGGATGGGTTACTAAACAGGCCTAACAGGTACATGCCCAGAGGCTTCCTCTGGCCGTGACCTGCAAAATGTCACTCAAATTAGAAGGGACTAAAAATGACAACAAGGAAATGCAAATGAACTGCAAAGAAATATAGTACAAAAAGGGGCAAAACAACCAAAATGAAACACAAAATGACACAAAACTACCAAAAAGGACACAAAAATATCAAAAAAAGCACAAAACAGCTACAAAAAGACACAAAATAGCTACAAAAAGGGGCAAAATGACCAAAAACAGAGGCAAAATAACTTTAAAGGCACAAAAACAAGCTAATAAAAAACAAAACAAAGAGGCAAGAGATACAAAATAACAACAGAAAGTTGCAAAATGACCAGAACGAGACACAAAAATACCCCCCAAAAAACCACACAAAATTACCTTAGCAATACAAAATGGCTATAGACACAAAAGGGAAGAACCGACTTAAAACAACTAGAAAAGACACAAAATAACCTCAAAGGGATAAAAAACGAATTCAGAAAGATACCAAACAACCAAAAAAGACACAAAATTACAAAAAACAACAACACAGAATTACTTCAAAGAGATACAAAATGACAATAGACACAAAAACTACAAGAAGGGGCTAAACAGCCAAAACAGAGACACACAATGATCCAAAGAAAAAGCAAAATTACTCAAAAAAGCTCAAAAAAGCTCAAAATTACCTAAAAATACATGAAATAACCACAAAGAGAAACAAAATAGCTACAAAAAGGTGCAAAACAACCAAAGAAAGACAAATGATTACAAAGAGACACAAAACGACCAGAGAAGACACTTCATTAAAAGTTTTTGCAAAAAGATGCAAAACACACAAAATTACTCCAACAAAAAAGGAGCAAATCCTACGACAGTCTTTGTGTGTGTTTCCAGTCCTGTGTGGGAGAGGTGGTGGGGCCTTTTACGTGTCTGTGCCCAGGGGCCCATTGTCTCATAATCCGCCCGTATGATGTGTTTGTGTCCTCTTTTGTCCTGCCTGCCAGTGGTTTGGCTGTGTTTTGTACCAACCTTGCTCTGTCGCTGTGCAGCACAGGACTGCTGGCAGATGAAGCAGAGCATAGCCATGCTGGGCGAACCTGAAATATGACTGCACTCCTACTTGTCGAAGGGAGAGAGAGAGAGACTGGCAAGAGAGTAGCTATCTGAGGAGATGACATTAGTTCCCCGAATCACCAGGAACATCAGACTACTCTGTTAGGCTTACAGTAGTTGGCATTTTATTTTAATCCTCCTGCAAAAATACACAGAAAAGCGATTATGATAATGCTGTATGTAACCTTTGCTAAATTCAAAAATGTGTGCGTTAACGTTGGTTCAATTCCCTCTGCCTTTGCGTTAATGTTTGGGAACTGCAAGTGTGTGTTCATGATAGGTCAGTTTCTATTTATGTCCAAGCCCCCCTCCCCAGCCTCAGCTCCCTTTTGTGCCTCCTCCTCCTCCTCCTCCATCCTTTCTGTGATGCTAACCTCCACGTCTGCTCAACGTCACAGGACAGCCGCAGGGGAGGTCGAGGGAGGGAGGGGAAGCGTGGGGAAAGGGGACCAGAGGGAAAGAGATGAGGAGGAGAGGGATGAAAGAAGCTGGTGTTGGAAAGCACACAGGAGAAAGAGAGGAAGGGAGGGACAGAGACAGAGGCAAAGCTCCAAGTGTGACCTAAGTGTCACTCCTGGCCATTTTACACACATCTATTAATCTCTGGCTCTGTGTTTCTCACATTCATCCGACCATCTCCTTCCTTTTAGTCTGTGAACTAGTCATTTGGCTTAAAAGCTTCCGTCTCTCACTCCTCTCCCTGTCCTCTCCGCCTCCCTTTATTAGCCATGTCGGCTGTCTCCCCGCTTTGTGATGTGAAAGCTCTCTTTTTCTTTCACACAGCAGCTCTCCTCCTTAGTCTCCCCCGCATCATAATAACTTCAGATTCAAACACTGTTATTCTTTATCTGACTCTGACCCTGTTTCTGCTAAGCTTTTCTCAGAAGCTCGGGCAGCGCTGCTTGAATATCTTATGTCACCCTTAGGTTATGAAAACTGTATCCGCCGTGTGTGTGTCTCGCAGATATTGGTAACACTGCACACACTGTGTAGGACACACAAGAAGACAAAGACACATTGTTCCAAAAGCCTGTGAAAAAGTTGTGTATGGAGGAAAAAGAGGGGCAAGATTTCCACATGAAAGCTGAATTAAACATTCAGTTATATCGTTTATAGATTATCCTCAGATGGGTCTAAGGCTGCTCGAGGCTCACAGGGGGTGGACACAATATCATGAACATCCTCACATTATCATAGCATGGCACGTAAGACAAAAGTCTCCCAGTGAATCATTTTTACCATGTCAGAGGTTTGATCCTAAGTAACAATAAGCTCAAGCCTCAAACACCAGTGCAATGTAACTAAGTACATTTACTCAAGTAAGTGTTATATACTTATACTATACTTTTGTGCCACCACCTTTTCAACTCAAAAGCCACAGAAAATGTTGGCATTGTACATTTTTGCTAACCACAGATATGCAACATTTGTACGTGGGCAGCTGTGACTCAGAGATAGAGTGGGTCGTCCGTTATTTGAAGATCAGTGGTTTGATTCCCAGTTCTTCCACTTCGCATTTTGAAGTATTCTTTGGCAAGATACTGAACTCCAAATTGCTCCTGATGGCTGTTCCATCAATGTGTGAGAGTGTGTGAATGGTTACTGAGGAGCAGGTGGCATCATTCGGCCACTAGTGTGCGAATGGGTGAATGTGACATGTAGTGTAAAGGCACTGTGAGTCGTTGGAAGACTAAAAATAATAATAAAAAACCTTTGTTTAGGGTGGCATGGTAGTGTAGTGGTTAGCACTGTCGCCTCACAGCAAGAGGGTTCCTGTTCTCCCCATGTCACTGTGGGTTTTCTCTGGGTACTCTGGCCTCCTCCCACAGTTCAAAGATATGCAGGTTGGGGATAGGTTAATTCGTGACTCCACATTGGCTGTAGGTGTGGATGTGAGTGTAAAATGTTGTCTGTCTCTATGTGTTAGACCTGCAGCCTATCCAGGATGTACCCTGCCTCTCGCCCAATGTCAGCTGTCCGCAGCTGCTTGTACCAAAATCTTCAGGGGGCAGCCCTATAAAAGTCAGCTCACATACTTGGTAACTTTAGAAATGTTGATCTGTATTAAATGTGCAAATGTGATGTGTTCATGGTTTGCAGAAATGTATAATGCCAACATTTTCTTTTGACAACTGGGCTGACCTTTCAGATATTATATATATATTATAACTACTCCATTACATTGATTTGACAGCCATAGTAACTAGTTACTTTTTAAACTGAGATTTTACATACAAAACTATAACGGGTTAACATATATGCATTGTTTAAGATTAAATTTCCTCCCACTACATAAAGTAGTTAACATTAGCTCCATCTCAACCAACTACAACAATAAAATGCTACTTATGTACAAAATGAAAGCTTCTATAATCGATATGTTGGCATGAACAATATATCACATGAGTACATGTATGTGGATGGAGTCGCTGGTGGTGACAAAACCGCAGAGAATTATCAACTGATTTTTGTAGTTTCCCTCAGCTTTACACAACATGTTAGCATCTTTTAGCTAATTAGTTTGGTTTTCAGACCCTTCAACTCAGCTGTTTTGGTTCACTCTCATCACATTCATTGCATTGTTTCCAGCTGCAGCAGGCAGCTGTTTGCAGTGGAAAAGCTCTCAAAAACCAACTGCCTGTTTACCACCAAACAGACAAAGACATAACATGTTAATTACTGAGGTCTATAAGCACTTGTAGGTGGATTTTATTACCCGGCCAGGCTAGCTGTTTTTCCCCCTCCAGCATATTTAGCTAAGTTAAGCAGCTGCTGTAGCAAATGTTGAGGTCGTTACTCACAGAAAATAATGAATTACAAATATTCATTACCTTGAAAGAGAATTATGCATTCCTTTAAATGCTTTTTTCCTTCTAGAAAGTAACTTACTATACACTACTTGTTACATTATGCTCATTTATACTCCCATTAAGTACAAAAATAGATATGTTGTGAATGTCCTTGCTCTCATACTTCCATGTGTCCTTTATAATGGCATATATACAGCCAATAAATGGCACTACAGAGCAGAGTTAAAAGTTTCACACAAATAACAAACAAGGTGTTTTACCGCATTGTTCCACTGCAGCATTGCTTTGAATTTCTTCATTGTCTCCCACAGTCATATCTCACTTAAACTAAGCTGTGCTGTCTCCAAGATCTCCAGTACTACTGCTCTATTGTGTCCGTATCTGTAAGCATTCAGAAAACATGCACAAATATGGACAAAATAAACACAAATTATGGACAGAAGGCTCTGTCCATCTCTGTATCTAACGTTGAGATGCATTGTCTAGTTAATTGCCAATTAACAATACACCTTACATATGTCCACATTTCAGCACACAACAAAGCTCAGGAGAATCAAGACGGCACTGCAGCTGGTGCTAACTGTCTCAAAATAAAACTAGAGGTTGGCCTACCCTACCCAGTTTGCTCACCAAACCATAGTTTCATAGTAGTTACATCCAGTTTCTTTGACCTGTTTATCACTAAAGCAGCAGTTAACCTCATGAGGAGAAGTCTCTCAAATTGTTTGTCAAACAACCTTTTCCTCTACAGAGTCAGCACAACACTGCTCAAGTGCATATGATGCAAGTAACAACATGATTACTTCATGAGTAACTGTAATGTAATGACTGAATTTGGGAACAGTAACACATTCCATTACTGCGTTACAGACAAATGTAATTGGAATACAGTAATGGGTTTGTAATGTGTTACCCCCAAAAGTGGCTTTAGCCTTATATTTAGTGCACATGAAAGTGGTTCCAGTGTTTCCATCTAACTCATAGCAAGACAGCAAATGAATATTTTTTCCAGAATGTTGAACTGCTTCTTCCATCACTGCAAAAATAACTCTGGTTAATAATATCATTGAGGCTGATTTATTATGGTTTTCCTTACATCTTACCTTCTTCTCAGAATTGTTATGTTTTTGAACTAGTATTGGTGAAGGTGAACCCTTGAGTGTTTTTTATACACTATCTTTTAAGTGCACAATATTACTGAGTTTTTATACGTACATAACTGGGGGTGATCCTTTGTGAGCCTATGAAGTTTTCCTGCCTTTAAATATTTAGACTAAACTTTATCTGTACTGTCAAATCCTTATGTTACTTATCATGACTTATAGTCTTTATAAGTATTTCACCTTTTTACACGTTATGAGTTTGTTGTCCGTTCACACAAGTTGTTTTTTATCTTTGTCATACACATCTTGTATTTTTCATTTTATGCCACTTAATGTGCAGCTTTGCCACAATATATAACGGTTCTTATTTTATTTCACTGTTTCCTTTTTATTTGGCATTTAACCTTTTTTCTTGTTACTAAAAATGTGAAGTATTTATATTATACATTTACGTGACATGTCAGTTAATGTCTAGCAGGGCTATACCAATATATCATGGAGTGTGTCACATGACCCCTACATGAGGTCTTAAATTGCACATCTGTTTCCAATGCATTTTACACTCTGAGGACGCTCTAGCTGAAACGCATTGGTTTATCCGTATATCAATAAAAGGTTTTTTTAACTACCGTCAGAGTCCCTCTGATGCATTTTTGGACTGCCTGCCTATATCATGGGCTCTTACACGAAGTGAGCTGGCTAGTTGTTGTCTTTCACCTTTATGTGATTATTTGCCCCATCCTTAAAGAGTACCTGGTTTTTTATACTAACAACATGGTGCCTTAACCCAGTGCAGCGCTCCTTATTTGTTTCCTAATGATTACATAATGTCCAAATATCTGCTATTACGTAGACTGTAGAAGCATAATTATGTTGGCTTGTGCCTTAGGTATGAGTTTGTCAAATAAAGCACTTAACATAAGCATAGTATAAATCTAGTAAGAACAGTAAATCCCATATTAATAGCATTTGTAACAGTAGTGGTAGTACTAAAAGCAGCTTTCGTGTAGTACTACAGTACATATAGATACTACAGTGTACACTCTGTCCTACAGACAGGTATGATATCATTCCTTCTGCAGTATTTCTTTGACACGACTGTTGTCCGGGTCACCGTGAAGCTGTAAAGCTAAGCCCCGAGGCTGAATGAGAGCCATCAAGATGCTTCACATCAAAGACTGAGTTCCCCACTGGTGGCCAGCTTAAGAGCAGAGCAGCTGCTGTGACTGGAGCAGTGAGGACAATGGCCAGAGCAACACATTAGACTCCACTATAGCAACATGGAGAGACAAGCGGTGTGCAGTGAAAATCAATACATCATAGATACACTGCAGCAGCAAGAGGCTTCACATACATGCAGAAACAATCAGTGGAGCAGAAAACAAACCTGCGCCAGGTATCATTGTGGTAACAAGCAACTCGTAGATCGTGTCAAGAGGCATGAAATTAGAAACCTATCACCATGGCAACAGACAGACAGAAATAATGACCGCCACAAATGGATGTCAGAACACCCACACAGAACAATTACACTGATCCCATAATTGTGATCTCAGATTAATGTGATTTGGTGCGGCATGTTCCTGGCAAGTTTTCATGTCTCATTTCGAATACATGCATATTTTTCTCAACAAATAAACATGTTGAGTTTCACTGTACTAATAAGTTTTTAGAGCCCCTTTGGAAGTTAGCGCCTGTAAAGATCTAAGGCTTTTTGGACGTGCTGTTAAGCGATCACAGTAGGATAGAGCGAGAGGAGGAGAGGTTTGTGAATATTCATGAAGCTTAATTCATTCAGTGCTCAACAGACCTTCCCAAAATGATGTTTGCTTTCAGAAACACTAAATAGAAACAGGCCCTTGGCCTTGGATCCGCTTTTTTTGCTTTTGTATCTGCTTTTGAGAAGTGCTGCATCATCCCTGATCGTGTGTTGTTCCCATGCTAGGTGCTCATGCATAATGATGCGAGGGTTGCATGGCAGCGGAGTGGAGTGACTGTCTAATAAAAGGATGAGAGGATTACTGCTGTGATGAATGACTCCGTCTGTTCACATTCTTGTAAGTCCTGGTCATCTGGACTGTTGCATCATAAGCCCAATTTAATCACTCCAAAATACTATGAAATGATTGGAGCAAGACCAACACGGGCCCTAACAGGCCTCTTTTTACTGTATGCTGCAACCTGACCCGACTTTTACATAACCATTACTAACATTATGAAAGATGGGCAGGATGGGAATTGGAGGGGATGAAATGACATTTTTCAGGCGAGAGTTTTCCTGATAGGAGAAGACGTTAAGGTGGCACAGTGAAGCGGTCTCAACACAGATCCTGATGTAAATGTCATGGAAAATTAGACTGTGGACGCACTCCACTTGCCATCTATTCTCAGTGGGCTGAGAGTGTTTTCACAGCTCTGCAGAGGCAAGGAGGTCCTGCTGGGAGATCGAGGGCTTGTCAGGGACTGGGATATGGGGAGGGTTATGGGGATTCAGCAAATGCAGTGACTGATCTTCACACTTTATCTACAGTTGTTACAACTCAGTCGCCAGGAAAAATGAAGGCTTTGTACGCGTCTGCAAACTACAGATATGTTACATTTGTACATGGATCATCGTTGTTGAGAAACTTAAGATTTCTCAACTATGCTGTGGAAAACATGTGGTTAGGTTTAGGCACAGAAACCACCTAATAATGGTTCATGTTTTGGCTTAAAACACCCATAATTGGTGGCACAAAATCCGCTGGAAAAGCAGGGACGGATCGGTGAAAAACACCCAGGTTCAGTGGCTTTAACACCACTAGGAAACACTGCGATGTGCTGCTAAAAGCACCCAAGTTTGGTAAAAAAATACACAGGTTCGGTACCACAAACATGGGTGGAAACACCACAAATGGTTACCAAAAAACAACCAGCAGCTGTCTTGCCTGGCAGCCATCCATCAGCACCTCCACCAGATCG
>JAPZEB010000021.1:28516588-28526674 GCA_029783705.1 Chaetodon striatus
CACACAGCAGTTTGTTGTCTTGACAATGTGAGACCACACCTGCCACAACTAGACCGATTCATGCAGCTCATAAAATAATGATTAACAAACTAGTTATGCAAAAGACGGCTGTGTTACATTGTATCCAGCGTGCTTTGCTCACATGTACTTGGCTGACTGTGCTTTTTCCTACGAAGGTGTGTTTCATTGATACAGATCCAATTTGATTTTCTTATATATGAGAAGTGGATATGTAAATAGCAACATGCTAGTTCAGTGTGGACAGCGAGAGTGCCAACGCAGACACATTTACCTTGTTCTCAGGTTGTTTTTTCACACTCAATCGTTATAAAAAGGAGCTGACTCGGCACAGCCTTGTATCATTATTAACTCGTCAAGTCATCCTTGATCGCAGGAGAGTAACCTGAGAGTGAATCAACAGCCTTATTTACATAAAATGTGCAATGTGTGTGGAAGAAGGTGGAGGCTATCTAAGACAAACAACTCTCCCAGCTCTCAATGGTTGAAAAGGGATGACCTATTCAGCCAAAGCTTGACGTGACTTTGGTTCAAAGACAAAGGCAACAGTTTTTCTTTTGAGCTGTATTTACGATCCAAACGTGATTTTGTATTTCATTTTGTGATCTATAAAATCACAAAGTGATAAAGTGGAATGGAAACGTGGACAGAATGCAGCCAAAACCTCACACTTATGCATGTTATATTGGATTGCTTGTGTAGCTATTAATGGAACAGTGTGTAAGACTTAGGGGGATTTAGAGGCATCCGGCAGTGAGGACTGCAGATTGCAACCAGCTGAAACTTCTCCCGATTAGAATTTTGGTCTGAGTTCTTTGATCGGGAAGATTTAAGTCTGAGCTAGCCCCAAAAACAAAGTTTTTACTGGGAGCAGAATTATCCACAGAGGTCTCCTCCTCTCCAAAACAAACAGACCCAGTGATTTAAACCGGCAAAAATACTAAATGAAGCAGTTTCAGATTAAAAAGTCTGTGTTTTTCTGACCCCCTCATTGCAGAGGGGCTGCTTACTACAGTGACTGACACAAAAACACGAATGGCTCTATCTAGAGTCAGTGTTATTTTGTTCATACTGGAATACTGTAGAAAAATGGCGGTGCAACATAGCCATCTTAGTAAAAAGGATCCCCTCTCTTTGTAGATATAAATGGCTAATGCTAAGGTTAACACAATAATTCTTGTTTTCAGGTGGTTACACACCAATAAAAAAACACACTTGTTACATAATATTCCATTTCTGCAAATATATTACCCTGAATCCGTCGGTGGCGGTGTTGTCTTGTCATGTCAGGAATTAGAAATGAGCCAGAGAGAGCTGATGCTCCTCAGGCGCAGGCGTGTCCTCTGTGTGAATGTGCCCGTCTGTATGAGTGGGTGTGTTAGAGGCATGCATGTGGGCATGTCTTTGCATGTAGGTACATGTATTTTTGTACAGGAATTCTATTGTTATTGTGTGATCTTAAATCCAAACAAATTATTATGACTAATGGGGTCCTGTAATGTGTCATCCATTTTGTTTCAGACTACAGAGTCATATATTCTGATCCCTTTACTCTGTACTTTTTATTAGTTATCTTTTCTCTTTTAACACAAAAGTTTTCCAGGAGAGAAAAGAGAACAAACTTAAATGAGACTGTGTTATCCCGGTAAGATCAGGAATTGAAGAGAATATCAAACCACCTTCATTTTTCATTTTCTTTAACTTTGAATCACTTTTTTTTTTTTTACATTTTCTGCTCCTGCTGGCAGATATTTGCTCCCTCCCTCCCTCTCTATCCCTTTCTGTCTCTGGCTTTTCTTGTGTAATGATGAAAGTGCTCTGCTCCATAGATCAGGCCAGACCTCAGACGCAGCAGGTGCCACAGTCTGTGATGAATCAGCCATGTTACCGCAAGCTCTCAGTGGGAAAGTTCATCTTTGTTAAGACTGCTCAGCCTCTTCTTATTAGCTGTCCCCTCCCAGACACACCAAAGACACTGAGCTGATATGGCTGTCACAACTGCACCATCCTCACACTGCTTATGTAAAAATGAGATGAAGGCGGGCTGTTTGTTTTGACAACTCGGCGGTTACTCTGTAGATTTGTTTGTACTTGTAAGTGCGCGTCCATATTTGTCGTCATTAGCATATTGGGATGCACATCAAAGTGCATTGTTTGCTAAGATTTTATTTAGAGCATTGGAATGTGTGCAATTAAAATAGAACTAGATTATTTAATAGACTCAAAACACAAGTTTGTTGTTGGTGTTTTTTTTAACAAGATCTAGTGTCTCATTAAGCAGCCAAGACCCAATAGTGGGTCCAGAAACAAAGCTTGTGGAGTGCCAACAAGATGGCTGTTGCCAAGGTGACGTGTGTCTGACTGAGCCCATCTGTTCGTGTCCATGTGCTCGAGGAGCCTGCCTGTTTTGAATATGACGTGTACACTGGCACGCTCACAGTGTCGAGCACAATGTAAACCTGTGTGGCAGTTGAAAAAAAAAAACAGTTTGAAATCATGTCACATCCCACAGCAGTGATGTGTTTGTCATGCAATACAGCGAGCGAGGGCTGGAGACTTATCTGTGTCTTATCTGTCCCTACACTTGCTGCTGAGATGAGCAGTATTGACGTTCCTGCATCCAGGGAAAAAAATCTCTGTAGTTCAATATCACTTCTCTGTGCCAGCGGAAGAAATCAAACTGAGAAAAAAAACAAAAACCTTGCAGGGCTGCTGCACACATCATATGCTGCTGTTGTTCACATGTGTGTGTGAAAGAGAAGCTCTGCTCCGGCAACACAGCTTATGAATATTTTCACACCCTGTTTATTTGACATGATAACTGTGGCCGCTGTCTCCCTTTCTTCAGTGGTTGAAAATATACTCATTCAAGTACTAAACTTTAATACAATTTGAGGTACCTATACTTTAATTTGATGGTACTTTATACATTCACTCTACTACATTTCTGAGGCAAATATTGCACTTAATACTCCACTATATTCATTCGTGTAACTACTGGTTACTTTTTAGGTACAGAAATATTAAACCTTTGGCTCACAACCTTTCTGGTGTCAATGTGTCTATTTGGGTCGCTTGTTATGTTTCAGATGTCTGAGCTGTAAGCAGTTCCACCAAAAAATACTTTTCTCTTCTGCAGTTCTCATTGTTTGATTTAAAATGTAACATTTTACAATATTTAACATAAAAAAGCAAAAATGAAAGAACATGTCCAAAAAGCGCCACGCAAATTTGTGTATCAGACTTAGTTTTCTCTCTCTACTTCTGATTTATCTGGTGAATCTTGGGAGGGCCCGGTCACCACAGTAGAAACCCTGGACGAGACTACAAGCTGTATATTAAGATATACTGCATTAAGATGCAGTGTGCAGGATTTAGCGGCATTGACCGTTGAGGTTGCAGAATTAAAACTTCTTCCATGTGGCAAGCATGGAGAACAATGCAAAAACACACATAGCCTTATCTAGAGCGAGTGTTTGGTTTGTCTGTTTTGGGCTAGCTAAAGGTAACCGTGCTTTTGCCATCAAGGCCCCAAAGAACTGGAATTCTTTGCCTGAGGAGATTAGGCTGGCTAGCTCATTACCCATTTTTAAATCATTGTTTAAAACATAATTTTATAGAAAGGCTTTCCCTTTTAATGCCTGATTTGTACTTTTGTGATTTGTAAATTTTGTGTTTCGTTACTTTGTATTGTTTTGTTGCAGCTAAAACGGTGCTACACTGAAGCCCTAATATTAGGAATTTAATAATATTTTACACACTGATATATCAGTCACCTTTTACTGCACAACCAGTACTTCTACTTTTGATACTTAAAGTACATTTTGGTGATAATACCTTTGTAGTTGTACTGATAAGGGCTCTATGCAAAATTCAGAGGGTCTGATTTGCCTGGTTGGTAGCTAGCAGCTAACGTGCCAACTCCATAAATAGCGTTAAACAATGGCAACAGTGCGGACAGAGCTAACAGTGTTACATAGGGGAGAACCGAAGTGTGGGCGCTTCTGTGATGACACCGTCCCGATATCAGCGGTGACCTCTGAACAGTGGCGGCAATGATCTAACTAGTGGGATATACACATACACCAACACGCACGTGTGGCCAGACCAACTTACCACAACAAACTGCAGAGCAACTCAGATTACAACACACACAGAGGCTGCGTCACTTCTCTCTCTACTCAGGACACAATATCTTCACTATATCTTTATATAGCGAATGTATTAATGCTCTGAATGTCACATACAGAGCCTTTGAGTAGGATTTTGCCTGCAAGACTACGGAAGTATTTTTACAGTGTTGTACTGATACTTTTATTTAGGTAAAGGATGTGAGTATTTCCTCCACTACTGCTTCTCACTATATCCCTTTTCCCAACAGAGTTCCTGACAGATCTCTGCTGCTAATGACCTCCTCACCAGATGCAAGAAGACATCCTGACTTTAAATGAGTATCCAGGAGGACAGTGTAGAAACTGAGGGTGCCACGGCGATGGCCGAAGCATCGGCTCCACCCCTCTCCCCATCAGACTATGGACTGTTGTTTCCTAACCTGTGCGCCGCATGTGGCCACAGCCACCAGCTGGAGGAGAACCACGAGTACCTTTACAAAGATGAGGTGGATGACGACCTCGTCTGTCACATCTGTCTGCAGGCACTCATCAGACCCCTGGACACGCCCTGTGGACATACCTATTGCCAAGAGTGTCTCACCAGCTTCCTGCTGGAGAGTGACTTCTGCCCCGTGTGCCGGGCGCCCCTCATGCTGCAGAGCTGCAGGAAGCCCAGCCTGCTGGTGCACAAGCTGCTGGACAAGCTGACCGTAGCTTGCCCCTTCACTGACCATTGCACTGAAACAATGCCACGTGGTGAACTGGAAGACCACATCAAGAGCAGGTAGGATGGAAGAAGCACAGCTCAGTTTATCCCCACACTCATATCGTAAAAGCAGTTTGTTACTTTCAACATTTGCAGGCCAATAGCTGAATTTTCCATTAAAGAAAGTCAGATATAATCAGTGCTCCTATTAAACAAGTAAGCAAGTACTTGAGTTTCTTTTTTATTTTTAATTCTCTTCTATTTACCCTTGCTATCTGGTAAAAACTACAATGACCTGTAGTAAACACACACTCTAGGTTTCCCACCCTCTTCTGCCCACCGTCATTAACCCACAGCTCCAGTCCCAAAGGGGAGAGTTCTTCCTCCGACCAGGCTTTCATCTAAACTAGGCCCAGCTCTTCTGTTTATATCATTAAAAGACAGTACTTTGGTTTCTCTCAGTTTGGATCTGTTTTCATTAATGCTCATTAACACTCCCCTAGCCCAAAGGCCTCTGGGATAATTAGTGCATCTCGCCACACATCACACACAAGCAGCAGTGTGTTTCCCATTCATTTGCACTTTATAAAACTCTATAAACTCTAAAGAAGTTGTGCCCTTCTTTCTGCCCCTTCTCTGTCTTATCTTCCACCACCCACCGCCTACATATGCACTCTCCATTTCTTCCTCCCTTATATTCAACCCCATCCCTCCCTCCCTCCCTTTTCTCCACATTGCTCCATTGTTTCCCAGTCTTTTCGTTCATGTAGTGTGAGTGTCATAATGAGGAGTGGAGCTCTGAGGCCGACTCCCGCAAGGATTCAGCTGCTCACCCGTAGTTAGAGGGTGTTATCTGTGGAGGTGAGAGGCCACGTCCTGAGGGACGACGCTACACATTGTGTTCGAGGATGTGAAAAAGTTACCGAAAGACCCATCTCAACATTTCTATTCCGTTGACTTATTGTGCTGTAGTCCAGTGGTTGTGGCTGCTGTTTATACAGTGAGTAATTGTGCATTTCTCTGAACATACTTTGTTTAACAAAGCTGGTTATTACTGTAATGTTGGCCTAGTATTGAGTTTTTAACGTGTCAGATGGGTCAGGGTGGTTGGATGAGTCACCCAAACGTCAGGCTTTAACACAGGAGACTTGTAATGGCTTCCCATTTCCCACCGAAAGTTAACATTGATTATTTTTAGGGGACGTTTGTGGCCATGGTTGAAAGAAAGTGGTCATTATTTCAACCATGACCCCACAGTTCTTGTAATCATAACAGAATCGTCATTTTAACCCAAACCATAATCTTTTCCTAAGCCAACAAATCATTTTGAGCCTAAACCTAAACAACCCTTAACCATATCCACATTTTTTTTCAGTGCATGTAAATCTAAATTGATTTCTACTGCAGAATTTGTGACATTAGTTATAAAAAGTTATTAAAAAAAAAAAAAAAAACTTAACAAAATCAAGAGAGACTTGCAATTCGACTTGGAATCTCATACCAGCAACTCGTGACTTAAAATATTTGATACCTTCCCTCACGCCCAAATTTTTCTGGGTGTATAAGTTAAAAGTATGCCATGAATAAATTCATAACAAACGCTACCAGCAAGTCGACACTCAATTCTCCAGATTCACTTTGTTTGAACTTATTTAACATCCATCCATCAAGTTGCTGGAGAGAACAATGACAAACTAATGCTACACTATAGAGCTGCAGCTGGCAAAATATACAAAAAATTAATTACAGTGGGCAAAATGTGAAAGTTGAAAATTACAGATGGAGAAGCAACAGCTTCCAATTCCGTTTGGCATTTGAAGTTGCGCAAATAACGGGAAGTCGGGGCTAATATCAACATAGTTAGCAAGCTATGTTTAGCTGATGTTATTACTCTGTTGTTAAAACAGCAATAATTTCAGTTTATAACTTGTTTGGGCCTTGAAACTCAAAGTCAAGGACTTGGGACTTAACTTGGGTTTTGTCTTGATTTAGGTCTTGACTTGGGACTTTTAAGTCTTGACTTTGGATTTGACTAGGGACTTGCCTGTCTTAATTTGGTCCTTGACATGGGACTTAAAAATCTTTACATTGTACGTGACTTGGGACTTGTCAGTCTTGACTTGGGACTTGACTTGGGACTTGTTAGACTTGCCTTGGGACTTGAGTGCAAAGACTTGAGACTTGTGACTTGCAAAACAATGGCTTGGTGCTAACTCTGGATATTTCCATCTTAAATAAGATGGAAGCTCAAAATGGTATCATGGGAATAAAGCCAATAAGACAAAGAAAAGTAAAACACAACATCTGTTCTGTGTCTAGACATACAGTAGAGATACATTTAGGAGACCGGAGATTTATAAATGACATCATCCTTCCCTGTTCATATCATTCTGCGAATATACTGGTGCCCATAATGGCAGTGCTCACTGTCTCTGGCCATACCCCAGAATCTGGCAGAGGGTCAGGAGTTGTAATGACTGAGACAGCCACGCCATCTGGTCAGAGCTGATTTCATACCCATGTAATCATTCATGACCTTTATTGGCCTTTTGCTCAGAGAAATTGTCATTCTGGACACAACCAGCGTAATCAGGAGCAAAATCGTAACCATCTGAACAGCAGTATTTCTCGGCGGCTTTGTTACTTTGCCCTGTAAGGGCTTGCACAGACTTCAGCCGAAACAGCCTCCCCACCCACTCAGGTATTTTCTGCTTTTTAGCCAGTTACGTGTAGCTACATGTGCATGTGCTGCTTGAAACTGGTTTTATCTGCTCTGAATGGCTCTCCCTCTCATATTTTTTGTATTAGTCAAATTAATTTACCCAGAGCTCCATGTGTGTGTTTTACTGATGTTCTGCCTTGAGCATGATGGATTTTCTTTTTTTTTCTTCCGCTTTTTTTGTGAAACGTACTTGTTTTCAAGTACACGTTCAAAGTCCACAGAGGAATTCATCAAAGCTTTTGTGAATATTTGAAAAAGAACGAGAAGTCCTGGCAGTTACTCTGATTTTATTCTGTATGTTTAAGTGTGGCAGGTAGTTTTTTATTTGACCTTGCTGTTGTGTATGTTTGTATGAGAGACATAGACAGAGAAAGAGAGACAAGGCCATGTAGCCAAAGCCAGCTGGTGACAAGTGGGTTAGCCAATCTGTTGCTACTCACGTTATTCCTGGCCCCATGAAACCTTGCTTTAAGTAGGGGCGCAACATCTGAACTTTTCTTTCTCTTAACCAGTTAGAGTAAGTGTATGCTACAGGTTTCCTTTTTCTTAAAGCTTTTCAGGAACTAAATGAAGTGGGAACACGACCTGTCACACCTTTAAAAAGGATAATGTGGTCATACTTGTGCCGTCTACTATCAATGGGTGGAGGGACAACCTGCTGCAGCTGCATCACCAATACAAGCTAAATTAAATTTGTGGCTTAAAGAGTGTGTCCTATCAAAAAAAGGGATTGTTCCTGTCAGCAATGGTGCATTTTCAAAAGCCTATCATATGGTTCTTTTCTCAATGGAATTACCAATAATTTGTTGTGTGTTGCTTTTTCAGTGGCAACAAAAAGTTGCTTAATATGTGGAACAACACAACCTATCCCTCAACGTCTTAGCTAACATCAAGCTAACATAGTTTGTGACTGTTGTCCAAGGCCGCTTTTTTAGGTTGCCCTCACATCCCTCAGTCATAGAGGGAAGAGAGATAACTACATCACATTTTCCATTTAATGCTTTGTTCATAATACGAGCGACAACGCAACAGTGTGATGTGACCAGCTACATTATTGCTGAGTCACTACTGCGCACGTTGACGTAATGTCATCATGGGCTTGTGTGTTTGCTACTTGCCACAAAGCACCTCGCCTGAACGTAATAAAAAATTTGTTCTTGGTCAAAAAAAATATCTGTGTCGTTTATCAGTGCCTGGGCCCTGTTTTAACCTCACATTTCGCCGGCCCATTGCATCCCCGTGTGCTCCGTAATGCACATAACACAAGCATAGCATCAGCTAAGCTATATAACACAGTAACACGGCTAAAATCAAAAACATACGATTGCTTGATGCCTCAGCATACCATTGGAGGGCTGTAAAAAAGTTGAGACCAGCTCATCTTTGATATGTAGTGAGTCAGGCGTCAGTTAGTAGCTTCATGCTAACAGCTTCCATTTAAAATTACTTGTACCCTGTTGCTGTGTTGCTTGCTACCAAATCAGACATAGCGAAAACACCAATCCTATTTATTTCAATGTGGGTAATGCGCCTAGGCTGCATGGCCCCTACCACCGCGCCTCGGCTGCAGTGATAGGGGCTGTAGGGGATATCGAATAAAAGGAGACACAACAGCCTGCAGCAAGAAGTTGAAACAGAATCAACATTTGGAGAAACTCAAACCGACATCATGGTGTAATGGTCAATCATGTAACCAGCGAACAAACCAGAAGACACCCGCAGTCCACAGGCACACACATAATTTTTTTTTTTTACCTTTTTTAGTTAAATATTATAGTGAGTAATAGAGATATCAAAGTTTGCATCAAAAGCTCGAGAGTACTATCTGTCTTTAATAGCAGTAAAGATAATTCAGTAATGATAATCAAAAGGAATTCCACAGACATTTTAGGCCAACATGAACAACTTCCTGTAGAGAAACAGTCTCTGAGATGAGGAGGTTGGCTTTGTATAGCTGGTCTCTACCCTCTATTCCCCCACAAATGGGCCATTTAAGTGACACTTCCACATCGCCGCACAACCCTGCGGCTAATCGCCACAAGGCCTCATTTGATGTGAATGCAGCCTAAAACGTGGCAGGTTGTGTTCCCACATCATTAATTTCCCTCAAAAAGCTCTAGGAAAAGAGAATAGACACCTGTAGCATACGGCTAGATCTCACAGTAAAAGGAATAACCGGAAGTTGTGCCCATAAATCATCCAAGGTATCATGGGGGTAAGAATGCAGTATCATCTGGGCAACATAGCATCCTCTTCTTTTCTTAACATGTATGGAATGTACATATGGTACCTTGGGTTGTATTTATAACACCTGTCCTGCTGTGTTGTCTCTGTAAGGCAGAATCCTGAGCCCCAAACATACTGTGTCTTTGAAAATACCCACTCTGACTCCACATCAGTATGAGGATTTGGCTGCTGTGAGTGGGAAATCAAAAGGAGTAATGGGGAGGAGAGTATGTGGATATGTAACGATGGTGTTTTTGTGAGTGCGAGTCAATGTGCGAGTGTATGAAACGACTCCTGTGGGG
>JAPZEB010000021.1:28533397-28544656 GCA_029783705.1 Chaetodon striatus
GATCCTTCCAAAGAGGGAACATGGGGAAATCAATAGCTCTCCAACCTGGCCCTGAATTTTGTCAACCTCTAATTATTATCTGGCTTGTGGCGATGATCAGCGAGTAATTGCAACTACTGGGCTTCTGATGCCAACGACAGGTCCAATAGAGAATGTCTACATGCAAAGCACTAACCTGGCTTAGTAAAATCTATACAAGAAGGTCACAAACCCTGCAGAGATTCAGCTTAACAGTGATGCGTTGGGTAAAAAGCTTTTCATATGTGCAAAATTAATCATATAGTTGAACTGAATGATTTTTTTTTTTTTCATTTCAGTGCTTCAGTCAGCGTTGCATCCTCTGCTTTTGTGCTCAAAGTGTGTATGTTTGCATCATGGATCCCATCCAGTGTGTCCATTGTTAATGGCTTCTGTGCTCATTGAATTTGATGCAGCTCATTTACAACAGAACAAAAGAGCAGTGTGCAAAAACCCCAACAGCCCCATCCAGTACTATTGATAGTTCACTGGCTGCATCATAAAGCTCAATAATCCCTTTTGACTGGAAGTTAAGTGATGGAATTCATTTCAATGGCCCCAACTTAATCATAAACAAAAAGCATTTTGATGTTTATGCATTTTCAAAGCGTCTCCTGATTGCCAGAATGCAATTATAACCACTGAACATGAAATTTGAGCTCACACAGATGTTACACTCTGGGTTCTTTGTTCATTTCTTGGTATATTCATGCTCCACTGTTCTGTGCTTTGATTGGGCCGTCAGTGAATGGCCATTTAATGTAGAGGCTGCTCTCAAATGTTTTTGTCGGATACAGTAAAAACACGTTCCCTAATCTTAACATTACCTTAATCATAGTTTATTTGCCACCATAATCCTTTTCTAACCTTAACCATACAGTGGTTGCTGTGCTTGGATGTTGAAGAAAGCAAACATTTTAGATGTAAAACCAAATGCTGGCATTTAATGTAATCCAGGTTCTTGTGTTGCAGATTCATCCAATATGATGTTCTAATCTGATGCTACTTGAAAATGTTTTTATACCAGATCAGTTTTCTGTGTGAAGGTCAGATGTACCATATGACCTTCCACCAGTCCTAGGGTGCACAATTTATCCAGTACAGGCAGAACTCATTGGTATATTGGGCTGTTTAACATTTAAAAGGTTATTTAGTCATTTTCTTTATGCATGCCAATCTTGAGAGGATGCAATCAACAGAGAAGCAAGACTTATTTAAAATATATTTAGAAAATCCGTGAAGATGGGTAAAAAAAACAGGAAGAAGATGCTATTCCATGTGCTAGGATGTGTAGGTAATGGTATTGATTAACCAAATTTCCAATATACACAGTATAATAATAAAACATGTGGAAAAAGAGTGGTTTAACTTTTAATACTGCATTTTATTGATGACACGTATCTGCTTTTACCAGATAGACAGTGCAAGATACAGTCACTTAATCTTGGGCTCTTTACATGTTCAGGTAAATATAACGTTTATTTTTGGTTTATGATAAATCCTCATCAAATACTGTTTTTTGAGTTAATCAGATTCAATGTATATGATTAAAGGGAAGCTGTATCACTTTATTGCTTTAGTGTGTAAGGGAAAGTCTGTGTTCCATGTCGATCACTGATTTGATGTCAGACTTTACACTCCTTATTGATCACTACATGACAAGCCATAATGTTTAACATTATAAACACTGACTCTGCAGTGAGCCTTCATAAAAAAAGGACAACAACATGAGTTATCTGATGGAGATCTGTCTATGGGACTTCCTGTAGCCTGATGACACTGACGGGCCCTGACATTGACACAAGCATCAGACAGAGGGGTGGGGATGGGGCAATAGGGGGGGTGACAAATAATAGGGGAATTAGAAATTAATGATTCCGCCAGTATGTAAATGGCAATTAAAGGACGAGCAGTGCTCCAGGCTCTCTGGCCCAAACCGCCTCCATTTGTTTGGATAGGGACCGACACACACACACACACACACACACACACACACACACACACACACACACGTACACACGCTTGTGATGCATATTGAGGCTGTGACACACATCTATATGGGCATAAAAGAAAATAAATCCACAGCGCCCTGGACCAGATCAGATCAATCGGCCATAATGGCAGGACTGATCATTATGTGCTGCTTTTGTTTGTTTAAATGAAGAGTGAGTGTGTCTGCCATATTGAGTTGGATTAGGCAGTGGAAAACTGTTGCCTGCAGCTTCAAACACTGGATGAGAGCAGCCACATCGGGCTCTACAGTAAAACACAATGATGGCCTATTTAGAAATCAATGTCAAACTTTCATTAGCAAGGTCAACAATGTACATATATTGTCTAATCGCTGTGGGTCAACAAGGCATGAGAGGAAGCTGAGGGAGAGATGTGGCTTCCCTGGGGTTTCAGTGCAGCACAAGAGATTTAAAGCTATGGATCTTGAATCCAATCCTCTGTATGGACCGTTAAGTTGAGAGGGAATATAGACACGTCTATCAAAAATGTGCAGCATCTGGTAATTAGTTTTTTTTTTAGCTGGATTTCGTAAAAAACACCTGAGTTCAGAAAAATCCAGCTGGCAGGCTCATTGACAAGCACAGTAAAATGCTTGTGTCCTGTCCTCTGATGATGAATGTTCAGCTGCAGAGACTAAGAGTTGGTCAGCGCTGACCTAAACTGTCATGGACAGACTCATTCTGCTTCTGCTTGTTTGGGTTGAAAAGGCGCTAATGAGAATATTGGTCAGTCACACAAGGAGGCAGATACTGTATGAGGCACTGTATGATATCTGTAGTGAGACACACTGTAAAGGTGTTGTTGTCAAATGATGACAGTGTTTTTGCAGCTTTAAAAGTTAAATAATGATGTAGTTGGTATGACACCAACTTATCCTGATGCATTAGCCCGTAGGATATTCTACAAAAATGCACAGACCACAGTTTGTATGATATCCCACAAATAAGCCCCCCACAAATAACGTTACCTACTTAACAGGAAGTTGTGCAATGAATGTAAAATTACTGTGGTTAGGTTTGGGAGAAGAAACATGGTGAGGACATACCTTAAAAATGATTCAAAGTTCACTCAGTTCTCAGTCTCCTGAGAAAAGTCCCAGTGGAAAGTCCTGTGTTTTGTAACCCATCCACCACCCTAAACTGCCTCATTATGGGCACTGCTTCCTTTAATCCCATCAGCGCATTAGACACATGATCACAGCCTTCCAAAATACTTGGTTTATGCACGGATTACTGGCTTATGATTATGTAAGATATATACAAATTTTTGTTGATTACTTTTCATGGCAAAACGTAAGAAAAGTGCATGAGAACAGCCTCACAAGACAAATAAAATGTGATCCAAGTGGCATTATGTTTATTTCAAATGCATTAGTTGCATATAAACATGAATTCAAGAGGAAAAAAGTTGATTATGGATAAAGATAATAACCGCAGGTAGGTATTTTGGGAGATAAAGTTGTGAACAGCCTTACTTGTAATATGTTTCAGTCATAAACACTCATCTCTGTTCATCAAAATTACATATTTAGATTTTTTTTAACATGTGCCTTTAAATGGCTTTGATGTAACTCTAAACCTTTGCCTCATTTAGTAAATGAGGAGCTGTGAATATACAAATTTGTCCCGCCCCTGGGCCGCTTAGCTGCAGCTTGAGTGTACCTGCTCACCTACACCTCTTCTCAACAAGCACACAAACCTGTGCTTGTGAAGAGGATAATAGCTAACATGAGCCTTCTGCTTGATTATGTTATTAACCAGCTAGTGTTAATGCCAGATAAACCTTGCTCCCATTTGTCAGCTCTGACAAGTCAAAGGGAAAGTTAAACTTAACTTGCAAAATAGCATTATGTTGTTACATCTGCCTTCTCCTCTAATAACCCTCATTTCACTGTAGCGTTATGTCAATTATATCGAAAGTCCCACCCATAAAGTTAATGGGATTGGTTCCTTGGATTTGTGAGGTATGAAACCCTGGAAATCAGAATCAGTTTTTTTGAGACTGTCATTGGTACACTGCAGTTCCAAGGTGGAAATGCTCAGCCAAGGTGTTGACTGAGTATTTTTGTATTTTGCCTGTGATGTGTCTTGTAGCATCCATCCATCCATCTATCCATCCATCCATTTTCTAACCGCTTATCCTCTTGAGGGTCGTGGGGATGCTGGAGCCTATTGGGCGAGAGGCAGCGTATACCCTGGACAGGTCGCCAGACAGGGCTGACACATAGAGACAGACAACCATTCACACTCACATTCACACCTACGGACAATTTAGAGTCACCAATTAACCTACATGTCTTTGGACTGTGGGAGGAAGCTGGAGTACCCAGAGAAAACCCACACTGGCACGCAGAGAACATGCAAACTCTGTACCCAAGGGCTTCCCCACTCCAGGGATCTTGCAGGAGCCCTATTACTGTGAGGTGACAATGCTAACCACTACATCACTGTGCCGCCTCATTAATTCATTTACAAACTTAACATTTGTTTTGGACAATAATCAATTGTAATAAGGAACTGTAAAAAGCCACATCTGTCCATCTTGGATTTGATTTATTTTTGCTGTGAAATGCTGTGCTGATGTGCTGTCGGCTATTTTTGTATTATATAATGCCATGCCTTAAAAGTGTGAGGTTTTACAATTCCTTATGACATTTTCCACCACCTAGACGAAGTAATTAAGTTCATGTAAGCCTAACACTGATACACACTCCTCTCTGGAGCATCTAGCAGAGATTGTAACTATTAAGCTTTCAAGTTACTTGAAAAACTTTTTTTTTATTACTCCAGGTAGATTATAAACCTTTAAATATAAAAATGACCTATTGAAATCAGTTGAAAAATGTAAGTGTTTTTGGTCCAGACAAACTGCAGCCCCCTTGTTTACTCATATTTGTTTGCACCTTTTGCCCTCTCCAATATGGCGGCGACATTGATGTACGACCTAGCAGCCAGCTGAGCATCTACATTTCATATCTATGGTTGTTTCCCTCTGTTTTCCTTTCTAAGCTCTAAAATAAACCAAGCCAATCATCTTCTGGCTCCAGCTTTATATTCAATAGACAGATATGAGAGTATCCATCTTTTCACTGAAGTCTTGACAAGAAAATAACTATTCCTTTAACTTTGTCCAGGACAGGACTGAAGATGCTGACTGTAATGTGCTTTAAAATGATTAATCTGAACATTAAGCATTAAATTTGAAAGTGAGGAGTCAGAAGCTTTCAGTCATCAGTTAATCATGTTTTTTTTAAAGGAATAAGCAGTCAGACAAATAGACCCACTGTTGGTGACTAATGGGGACGAGAACACAGACAGAAAATATCCGATGCTGCTGCAGCTCTCTTCCTGAAGAACCATTTCAGAAAAGACAATCTTTCTTTGTGTGATGCTATTAAAAACTGTATTATAAATCTGCTCCTGCAATACACGGCGTGTCTTTCTGCTCCGCATTGATCCACCCTTCTTCCTTATCTTCCTCTTCTCTCTGTGGTGAAGACTGGATCAGTGCCAAGGAGCTGCCGTGAGCAATGAGTCCAACTTGTCAAGCACCCCCCCATTAAGATATTAGCACATCAACGCAGATGGAGTATGTATCTTATTATCAACCACTTTAAACCTTTTTTTGCAATCAATTGTATATCAGTCAGAATGTTATTTATCTCAATGTAATTTAAGTATTAATGCTTGCTCTTTTTTTAAAAGTGTGCTGCAGCTTTTATTATTGACCGCCGGCGTCCTGTGGTTAACGGCACTGAGTGAACAGACAGGGCTGTCAATACCATAATGGGCTTTTCACTGAGGATACTTGAGTATTGGAGTGGATGTCATGCTTCACCAGTTTCTATGTTCTTCTGTTTACAGTGCATATAACCTCAGAAATAGATTTATGGAGGCTCATTTTTACATACAAAGGAGTCAAGTACACTCCTTAAGCGTTATGCCACTTAGTATATGATCCTATATGCTGTATTTCTATTTCACTACATTTCAGAGAGAAGCATTGCTTTTACTACATTCATTTGACAGGTTTTACATACAAAACATGATCAGTTTATAGAATATGACACATTGTTAGAGATTAAACTACCTAATTGAACATACAGTAGTTAGAACATTTGGTATTTTCTAACCAGGACCCTGTTTTCTCAAGTTTTGTGTCTAGTTTCCAATAGCCCAGACAACATTTGCATGTGGGGCTCATGTGGGTTTTAAATGGGCCCTATATGGGATTGTCCACAGGTTCAATAATGAGCCCATGCCAATTGCCCACATGGATGGGTTTACCCAATGGGCCATGCCTTGGTTATGCTAGGGCTACCTGGGTACCAAGTGGGCCCAACATGGGGATCTTATCTGGAGTCCTCTTGGGTAAAATCAATGATGTGGGCAATCAGCATGGGGCCATTGTAGAACCTGTGGACGATCCCACATGGGCCCCCACATGGGAATGTTGGCTGAGTGGAGACAACAAATTTTGAAAATGGTCCAGTATTGAGTTCTGACACTTGCAGGCTCGTTGTTATAAGTGTCTGACAATTTTAAAGAAAGGATCCCTACAAAGAAATAAAGCATTTCTTTTCATTTCTCTGGTCTGTTTGTTGTTGTTCAAACCAAGTCTTGCTCAAGGAGAAGTCTTGTTCTGATATCTCGCCAGAGGTGACTTGTTGACAGAAAATAACAGTGGACATGGATCAAGAGAAAGTTACAAAAAGGTGTATTATTTCTCTGTTAGATCCTTTCCATAATGTTGTCAGACACTTATAATAACAGTCTGAGCCTGTCAGTGGAAAAAACAAGCACTGAATGTACATTGAAAATGTGACATTGCCTTAAAGGATCCCATTACGGCCTGTTTCACAGCTGCTGGCTGCAGGGCTCTCGATTAATACTGGCCTAATTTCAAAAGTTGTTGTTGGATGTATAAAACAGGCTGTTGGCTACCACAGATTATGTGTCCATTCCTCAAATAACCTCTATGTTATTCAAAATCCTTTAGAATACAAATGGATGACTCATTACTATAAGGTGGATTTAAACTTGTGCATCAGCTTTATGCAGACCCTACGCTGTAACCCTCACACGTGGCCTACACTGTTGTGAGCATTTATGTTTGTGCTGTGGTGTGTCTGTATCACTCTGCAGTTACACCTCCAAAAACACTGGTCAGCAGTGGGCTTTCTGTGAAGTAGTGCAAGTTTACTTGATTCAAAACACGCATTAACCATGACTGAAGAGCAACAAGTTAAACCACAAGTATACAAATCAGCTTCACTATAACTTGCAGCATTCACAGACAATACAACACAAATACAACATGCTAATGTTTTTAGCACGAGCCTATGGCATTTTACATTGTATATATTAGCTTAGCGGCTAGTGGACATTTCGTGCACTCATATGAAGCCAGGGACAACAGCAACATTTAACAAAATTCTGCACCATTACAACTCACAAGGTTCACCGACAAACAACTGTCTATACTAAACACGTTTTCCAAACAAATATAACATGCTAATGTTATTAGCACAAGCCTATGGCATTTTACATTGTATAAATTAGCATAGCAACGAGTGGAGATTTCCTCTGCTCCTATGAAGCCAGGATAAATCCCTGTACGCCATATGGGGATTTATACTTCGGTGTAGGCTCTATGTCGATGCAGAGACTACACATAGATTACATCGAGTATGGCATCAGTTTGACGCAGAAGTATAAATCCTGCATAAATCATAGATATGCTTTGAAAGTTGCATACAGCTCCTTTGACACAGTACAATCTTTGAGGTATAGAGGACAATTCAAAATATACTCATGACTTGTGACTTGCAAGGTGATGAGGAGGTGCACGAGTTTGAATTCCAACATTACAAGAGATGGTCATGACTGTATTTACATGCATGTATTTCAAATAGTGATTCATGACTATCGTGCCTCTTCCTCAGCCCAAAGTCACAAGAGAGAGTTGTGACCAAATTTGCCGACAGCTACACAGAGCTTGCAAAGTTTGTGGTTGCATGCATCTGTCTGCAACATGATGAATGAATTAAGTGGCAACATTTGTCCCCGTCACTGACCGCAGGAAGGTCAGCGGGCTGTCACAGTAACCTCGTTGGCTGCTGGGCTGCTCACCTGGGTAGTACCGAGCCAATCCGGTGGCAGAGCCAAACACCTGCCAGAGGAGTGACGGATCTTCCTCTTTGTTTTTCCGGAAAACATCCTCCAAGGCCTCAGTCCAATTTAGCTCATTCAGAATGATGGTGGCTGAAACACACACACGCACAGATACATGCACAGACACACACACACACACACACTATTAGACTTTGCTTATTCCCTCCCCCAGCCCACATGGCCTCCCCTGATGCTCACAGTGCAGTGCTGTAGAGCATTAATGATTAATATATGTTCATTTCGGGGCCTGTGCTGAGATGTCTTAAACACTATGATTAGCTTAGCTTCCGTCCTTTCAGTCCTCATCTGGGAGGTGTTTGATCACCGAGAGCTGCGCGCACTCCCCAGTGCTCCGGACATCTTCAGCATGGACGCGTTCTAACAGGATTAGCCACCCGGCTGCCATGCATTTGCTGGATCTGAACAATACCAGTCATTTGTTTATGCCGAGTCCATCTCGAGTCAAAGGCAGCGCGCCACGCCGTGCCCCCTCCAGCCTCGTGGCAGTTTGGAGTGTGGGGCAGGCTTCACTAATTAGACTTTTGTTTGGATTAAATATTAATCCCTGTACTGTAGTGAGGCAGCTTTCACTGTCTCGTTGTATCTAGCAGGGCAGAAATACAGGGAAGACCACGGGGAGAGTGGCTGAGAGATAAAAATCAGGCTAACAGCCCACTTTCTACCCTCCTGGAAAACTTGCATATCTCTCTAAAAGGAGATAACATTAAATCAGTGTAATTATTTTTCTGCATGGGATTTACAATACTCAGTGAATCCGTCATGGGAGCATTTATATGCATGCCAAGACTACACAATCAAGCATGAAAGAAAACACAGGGGGCAAGGACAACGTGTAGAGGACACACTGAAGTCGTTCACAAACAAACAGACGAATGCATAAATCTCACATTACATATTACACTTCACAGAAAACAAATACGCATGAAAATCCACACGCCAAAACACACATTTGACCATGTATAATTGAAACGCGCCCAATGCATGTGTAAATACACAGTCACAAAAGAACAGATAAATTATGTATGTATTCATTTATTCATGAGCAGAAGTGAGTAGCAGGTCAAAGTGTTTACTTTAGCAGAGCCTTCCTCTCTGATGTGTCTCTGTTCAGGCAGAAATTCGGCACACCAGCACAGCGGACAGGTATTAGTGTCAGCATGCAGAGGGGGTTTAAAGATGGGATTGAGTTCGGTGTTTTATACGAATAGCATTTAACTAAACCTAAATAAATTTGTTTCCGCAATGCAGTGCACTTTTATATCAGTGCTGAATCATTCACATCAAGTGGCCTACTTCCACAGCCGTATCACTGAAGTTGTGTGCATTGTAAAAATAGGTGTGTGTTAACCTTTGCCTCTGGCTCTGGCTCAAAGTCTGACTGGTGTTTGAGTCTTTGAGGCATGACGTGTTTAACATGGACTGTTTTCTTCAGTTTACTGTCTGAAACGGGCTAATCTGTAGGAGGGCATCAATATGGGCCGCCTGCAGAGCAGGGAGCCAGCAGAGTGTAACTGACAGCACAGAGGAGAGCAGTG
Organism: Chaetodon striatus; assembly: GCA_029783705.1. Lineage (NCBI taxonomy): Eukaryota > Metazoa > Chordata > Actinopteri > Chaetodontiformes > Chaetodontidae > Chaetodon > Chaetodon striatus. Next base: position 28,543,158 of record JAPZEB010000021.1, read on the forward strand.
TGGAGTTAATCTCTCACGTGAACAGTGCCCTGCCGAGTGCCAGGGCTTTGGGTTCGGCTGACCAGTGCTGGCTGCGTTTCAGGCAGTTGTACCATGGCACGTGGAGGTAGGGAAACCAGGACACTGCCAAGGGCTAGAGTGAGGAATATAGACTAAAAGGTGCCAAGAGCAATGTGGGACAGCAGCCTAGTGGGGATTCTCTATGATCATATACAGTAGTGCAGTGGGGATTACAGTTACAGAGTTCTTTGCAAGTCAGAGACAGAGATATATACATGGATGGATTACTGAGTGGGCCTACTGGGCACCAGGCCCAGGGGCCCCAGGCCTTCACCTGGAAAATGTCACTCAAACTGACATGTACTGACCAGGAAAACACTCAAAATGACCACAAAGAAATGCAAAGGAACTACAAAGAGGCACAAAACAACTACAAAGAGACACATGGCCAAAAAAGACACAGATATACCTCAAAGAGACATAAAATAACTTCAAAGAGACGCATAACAGCTACAAAAAAAAAAACCCCGAAACAACTAGAAAGAGGGAAAAAAAGACCAAAAAAGACACAAATAAACCCCTAAAAGACACAAAATGGCCTCAAGGAGACACAAAATGATTACAACCACAAGAAAACACGAAGAGACACAAAGCCACAAAAAGATGCTGACAGCTAAAAAGAGATGTAAAACAACAAAAGAGGCTAAACCAGCCCAAAGTCTGTGTGTCTTGCCCCTGCGTAGGAGGAATTGTTGGGCCTTTTGCATGTCTGTGCCCAGGGGGCCATTCTCTCATAATCCGCCCATGAATGTAGACACAGTATTTTACTACAGGGCTGTTGAGGTGAACACATGTAAGGTTAAATCCAGCTCAGCCAGAGAGCAAAGAATAAATCAGCCGTGCTCTTCCTCTCTGTTGACAAAAAGACTGAGTTGCCTTCTTGGTTGAAACTAGATACCTACACAATAAACGCTGCATAAACATCCTTCCAGCCAGATCATGAGGTCAGGGCTCGACTGATGATCGCACCAATCGATTGGCTGAAAAGCCATGACTCAGAGTTTGGGCTGTTACTAACAGGCTGACTGGACTGGAGTCCTCCGCGCTCGTAAACACACAGATGCGTTAAGCATGCCAAACCTGCTGAGCCACTGCTGCACAGGAGCAACAATGGAAAGCTCAAAACACAGCGACAGGATTTATGCGCCGTGTGGGCTGTTGTACACAATCACTTTTGGTTTCTGTATGCATTCATCTTCAAAGGCTGTTAGAAGTCACACCCAACTAAACCTCGCCTCCCACTTCAATTTAGCAGATCCGTCTTTAGAAACGAGCTTGGCCAAAAAAATTTCCTCCCACAGCAGAGACTGTCCCCTCTAGCTGCGGCCTCACCCCCTGCTCGTGCAGCAGATGGGATTACCCCTCACAGCAGGCGGATCCAATCAACACACCAGCGCATCCTCTGATTAACACTCCTCTAGTTCATCATTAACTGGATT